>PVKZ01000300.1:600000-994528 GCA_004027375.1 Macroglossus sobrinus
GATCTTTGGCATTCAAAATGGCCAGAAGATAGATATTTGCTTTACTTTTTGTGTAGAACAAAGCAAATCTTTTGTTTAGTCATTTTCCAGGCTCACACTCAACACTGTACATAGAGCATGCACTGTCACCAAGAATACTGCAAGGGGTTTCATTTGAAAGAGAGCATAGTGGAGTACATGATATAGCTAAGAGTTACATCTGGTGCTGAGAAAGCAAAAAAAATAAGAGTGCAAGGGAATGCTGCAAGGCCAAGCTTCGCTATGTAACTCGGTTAGACTTTGAATTACAAAATCCAGTTTACTATTGATTTTAGGATGCAAAATGTGACTTAATCAGCACAGTGCCTAAAATTTCTATTTTTGTTCATTTTTATCTCCTGCAGAATTATAGTATGTTTTTAAATGAATAGTTTCTGAGCCTTTGAATAATGGTGGTTTTTCTGTTGCTGTCACATGTGAAAGACAATCTGGATGCTTTTAAAATTCATGGGTTACAAACTTCTCACCCAAAAACACTAATATTTTTCTCAAATTCTGGCATTTGCTATTACAGAAAGGTTAGGGTCAGTCTTTGTAGGCAACATTTTTCTTTCTGTCTGGGTGAACATAGGATTTATTTTTATTCTTCTAATTCAAACTTTTGACCAGTCATGTTCAAGTGTTTTCTTTTTTCTTTGATTTTTGTCTAGCATGCTGTGAATCCTTCTGTTCTCAATACTTAAATCTTTGTATGACTCAGAGAAGTTCCTTTGTACTTAACATATGTCTTTATTGCCTCATCTCCAGTTCTTGTTTTCTACTCTTGAACACCTAGTTATTAGGTTTCATCTCTATTCTCTGCCTTATAGAGCCACAATCTCCTTCATCATTTTCAACTTTCTACCCTTTTTTCTGCATTTTGTAAGAGCTCTAGAGTTTGCTCAATGCAACATTAATTTGATTTTCTTTAATGTCTATTCTGTTTTCCACTGCTATACCATTTTATCTTGCTATGCTGCTTTCAGTGTCTTAAAAGTCATTTCTTCACTCAGGAATTTTCCTCCTCATCTCATCCAATGTCTCTGATTATGACTTTCTGTTACTGTTTCAGAGGGATGGGCTATCTAATATTCCAATACTGATGATTCCATTTTCTAAAATCCTTTTCTGCTTACAAGAATAAGTTGTTCTCTGAGGTTTGTTCCTCCTCCAAATCTTTAGTCTAATACTCTCTTTCTTCCTCTGTGGTGTACTACTTTTTATATTTCCCCATATTTTATTTTTCTGTTTACTTTTTCTTCAACAGGGATAGACCTCTATCAATTTTTTCCCCCAATAGATAAAGAATGTATATTGCTTTCAATCACTGTCTTTGTGGGCATAGATAGAGGCTGACTCCTTCTTATACCCTAGTGGAAATAATCATTTGTGGGCAGAGCTCCCTGTCTTAATGCTGAGCCCAGTAGTCCTTAACCCTCATTTCATCTACAATGACTCTGCTAGCTGAGAAAGAAATTCTCCTATCTGCCACTGCATAGTATTCTGACTCTGACCATAGTCTTATTATTCTAAGGGCTGGCCTTCTTGTTCAGATCTCCAACTGGAAAAAGGGTTGTATAGTGTGAACCAATGTTGGAAATTTAATTTTAATTATTTTGAAGGTTGAACCACTGCAGATCACAGAAATGTCTTTAAGTGTTTGATATTTTTAAATTGGAATTTTGCTTAATAGGAAAGTTTAAGTACAAAGGTACTGAATTAGTGTCATTGAATAATAGGTAGAGAAGTTTTGCTATTGACCTGATGCTCCCTAGCTTCATCTTATACCCTCCTTTCAGAACTCTATGCCTACTCCTTAGACATTAATTTATCCTTTGTTGCTCACAAAGCAATAAGACTTAAATCATTGTTTTTTAATATTGTATAGAAATATCACTTCTATGTCTCAACTAGATCTCCTTAAATATTCCTGACCTACCCACAAAGTCACAAGAAATAGATAAAATATAATTCTGGTGTGGCAATCAGGGTTATTTGGTTGTAAAAAAAAAAACAATTTTTTTGTTGATTCAAGCGAAAGGTAATATATTGAAAGGATGTTGGGAGTTCAGAGAGTTGATAGGTAAGTTGGAGACCAAGTTTTAAAGAAAGAAGGTAAATAGCAATCTGGAAACCTGGAATTAAGAACTGCAGAAACTAAAGGAATGAACCCATGGCAGGATGAGTCTGGCTACTCTCCAGAGTGATTAACCTCAGATCATACATTGTCTGCTTGTGAGTGTCCAATTGGCTTTAGATCACATTACTACTCTTTTTTTTGTTGACAGCAGCGTTCCTGATTAGGGTCTCACCAGATAGCATTCTGAAGGGAAAAGGCAACTCCCCTACAGAAACAAAGATGCTGGTAAGAAGGAAAAATGGACCCCGGGAGATCCAAATTCCATGAATGTCTACCACTTGTAAGCATTAGCCTTCAGATTTCATCCATACCATCTTACGTCTTGTTCATTCAATTTCTTCTCACATCTTAATTAGCTGAATTCTTATTGGTTCTGTACCTCAAAATTGGTCATCGGCTTAGTATTTTTGACTTTGGATGACTTGCTGGAAAGCCACATATTAATGGGTGAGAAGAGAGTATCTGAAATTAGTTAAATCTGGAGTCAAACACTGAATGCTCCACTCATCAAGCTATGTAATCTTGGAGATATCACTTAACTTTCCTAAGCCTCAGTTTCTTAATTTATCATAGTTTAAAGAAGAATTTAATGGGAATAGTATGCTGAAAGCTCTTATAAAATGCTCAGTAAATGATCTATTGTGTTACTATGGTTATAGCTGTGAAAATTGTTATTATTATTATCAACACGGATTAATTCATATTGATCCATTATTCTCTATGGCCCCAGATAGTACTTCTGAATCAATCCTCTGATACCACCAACACAAATTAAAGGAAAGAGAGAATACAAATGAGCCTCCTCAACCATCCAAATCTCACTCTCAGTTAAGTAATAAGCCAGATTGTTCCTACCCAGTCAAAAAGCAGTGCATCTTGAAGTAAATTTTAGCTACATGGAGAAACTAAACAATTGAATAGAGCCAAAGAATAAGTATGAATAAGCCACCAAGGACCTGCTTAAAAGGCCTTCTGCAAACATTTATTTCTAGAACAAGGACAGTAAGTAGAAAATTAGTGTATTGCACCTAGAGTATCCATTGATACCCCATGGTGCATAACTATAGGCTACATGCAAGACAAGTTCCAAATATCCATGGGAAAAAGTGATTAAAATTGTCTAATTGAAGAAAAAATAGGTTGATTTTTCTCAAGCACACATGGAATATTATCTAGAATAGATCACGTTAGGCCATAAAATAAGTCTGAACAAAATCAGAAAGATTAAAATCTTAGCAAATATCTCTTCCAATCACAAGGATATGAGACCAGAAATCAATAACAGGAGGCAATCTGGAAGACTCACAAATATGTGGAAATTAAACTTCTTATACCCCAGCAGGAGTAATCATTGGTGGGCAGAGCTCCTTGTCTTAACCCTAGCTGAACAACAAAGTAATCAAAAGAAAAATTAAAAAATACTTTGAGACAAATTAAAATAGAAACATAACATGCTAAAACTTATGGGATGCAGCAAAAGCAGTTCTTGGAATTAAATGTATATGTATAAACACATACTTTAATATAAAAATCTCAAATAAACAAACTAACATTATACCTCAAGGGACTAAAAAAAGAACAAATTAAGCACAAAGTTAGCAGAAGGAAGGGAACAATAAAGATTAGAACAGAAATAAATGAAATAGAAAATAAGAAAATAACAGAAAAGACTAAGAAAATCAAGATTTGGTTCTTTAAAAATATAAACAAAATTGATAAACTCTTAGTAGAATAATGAGAGAGAGAGAGAGAGAGAGAGAGAGAGAGAGAGAGGCTAAAATAAATAAAATTGTATATGAAAGAGACAATATTACAACTGATACCACAGAAATAAAAAAGATCACAAGTGACAACTATGAAGAATTATACACTAACAAATTGGACAGAATAAAATGAATAAATTCCTAGACAAAAACAGCTTTCCAAGACTGAATCATGAAGAAACAGAAACTCTAAACAAATCAATAATGAGTAAAGGAACTGAATCAGTAATAAGAAACCTCCCAATAAAGAAAAGACCAGGAACAGATAGTTTTACTGGTGAATTCTACCAAACTTTTAAAGAAAAATTAACAACAATCCTTTTCAAACTCATCCCAAACTCATTTTATGGGACCAACATTATCCTGATACCAAAGCCAGATTAGAACACTACAAAAAATAAAAGTATGATCAAGTTGAATTTATTACTGAGATGCAAGGTTAGTTCAATATCTCCAAATCAATTAATGTGATACACCACATTAACAAATCAAAAGATAAAAACCACATGATCAAATCAATAGATGCAGAAAAAGCGTTTGACAAAAGCCAGCATCCATTTATGATAAAAACTCTCAGTAAAGTGGAAATAGAGAGAGCATACCTCAACATAATAAAGGTCATATAAGACAAATCTACAGCTAACACATTCAATGGAGAAAGGCCAAAAGCGTTTCCCTTAAGATTAGGAACAAGACAAGGATGCCCACTTTCACCACTCCTCTTCAACATTGTATTGGAAGTCTTAGCCACAGTTATAAAAAAAGAAAGATAAATAAAAGGCATCCGAATTGAAAAGGAAGAAGTAAAACTGTCGTTATTTGCAGATGACATGATACTATATAGAGAGAACCCTAAAGCTTTCACCAAAAAACTGTTAGAACTGATCAATGTAAAGTAGCAGGTTACAAAATGAATATTCAAAAGTCAGTGGCATTTTTATACACCAATGATGAACTTTCAGAGAGAGAAATTAAGAAAACAATCTCATTTACAATTATGTCGAAAACTATAAGATACCTGGGTATCAAATTAACCAAGGAGGTAGAAAACCTGTTTTCAGAAAATTATGTCATTGAAAAAAGAAATTGAAGAAGATACAAATAAATGGAAGCATATAGCCTGTTCATAGGTAGAAAGAATCAACATTGTTAAAATGGCCATACTACCCAAAGCAATCAATAAATTCAATGCAATCCCTATCAAAATATCAATGGCATTTTTCAGAGGGCTAGAACAAATAATCCTAATATTTATATGGAGCCATAAAAAATTTCAAATAGCCATGGCAATCTTAAGAAAGAAGAACAAAGTTGTAGGTATCACACTGCCTGATATCAAACTATACTACAAAGCTACAGTAATTAAAACAGCATGGTACTGGCATAAAAACAGATACATTGATCAATGAGATATAATAGAGAGCCCAGAAATAAATCAATGCCTATACACTCACTCAATATGTGACAAAGGAGGTAAGAATATACAATAGGTTAAAGACAGTCTCTTCGATAAATGGTGTTGGGAAAATTGAACAGATACATGCAAAAAAAAAAAAAAGAAGAAGAAGAAGAAGAAGCTGGACCATGTTCTTACACCATATACAAAAATAGACTCAAAACTGATTAAAGATTTAAATGTAAGACCTGAAACCATAAAACTTTTAGAAGAAAACATGGGCAATAAACTCTCTGATATTACTAACAGGAATTCCTTTTCAGATATATCTCCTCAGACAAGAGAAACAAAAGAAAAAATAAACAAATGGTACTACATCAAACTAAAAAGTTTTTGTACAGCAAAGAAAACCATCAACAAAACAAAAAACAACCAACTTTGGGTGAAGATATTCACTAATGATACATCTGATAAGGAGTTTATATCCAAAATTTATAAAGAACTTACACAACTCAACAGCAACAAAAAACAAACAATCCAATTAAAAACTGGGCAGAAGATTTGAACAGATATTTCTCCAAAGAGAAAATACAGATGGCTAACAGACATATGTAAAGATGCTCAAGAAAAATGTCAATTAAAACCACAATGAGATATCACCTCACACCTGTCAGAATGGCTGTCATCGATAAATCGAAAAACAGCAAGCATTGGCAAGGATGAAGAGAAAAGGAAACACTCATACATTGTTGGTGATTGCAAATTGGTACAGCCATTATGGAAAACAGTATGGAGGTTCCTCAAAAAATTAAAAATAGATATACCTTTTTACCCAGCAATTGCAATTCTGCATATTGATCCAAAGAAAACCAAAACAATAATTTGTAAAAATCTATGCACTCCAATATTTATGGAAGCACAATTTACAATAGCCAAGATATGGAAGCAAACTAAATGCCCATCAACAAACAACTGGATAAAGAAATTATGGTTCATATATACAATGGAATATTACTCAGCCATTAAAAAAATGAAATCCTACCATTTGCAATGACATGGATGGACCTAGAGGTTATTATGCTGAGTGAAATAAGTCAGACAGAGAAAGATAAATATCATATGATTTCACTTATATGTGGTACCTAAGGAACAAAAAGAACAAACTAATCAAAAACAAACTCACAAACATAGTGGACAATTTGGTGACAGACAGAGGGGAGAAGAGTTGGGAGGCTGGGAGAATAGGGTGAAGAGTTAAAGAAGTACAAATTAGTAGTTGATAATTAGGCATGGGGAACATGGTGGAGGGAATGAAGTTAGCATTAATATGATAGCTAAGTGAAGGGCCAGGGGATGGAGGGATTAATTGGGGGGATTGTTTTATAAACATTATAGATGTCTAAGCAATGTACTGTACACTTGAAACTAATTTAAATAAATAAATTTATAAAAAAATAAATTAGACACAATTTTTAAAAGAAAGAAAATTAGAGGATAATACTCTTGATGAATATAGATGCAAAAATTCTCACCATAATACTAGCATATTTATCAGCACATTAAAAGTATTATATATCATGATCGAATGGGATTTATTCCAAGGATCTGAGGATGGTTTAAGATATATAAATCAATAAATGTGATATATCACATTAATAAAATGAAAAGTAAAAATCATGTGATATAGAAGAATCATTTGACAAAATTCATATTTCTTTCATAATAAGACCCTAGCTAACATCATACCCAATGGTTAAACATAAAAATCTTTTCCTCTGAGATCAAGAGCAAGGGAAGAATGATCACTCTCACCATTCCTATTTAACACAGAGCAATTGGGTAAGAAAATAAAAGGCATCCAAATGAGAATGGAAGAAGTAAAATTGTTTCTCTTTGCAAATGATATAATCACATATAGACATTCCAAAGACACTACTGATAACTGTTAGAAGAAATTTAAAAATTCAATAAAATTACAAGATACACAATTAACATAGCAAAAGCAGTTCTGTTTTTATATACTAACAATAAACTTTTCAAAAAAGAAATAAAACAATCCCATTTACAATAGTATCAAAAAACAATAAAATACTTAGTAATAAATTCAACGACAGAGATGAAAAATCTGTACACTGAAAACTATGAGACATTTATAAAAGAAATTAAAGAAGACACAAATAAATGGAAAGATATTCCATCTTAATAAATCAGAAAAATGAATATTGTAAAAAATATCCATACCATCCAAAGCCATCTATAGATTCAATGAAATCCCTATTAAGATTCCAATGGTATTTTTTACAGAAATAGAAAAAAAAATTCTAAAATTCATATGAAACCACAAAAGACCCTGTGTAGCTAAAGCAATCTTGAGAAAAAAAAGAATGAAGCTGGAAATATCATTCTACTGATGTCAAACTATATTATAAAGCTATAATAATTAAAACATCATGGTACTGACACACAAGAACAGAATTGAGACTCCAGAAATAAAATAATGCATATATAGTCAACTAATATTTGACAGAGGAGACCTATTTTTCCAATGAGGAAAAAATAATCTCTTCAATGAATGATGTTCAATAAACCGAATATTCACATGCAAAAGAATAAAACTGGACCCCTATCTTACACTATTTACAAAAATTAACTCAACATGGATTAACAATTTAAATGTATGACCTGAAACTCTAAAAATCCTAGAAGTGAAAATAGGAAAAATGCTCCTGGTTGTTGGCTTTGGCAATAATGTTTTGGAAATGACACCAAAACACAAGCAATAAAAGCAAAAATAAACTAGCAGGACTATATCAAACTAAAAAGCTTTTGCACAGCAAAAGAAATCATAGACATAATAAGAAAGGCAACCTGAATAGATATTTTTCCAAAAAGAATATACAAAATGCCAACAGGTAATGAGAAGGTTTTCAACCACTGATCATCAGAGAAATGCAAATCAAAACCACAATGAGATGTTGCCTCACACCTGTTAGAGTGGCTACTAGCAATAAGACAAGAAATAACAAGTGTTGGAGAGAATATGGAGAAAAGGGTACCGTTGCACACTGCTGGTGAGAATGTAAATTGATACAACCACTGTGGAAAACAGTATGGAGTTTCCTCAAAAAACATAAAATAGAACTACCATATAATCAAGGAATCCAACTTCTGAGTATTTATCTAATGGAAATGAAATAACTATAGATATAGAGTCATTATATATAAATGTGTAAATAAAATCAGTCAGTCAGAGAAAGACAAATATTTTATGATCTCGCTTGTTTGTAGAATATTTAAAAACTCATATTTAGAAACGGAGTTGATTGGTGATTGCCAGGGGCCAAGGGTGAGTGAATAAAGTAGTCAGAGGATACAAACTTCCAGTTATAAAATGAATTCGTTTGGGGAATCTTATGTACAACATGGTGGCTACAGTTAACAATGCAGTGTTATATATTTAAAAGTTGCTTAGTAGAGCTAAAAAGTTCTAACCAAAATGAAAAGAAAGGTGCCTATGTGAAGTGATGGATGTGTTGACTAACTTTAGTGTGTTAATCATTTTACAGTATACATATATATCAAATCATCATGTTGTATTCCTTAAACTTACATAATTTATTTGACAATTATATTTTAATAAAGCTAGGAACAAATAGAAAGAAAAATAGAAATAACAGGTTCTTTGGAAGAGCCTTGTCATTACCAAAGAGAGTAAAAAATATCTACTTAGACTGCTAAGGGATTATTTCAAGTAATAGTGGAATTGAGGTGTTCTCAGAGCTGAGAGTCAAGTGTTTTTCATTTTGAAATAGCCTCCTCAGGCATTGCTAATAGCAAGGGTCAGAACCATGGCATCACGCTTACAAGTTCATAAATTTGGTATAATCGCTGTGAGAAAAACAAACATTAACTTCTAGAACTGTCTTAATCATTTTGAAGGCTGCCCATTGTATTCCTAACCATAGTTGTCACTTGTATAAATGGTGGTTCAGAGACTTATTTCCAAGGAAGAGAACCTCATGGCTGTGCTTCTCAAACTTTAATATGTTTATGAATCATCTACAGATCTTGTTAAAATGCAGATTCTGAGTCAGTGGGTCTTGGCCGGAGCCTAAAATTTTGCATTTCTAAAAAGCTCCAAGGTGATGTTGAGACTTTGAGCCACACACCACCATTTGAGTAGCAAAGTTTAAAGGATATAACAATGATTCTTCACAGATTTCTAAGCCTAAATTGTAAAAAATTTATCCTGACTTTTTTCTCACAACCTATTATATATTAGCTTACTTGCAGTATCAAATAGTTGATGCCTATCTACTTACTGCTTTGGAACATTTTCCATAGGCCTGAAAAAGCAGAAAGCTAATAATCCAGGATAACTATCTTTAATTTGTATAGGCATCCCTCAAGAGCATTCTTAAAATGTAGATTCCCTGCACTCTTATCCCCCAAGGATTTGGTTTAATGATACATGAAATTTGCATTTTTATGTGCAGCCCAGGTAATTCTGATGAAGATGGTATTTGGAGAATATTTTGAGAGATATAAACCAAATGATGCTGTGGTTATTGTTGTCTGGTATAGTACAGGTAGGGTATAGACTGTGCTGCTATAATAAAAGATATCCCAAAACACAATGTCTCAAATAAGAGAGATGTTGATATCTCCCTCATCTACCAGTCCAAAGACAAGAATTTCAGGAAGGCATATAGCTCTGTACCATAATGTTATCATGACCAATGTTCTTGCTATTTTGTTGCTGTCATCTCCTAAAATGTTACCTTTAATTTCATTTCAAATCAGAGTCACGCCAAATCTTTAATCCAGCCCACCAGAAAGAAAGAAAAAACTTAAAAGGTAAAATATTTTCTTTTTTTTTCTATCTATTTGGTTTATATTTATCAAAGTATGCTTTATATACATCAAATTTTATATATAATCTTCCTGTCCATCCATAGGTGAATTAATAAGCCATTTATTTTAAGCAATGAATATAGACTGTGTATACATTAAACATTGATGATAAACTAGTAGAAAAATCACACCAAGCTGCAAAGGTGGCTGGATAATGTTTTCTCAAACTGGTCACCACATGCAAAGCCACATCTCCAGTACTACAGAGGAGAGAACAGATTTTACAGGACAGTAAGCAACCCACAACTCCTGGCAAACTTTCTTTCTGCCTTAAAATTCAGAGTAGGTATCTCCTCCAGGAAGCCTTTGCTGAACCTCAGAAATGAATTAAGTTCCCTTTTCTGCACACTAAAACCCACCACTCACAAATCTATCATTATACCTAGGATGTTGCATTTTTGAAATGACTCCTTGTATTTTCACCTACATATTCCTTTTTGGCATGTGACTAATTTATCTTTGTCAACAAATGACAAAGCTGAACTAAGTTGGTACACATATGAAGAATGATTATGTTTGATTTCTTTTTTAGTATTGTTAACACCACCAATCCCTTATTTAACAGGTGCCCATTATGTGTCAAACACTATTCTAGGCCCCTTAAATACATTACCTCTTCTATTCTCTACAACAATTCTGTGAAGTAGGAATTATTATCTCCATTATATTGATGAGGAAACTGAGGCTTGTACAGGTTACAAAACTTGCCCTAGTTTACAGAGTAATAGGTAACAGAGCAGAATTTAAATCATTTGTCTGATCCGAAGTGTATTCTTTTCACTTGAGCATACCCCTTCTCCACTGTCATCATTATGCCAATCAATATCCTTAAAAATGTACACTACCCCATATATTAATTCTTTATCATTTTTTATACTTTACTATTTGTCCTAGAAGAAAATGTTTCTTAATCTCCTTTTCCATCTGCATGCTATAAAAAATTATCTGTAGGGTATTCCTCATATAAACTAAGAGCTAATCTGATTTTAAAACCTGAAACTTGTGTCCTAAAAGAGCCCAAATTAGAATTTAAGATTTGTCTTATAGCTCATTTAACAGATGGAAAAATAAAGTTATAAAGACATGAAATTATTGGTGAAGTCAAATAGGGCACTGGTTCAAAGCATCTCAGGATTCTTGTCTCTCAGAGAGGCAGCATGTGCTTGGAAAGAGTATGGACTTTGTAGCCAAACAACGCAAGATTCAAATATTATCACTTGAATGTGTGACCTCAGGCAAGTTTTCTAACTTCTCTGAGGCTGTTTTCTCACTTGTAAAATAAAAGTTATAATACCTACCTTGTAGAGTTGCTGTGAGCCTTGAGATGAATGATAGAAAGGCTCTAATACAGTGCCTGGCACGGAATAAGTGCTCATTAAATGCTAGTTCTCACTCTCTGTCACAATCCAGGCTTTTCCTGGAGCATACATTGTTTTCCACAGGGTGATGGTCTTCTCCCCTTTTTTGGCACCCACATAAATCTCTCATTGTAAAAATCTAGAGCTACATGTGTATGAAGTAGAGTCCATTCTAACAGCTTTTTTAATTTAAAGAAAGAAAAAGTAAAAAGTGCTGAGCCAATATTTCTACTATTCAATCATTAAATATTAATCGATGTCAATGCATTTGAGGGAGCCTTAGCTGTGACAGGTGAGCTGAAAGTAGAAACTCTGATTTAATGAGTCCTCCCAGCCACTTTGGCAAAATGTCAGGGTGAGGGGTGTGGTGGAGAACAATTAACCGATAAACAACCTTCTGAAAAAGATCAGTAACTATGAAATAAGGTACAAAGACAAGACTTCTCTTATTTTTTCCAAAACATTTTTCTCTTTGGGATTTCTCAGTCCTTTCTGAATCGAACCTGATTCAGCACCCCTCAGTCGGAATGCTCTTAACTGTTTTGTTTAGACTGGGCTATGAAATGATTAGGCTGTTGAAATGATGAATCAGGGAGCACTGCAGGATTTTTCACAGTTTCTCTGAACAATGCCCATATCACACTTACACTGACAGGCTGTATTTTTATATTTGACATGTGAGAGGAACATGGAAAATAACACACTGACAGCACCTTAGATACCAGTCATACATCTTCCTAACACAGATTGATGGGTGGAAAAGAATATTATTTAGTGAGCTCTTCTTAAACTCTCCAAGGAAAATATATAGATCCACCAGTGGATTGACTTGAAGCTCATATTAACATTCCTTACGAGTGAAAAACAGAAAAGCAACCAGCATCCATTTCTACACTAGTGAACAGATCAGAAAAATTAGCAGAAACCAATCCAGTGCCTGTACATTTTTTCATTAATGGGTCATGGTTCGATCCTCCCCCACTTAGAAATCAGATATGTGAAATTTCTCCATTGAGGCACATTGGTCTTTCTCAATATCAAACCAAAGGTGAAAGATAAACTACTAGGAAAATTGAAGCCACGGCAATAGCTGCTCAGGGAGCCAAGCTGAAACAGAAATAAAAATGGGATAGAATAGCATTGGCTAACTCTATGACCATGGGGAAATTCAAAAACAAGACTCATGTGGGATTGTGGCTGCCACATACTAGAGGACACAAGCATAGGAGAGGGATGCTTTAATATTCTGGGAAATCCCTCTCCGGGAAGGCAGGATTTATTCCCACAGTTGTTGGGAATGTTGCTGGTGACAGCTCTCAGCTATCAGTATTCTTCAGGAAATGCCTGTGCTGAAGAGAGCTGTCTCACCAAATAGTATGCTGCCCCACTGGGCAGCCTACATCCAGTGACTGGTCATTACAGAAGTATAAGGACCCAGACCCTGATGCCCAAAAGAAACAGCTGTGGAGGGTCATCCCAGCTCCAGGGCCCCATGAGTTTGCTAAGAACTGAATTAAGACTGCATCATAGTCCAACTTCACTCTATGGTCAGTCTGTTTTCTTCTCTTTTTTTATATATGTGTCAATCCCATAAGCATTCTATAATATAGTCCCTGCATGCTAATCTCCATCTTGGTCTGTTACCAGGAATACCCGAACTGCAATACTCCCTGTATTTTCAACTCCCATAACGTATCATCTTAAAGATCTCAATGAAGACAATCCTATGATGCTATCAGAAATGTCTATGTATAATCAACCAAATCATTTTGCAACCCAAGTCACACTCATTCCTATTTTTAAGATTGGAATGACTGTGACTTGGGTTGCAAAATAAAAACAGAAAGATGAGCACCATCTTGTGGAAGGAAGTACCAATATAAGTTTCAAGTTCTCTCTCTGGTGTAACACAGTTTTTGTTCATTTGTTGTTTTGTGTGTTTCTTTGTTTTTCATTATATGCCTAAAACAAGGTAAATGCGAGTGAAGAAAAACATCCAGGAATTCTAATATCAATACAGAAATTAATGAGAGAAATCCTTTTTCTATTTAGAGACTACAAAAGGGCCAAGAATCAGGTATCTAGATCATTGAGTCTCAGGATTACAGAGTACCTGACATTCCTGTTTCTAATGAAAAACATTGGTATATGAAGATTTCAACTAGCAGTTTACTGATTTCGGAGTGGAGACGAAGGAACCTGACAGCAAGTTTTTAGCATTTGGCTCTAAGGGTTCTGGCCTTGTCTATTTGTCCCAGTTTTTTCCTTTTCTCTATTTTCCTTTTGCTTCCTCTGATTCTGCCGTCTCCTCTTTGGCTCTCTTTCCCACTTCCTTTCCCTCTTCACTGGACGTTTTTATTGACTGGAATTTCTTTGGTAGTTGTGTTGCACACATTGCTATTTCAGCAGTAAAGCACTGATTTGGAAGAAGGAAAGAAGAACTTTTCATCTGTGTGTGCCAATGTCATTCAAATATGGTGAACTAATTTATTCTGTAAAACTTAATTAGAACCAATTTTTTTAAAAAAGGGACAGCTCTGAAGGGAGCAGTAATTCCTTTAGCAGGGTGAGATATATTCAGTCGGGACTTTTCAAAACTTAACATTTTATTTGGCCCCATGATTTTCAGAGGATTTGGTTTGGTTTTATATGCTACTAAAATGCTTTTAAGTATTTAATGGTTTATTCCAATTGGGAAAGTTTTGTTAGGTTTCCTCTAAAGTTTCCCACAGGAAAGCCTTGGTTTTTTTTATTTGTGACTGGAATATTTTGTGGCTTTTGAAATTACCAAGAAAATAAAATATGTTACTTTTGAAGTTTTCCAGATGCAGACAAGTATATTTTCAATATCTTATATCACATCCCTGGTCTTGAAGTGATTCTGTCTGACAGAATGAATAAACAAGGCCAGAGTGGAACTCAGAAGTAGTGACTTCATGCTGAGGTTCCTTATGACACTTTGAGCCTCTTTTCTATAGACCTCCATCTTGGCCACTTTTAAACTATCTCTCACCTAACAGAGTAATGAACTCCAACTGATGCATAAATGGATGCATAAACTTCATTCTATGTTCAGTCTGCCCCCTTCCCTTTTTATATACAGTTATTAATCCCATAAGCATTCCATAATATAGTCCCTGCATGCTAATCTCCAACTTGGTCTGTTTCCAGGAATATCCAAACTGCAATACTCCCTTTATTTCCAACTCCCATAATGTACCATTATCTTAAAGATCCCAATGAAGACAATCTTATGGTTGGAAGAATAGACAGCTGTAAGGATGGATAGTTGGACAAGTAAATCAATCCATGAATTCTACAGGGTTGGCATACCGTTGCTTATATTCTTCCTGCTGCAATCAGAGTTAGAGAGAGAGGCTGAAGCTATTCCAGTAGGCACAGTTAAGAGAGAAGAAAGACTGCTAGGCATGGAATCCCAATAAAATCTCAAAGCAGAATGAAGTTTTGGCATGGTAGGTATTTGATAAACATTGATAAATTGAATTGTCACCCCATTTTGATTAAAGTTTGCCTCAAGGGCACTGCAGGAGAAGTGCCAATGGTGATTATTTCCAATATTTTATTATAAAAATTTCCAGCATAGGAAAGCTTTAATAAGTTTACATGGAACACCCTATACCTGTGACCTAGATTCTACCATTAAATTTTACTTTACTTAATTTCATCACACAACTCTCTATCCATCCCTATATTCATCTAACAACTCATGTTATTTTTCATGTATTTCAAATTAAATTGTGGACATTGGTAACTTTCTCCATAAATACTTCATCATACATATCATTAGTGTTTAATATTTGTTTTTAGTATTTTCCTTCAAAGTAAAAGTAATCACTCATTGAATTTTGACAATTGCAAACACCTGTGTAATCCAAATCCCTATAAAGATATAAAACATTATCATCACCCCAGAAAATTTAGCAATAGAGATTTCAGAGCCTTTAAATTTCTTTACTTTTTTACCCATAAAAAGACTGACTTGGTGATAACTTAAAAAGTTTAAATATGATAGGAACTATTCATCTTCATAAGCCACTTTAGATCTCAAGCCATTAAAAAGTTGCCTTCCTCTATTTGTTTTAGCAAAACCCAAACTCTAAATTCACAGTTGATGGCAGGGGAGAGCTTTATGTAAATGTACAACATTAGCTGAATATCCAATAAGTTGGCAATAGGAAAATATTAAACAAAATTAGAATTCTAATTTCTTATGTGGATTTTAAAAAATAATATGTAAAATAATTTTGTCAGAATAATAAGTATGCTTTGAGTCTTAATGTATGTAGTATGTTTTCTTTGTACTGGATGTTCTTGGGACATCACCTTGCAGGGGAAAAAACAACCAAGGAACCCTCTGTGAAGCTGTGCATGGTGCCACGTTGAATTCAGTGCCAGGCTAAATCCCTACCACATGGTACATATGAGTTGAATCTCTTCCAAATGCAGGGCTCCTTCTTAAGTAGCTGTGTTGACTAATTACTTTCATCAGGATAATTGTACCTAAGAAAAGGGTACAATTATTTCTACCAAGTGGAATGTTGACATTGTTTAATGAAGAATTAATGCGTGTGGTGACAAACTATGTATTTAGAGAGGAAAAAAAGCAGTTACCAACAATCTGTTTCCAAGGAAAAATTTTTAAGCATGTCTGGTATACTCTTAAGTATTCAGAATAAAGCTAATAGGCATCTTTATAGCACACAGGACTCAGTCTCTATCTAAAGCAGCACATATCAATGAAGTGCCATCAACTAGCCACTAATGAGTCATGTCATGGTTGAGGAGCAGAGCAACAATTAAATTGGGCTCAACTAATGCTCACTCAAACCACTACATTTCAAACAGATCTTTCGAGTCACTGTTCCACACAAAGTATAAATCCACATCATAGATGCTTCTTTGTGGAAGTGGCAATTTTTAGAAAATTGCAGTGCAGAAGGATAAAAGTTAAAATCTCGAATTATTGACTGGGATCTAGAATAGCCACTGATGAATACAAGCCCTAAACTTAATTCCTTCATTTATTCATTCAACACATATCATTCAATCAACTATTATGTGAAAGATGCTATGCTAATTGCTATACTATAACCCAAAAGATATCAAAAAAGGAGGATCTACTATCAAGAGTTTTATAATACCAAAAGGACCATTCAATCTTTCATTCAATAAATCTCCAGTAAGAGCTGTGGTAGACTCTGTGATCCACTGACCAAGTACTCCATCAAGACAAGCACCCATTTTCCTAGCTTCCAGGAGTATAAACTATTGATAGTTCACAACTGAGTTCTCTCTAGAAATTGCTCTAGGCCTAAAAGAAAACACACACCCTTCCTGGAGGTATCTGCATCTAGTGACCAGTGGTGTTAAATTACAAAGGCTCTGGACTCAATTAGGGCAACTATAAATATCATCATAGCTCCAGTCTTACCAAAGGATCAACTGAGGCCTTTCCTGCAACTGCATCACAATTCCATTTCTCCCTCTGCCCAATCCTGCAATGCTCATTCATCGCAGATGTTGTTACTAAATGCACTCCTCATTAATCTCTTGCATGCAAATCTCAAAGTCTTGGAGTTTGTCACCTAAAGAAGACAACCTGGGACAGTTCCTGCCAAAAGTGACTCTAGGAAGACCACTCTAATGGGATTTAGAAGTCGTATCATCTAGTTCCAAAGTGAGAATCTCATCAGCAGTATGCAGTTATTGTCCAGTTGTTAAAAACTCCACTAATGGGGAACTGAGATGGAAATGAAAACCTAGGGGTGAAATACTACCAACAATAAAGTGGTGTGAGAACTTAAGGGTTTCCTTGGTAATATCAAAAAAAATACTCATCTCCCACAGATAGAGGAAAGAAAATGCTGAGGCTCAGACCCAGGCAGAGCTACAGAGAAGGCTAGATTCTCAACACCAGCATGTCTTCCATAGTAAAGACAGAGCGCTGATTGAGAAAGAGTGGGACATAGAGATGTGAGATGAGAACATGCTGTCTGCTACACTAATCTAAAATCCCAAATCATTAGATTATTCAGATTCCCCTGAATCTTCTAGCTGTTCAGACGTGGTCCATTCCTCTCACTTAAAGGCTTGTGCTTCAAAACCCACTTTTCCTTGAAGGTGGTGCGGAAGCTTTTGCCTTACAAAAAAAAATACAAATCCCTTCATAATCTACACCACTTTCTCTCCTGGTCACCAAATCATGAGAAAAGTTTTAATGTAATCCAGGAGTCCCCAATCCCTGGGCTGCACACTGGTGCTGGTCTGTGGCCTGTTAGGAACAGGGCCACATAGCAGGAAGCAAGTGATGGTCCAGTGAGTGGAGATTCAGCTGTATTTGCGTTCACTCC
This sequence comes from Macroglossus sobrinus, assembly GCA_004027375.1. Lineage (NCBI taxonomy): Eukaryota > Metazoa > Chordata > Mammalia > Chiroptera > Pteropodidae > Macroglossus > Macroglossus sobrinus. Next base: position 617,961 of record PVKZ01000300.1, read on the forward strand.
CCAGCACTAGCATCACTACCTCAGCTCCAGCTCAGATCATGAGGTTTTAGATTCTCATAGAAGCACCAGTCCCTGGTACCAAAAATGTTGTGGACACACTGATTAGGTTAGAGACTATGTATCAAAGAAGCTACAATACCTAGCCAACCTGTATCAGCAAGGAGCTAGGAAAGCTTACATGTGATGGCATCCTAAAGACACTGCATCAAGGAGAACAGGATGTAAAGTTGGGAACAGATGAGTTTATCAATATGTGAGCACTCTCCTGTGATCTAAGATTCACAGCCTATCAAGGCCCCCAGGAGACTGTGCTAATATGTTGGATGGTTCTTAGAAGCTTGGACAAAGCCATAGCTCAGACCCAATGAAATAGAAATGTAACAGATGGTAATGGCAGTAATTAAAATATTTAGAGAAGTGAGCCTACTAGAACAGATATACTACATAAGGCCAGAAAACCTATCCATCAACAATGTTCTATGGGAGGACCTACAGGAAAATCTATTTACCAGTTGTTTAGAAACATGCTGATGAAAAGGACACTAGCATGACTAAAAAGCTCAGTGACAGCTGTCCTTGGTAAACCAGGGACAAACCTATGAGGGTATTGTTCAAGTTATACAATGAAAAGAAACCAGGGATGGATGATCAAGAGGCTTAGGGGAAAATACCACAATAAAACTTCACCATCTCTTGCCCTAAGTTCAGACCTGAGCCATTCTCATACCTGGAACACACCGATGGAAAAGTCATGTCCCAGGAAAAAGAATACTATGGTACAAAGACAATGTTACTTAATAATGACTCCTCCAGTTCTTCCATAAAGGACCTCTGTCCATTTACTCAAATAACTGTACAACAGGGAAATACCCAAATATTTCAAGAATTGTTAGACCCAGAGTCCAAATTAATATCAATACCTGGTGACCCAAAGCATCATTATGGACCTCTTTTACAGGGGGGGCTAAATGGGTGGCATGTAATAAATGGAGTTCTAGCCCATGTCCTACTTACTATGGGTCCACTAAGGTCCACTGACCTACTCCATCATCATTTCTCCAGTGCCTGAATGTAAAATTGGCATGACTATATATACTTGGTAGTTGTCACAACCTATAGATAGCTTCTTTAGACTGTAGGGTAACTTATACATAGCACCTGTAGTCTTCTTTAGTCTATACTATTGTAGTGGGAAGATTCAAGTGAAAGATTAAGAAACTGGCCCTCTCCAGCTAAAATAGTATGTTGGAACATCCTCTCCAAAGGAAATGACAAATTGCAGCATCTCATAACCCCACCCTTCTAAAGGAAGCACACTCCTTGGTAGGGCTTTTTAGGCTCTAGATATAGAATATTCCACAGTATCCACTTGAGGATACTGCTTCCACTCATTTACTGAGAGACATAAAAGACTTTCAATTCTGAATGTGTCCAGAGCTGGGAAAAGATCTGCAGCAGGTCCAAAGTACAGTGCAGGCAGCCCTGCCACTTGGAACATCAGACTTAGCAGATCCTATGCTATTAGAGGTATCTGTGCCAAGATTAGCTACTGTGTAGAGTTTTTGGTAAGCCCTAAAGGGAGAATGATAATAGAGAACTGTAGGTCTATATTTGTAGTAACACTCATTCTATTTACAGAGACTTCTAGGCCACTTAAAATAGCTTGTCATGTACTACTAAGCCCTTGTTGAGATGGAGTATTGGATCATGCAACATTAAGTTTCCATGTGGCCAGAGCTACCCATCAGAAATTGGGTTGCCAGATCTACCAAGTCGTAAGGTTCAGAAGGCTGAACATGGTAGGATGAAAGTGGTTCTGCTGATATCAGACACAAGCAAGTCCAGAGGGCACAAGAAAGCTACATGGGCATGTGGCAAGTTTCCCATGCCATCCTCCACTATTGTACTAGTACCCTTACCTCAGCTTATACATATAAATTCTAGTAGGGGTGGGGATGGGATGGAGAATGGGATGGGCATGGGATGGCATATGACCTGGTAATAAAGACCTAATGGTTTCTATTCTGATGACATATAGCAAGCTGCCCTGTACTTCCACCTCCTCTCCTAATTGATGGTCTAGAAAACTGATTATTTTGACACTGTGATGCCACCTACAGTTTAAACCAGATTGGTATCTGATTAAAGAATTACTCTCATCATTTCCTTTCATTAGTGCATTCATTTAACAATTACTTACTAAGTCCCTACTTTGTATTGTTCTGGGTACTGAGAACACAGCAATAATTAAAACAGACAAAAATGCCTTCTTTCTAGAAGCCTACATTTCAGTGGGGATGTATAAAACATAAACAAATAAAAGATATAGTATATAAAGAGGTAATAGGTACTATGAAGAAAAATTAAAAAGGAGAGGAATTAGAGGTTCCTGACAGGTGGGCAGAGGTCCAGTTTTAAATTAGGTGGTTTGGAAACACTTCGATGAGAAGTGAACTTTTGAGCCATGGACTGAAACACATGCACTAGCATTCTAGACAGAAAAAAAAAATATCCAGCAAATGCAAAGGCCCTGAGGCAGTGGGCATACCTGAAATTTTAAAGACTAGCAAGAAGGCCAGTAGACTTATAATATAGTGAAGAAGAGTTATTGGAGGCAAGCTCAGAAAAATAATGGACTACCAGACTTTTATGTTTAGAGACCATTGCAAGGTCTTGAAACTTTGCTCTGAGTAAAATGGAGAGCCATTCAAAGATTTTGAGCAGAAAATGTACATGATCTTACTTATATGTAAAAATTATTGATCCAGTTTCTGCATTGAAGATAGACTACTGGAGGGATAAAAATGATAACATGAAAGTTATTACCATAATCCAGGGAGGAGATGATGGTGGCTTACACCAGCATGACACTGATGGAAGTGATGAGAAGTTGTATAAATCTGGATATTTAAGAACATAAATAATTTGCAGACAGATTAGATGTAGGATGAGAGAAACAAACAAGCGAAGGATGATTCTAAAGGGTTTGGGCCTAAACCAAAATGGACAAAGTTTCCATTATTTTAGATGGAGAAAACTGAGGGAGAGGCAGCTTTGATAAGATGAGTAACCCAGTTTTGCACACATTTATAGTGAGATGCCCATTAGACACACACAGTGAAGGTGTCGAGGATGCTGTGGATCTACAAGTCAGGATTCAGGGCTGAGGTACATATATTCAAATAATTATCATGCAGATGGTATTTAAAGCTATGTGGCAAATGAGCTCACTAAGAGAGTACAAGTAGGTAGAAAAGCAAATAAGCTCAAGTAAGATTGGCAGGAGGGAGTGGATCAGGAGGAATACGCAGAAGAAATTGAAAAGGAGCAGACAGTAAGGTATGAAAACCAAAAGTGCTGTCCTGGAAGCCAATTTCTAGAGGGATGGAGTGATCATCTGTGTCAAAGAGTTCTGATAAATCAAGTAAGATTAACCCTGAGAACTAACCTTTGGATTTCCCAATGTGAAGGAATGTTAAAACTCAATAAAAGAAGTGTGTATATATAATTCTTCATCTGTATTCATATTGAGAACCCATACACAGGTGTCTCTCTCTCTCTCTCTCTCTACCTCTCTCTCTTTCTCTCTCTTTCTCTCTCACACACAAACACACACACTCCCACACATACAAACACAGGTCAGTTAGTTCTAATTCAGTAATCTATTTTTTACATGGACACTTATATCCTTTTTAACCATTTTATCTTTCTCTCTCTTTCTTCCCATTTCTATTTCCTATTCTCCTCTCTTCTCCCTCCATTACACGCTTTGCATTTCCCTAAAAAGAAATATAGAAAGAGAATGGTTCAAAATCTTCTAAAAATGTCTTAAGAATGATGCCAAAGGAACAAGTACCATTAACCTCTAAATTCCTTAAAGATGCTCAAAAGTTTCCTTTAAAATGCTAATGATATTCGCCATCTACCTCTCTTGTTTATCCACATGATACAGCTTTCAGGATAAAATATATAACATGTAATTTTTCTTTTTCTGTAATATAGCAAGTAATTATAAATTATATTTTTCACTATGTATTCATTTCAAATGCATTATGTGTTAAATAAACATTAATGATCTTTTCTGGACTTCTTGAGAACGAGAACCATGTATTTTGCTACATATATCCTCCTTCCCATGTGCCTTGCACAGTTATGTTTATATAGGAGGTATCCAAACAATATTTGTAAAATTGATTTAATATTTTTCCTGTAGGTAAATTGATTTAATTCCAGAAGACTTACCCACAACTGGATTTTATAACATCATCTACTTATAAGACAGAGCTATGCCATATATACTAAACCATGCCTCCCCACACTTCCCTCCTAAAGCAACAAGAGTTGTACATAATGTCTCCAAATTAGGAATTATAAAATCAAATGGAAAAGTACGTAAGTGGGCTAGGGGACAACCTAGGGGAAAAACCCACACTTCCACTCTAAAGGGGGAGTTGCGACCTAACTTCAAATAATCATGCAAGAACTCTACTAGCCTAGTGGTGTTGAGTCTTCCTAATACCTAAGAGAAGTTGGAAATTTGAGTGATATCCCAGTTTTCAAATATTGGCTACTAATCTGATATTTTTAAATGGGTGTGGAGAAGGATTAAAAAGCAACAGAAATGTTTTTCAAAGCCTAGTCTACAGATTTGCCACCTCTGCCCTAACTAGGAAAGAAGCTAGTTTTATAGCTTGCTGCCTGTCACCTGTCTAAATGGGTACACTGGAACTATATCACTTCACAGATGGTGGCAGAAAGAATTACTACCATCCTAAAAGATTTAGATTAAGGATGCTACATTAAGACCTATAAATTACATCATTCAATGGACACTGCACCACCATCTATATATCTACAGATATCAAGTACTTCCTTTAATGAGATAACCATTCAGACTGCCTAAGATGTGCCCAATAAGCAATCTACATACTTGTTCTATTGCCTCATAAATACTCAGCATTATGGAGGACTGTCCTATTTTTAGTTTTCTCATGGATTATTCATGAAGAGAGTTGTAGACCATCTGTATAATTTCACTAACCTTTCTTCAATTCTCCCAAAGCAGTGGATTCCTTTTGGTGTACCTGTATCTTTTGGAAACTGTTTCCTTCTTCTTCCGTTTCATTTAGCTGGAGTCATCCTGGATAAATAATAGGCTGGCATCCTCAAAATGTCAATGTGTGTGTGTGTGTGTGTGTGTGTGTGTGTGTGTGTGTGTGTGGGCGCGCGCGTGCAGGTGTGCTGTGCATGCACACATGTGAAAACATACACATGTAGATGTTCCCTTACCATCATTATGAGGCTGGAAACTGGTTTTAAAACTTGCCCCCAAAACTGGATCAAAACTCAAAAGTAATTATCTATCTTCCTCATAAACAAGAGAAAAGCTTTTTTAAAGCCCTAATTCATTTATTGGCTTTGGCCTGAAGGAAAACAATTTGAACATATTCATAAAGCATTTGCCCCATTTCAAGCACAGCCTAGGTACAGTATGGTTTGGGAATGAACTATTTTTCCAAATGACAAGGTCTCTTACTCCCTACTGTTCCAAGGAATAATGTAATACTAAAACATATTTCACTTTACTCTTGTATTTTCTTTTCTAACCCTAATTCTGAGGCAAAGGGCAAGCCATTCCTTATTATTACTTTTTAAGCACCTGTAAGCAAATGAGCCAGAGTGAAAACAGCTTACGTGGGCTCCTCAGTGGCCTCTCTCGTCTTAACTTCCCTCTAGCTAGAGGGTGCTTGTTAGATTTTCAGCTTGCTGTCACATAAGTGATCCTACCCAGTGTTTCTAGCTGTCCTGTTAGCTTTAGGAATAAAAGAGGGAATAATCATATCCCTTTAACAAGTGAAAAAAAAATGGAAGACAGATGGAATAGTGATGGAAGGAGGACCAAAATTTTTTTCTTGAGTCACCCCCAGATCTCTTTTGCTATTCATGGCAAATTCTTTTAAATAAATTCAGCTTCAAAGAGTCAATGTTTCCCAGCTTGAGGACTTGTACTTTTGTCTGTCTGGTGGGTTCTTTTCTTCCCATCATTTAGCATCAACCCAGATGCCACTTGTGCAAAGAAGCCTTTCCTGACCACCTTATCTAATGTTGCTCTCAGTTCTCTGTCAGTCACTCAATCACCTCACATATCTCCCCTTGACAGCACTAAAATTATCTTCTATAATTACATTTACAGATATTTGTTTTCCAAACTTCCTCCTCCTAAAAGGTATGCTCCATGAAAGCCAAGAAGATGTCTCTCTTGTTCACTCCTGGGTCTCCAGAACATAAAGCAGTGCATGGTTCAACTAGTTGTTGAATAAATGATTTCTTAATAATTCAATTTATAGTATACAATTAATCAGAAAAAAATTATACATGGGAAAGCTCTTGTATGAGAAATCAGAAGAATGGGGGTCTAGTAAGACTTTCTACTTCCTAAAAGTGGCCATGGCCTAAAATATTCATTCCTAGGTGGCATTGTATGGTTGAGACATCCTAGGTTAACTACATCATTACTTGCAGCTTCTCCCTGAACTCTGATGTCTTACCAATCAATTCTCTTCCTAAATTAAGCACATCGCCATTTCCCCATGGAGAAAACTTATTTTAATGATGCCCATTCTCAATTATAGAGAAAAGAGAATATAGCTTTACTAAAATTAAGGATTTATACATTCCATGTTTAACTAGCCTATGAGGTAACACATTTCTTTAATTTTAAATCTCTGAGCCCTGATACTAGCAGCTTGTATGAAGCTCCATATACTCCCAAGTTTCCTTATCCACATATTTCTAGGAATCTTCAGAAAATTTTCATATGATTCTCATATCTTTCCTAATTGTGGCTTGCCATTGCAGCCAACCATCTGGCTTCACTCTACTGTTCTGTTCCTGCACAGATCTCTTTTTGCCATCTGGAAATCATTTTCTGTCAGGCTGCTGTTGCTTAACACTGAGCATTTTGCCTCTACCTTGGTAACAGATCTTTCCTTCAGCTCCCCATGACTATGGAAACCAAGATGTAGCTCTTAACATGTGTTGAAGACAGGAGAGAGCAAACAAGAATACTGACACAAAGAACTTACAGGCAATATAAGTTATGGCTGCTCCCAGAATTCACAGAAGTATTCCTCTGGGATCTTCACTGGTATCTTCTCTTTACTATTTCCATCCTTTTACTTACTTGTTTTTTTTTTACTTTTCTATCTTCTTTAAGTAGAAACTTAGGTAATTGATTTTAGATCCTTTTTCTTTTCCAACACAAGCATTTAAAGCCATACATTTCCTTCTTTAACAGCATGTCACTAATTTCAGTATGTTGTGTTTTCTTTCACTTAAAAATATTTGCTAATTTACTTGGCGATTTATTCCTTTATCTATAAGTTCATTAAAAATATGTGACTTAATTTCCAAGTCACATTTGTGGATTTTCCAGGTATCTTTTTTTGTTGTTATTGATTTCCAATAAAGTTCATATACAAATTTCTAGCTTAGTTTCAAAATCGTTTTCTTTTTTTCCGAGAAGGCTTTATTACACACAGGGGATGGGGCTTCATCCTTCTTGGCCGCTGTCTTCCTTATAGATTCAAGAAGGTTTCCCAGTACCTCTCTCTTTCTCTTAGCACATGTGTGTCCCCACACTTTTCTTGATGAACTTCAAGGGCCTGCTCATCCTTAGAGACCTTGAGTACCTCCATAGCATACCGCGCATAGAAGGCAAAGCCCATACCTCTCAGATCATGTCCCGCACAACCTTGGTGTGCTTGGCGAGGCACCCGCGGTGATGGCTGGGCCTCAGTTTGCTCATGTTCTCGGTCACCTTGTGGCCGAGAAGACTCTATCTTGTTGAACGTTCGATGTGCACTTTCAAAAAAAGTGAATTCTCCTATAATCGGTGATGGGTAAAATAGGCTGATAGCATTGTCTTCTAAACCCCTATTGATGTTTTTATTTACTAGTTCTAACAAAAATGAAGTTTTTAAATTGCTATTATTGTGGATTTGTCGATTCGTTCTTCTAGGTCTATCGCTTTTTACTCCATGTATGTGTATATTTGTTATTAAGTCTATACTCATTTAGGATTATTAAGTTTTCCTGATAAATCGACTTGTTTATTATTAAAAATTTCTCTTTATCCCTTGTAATAACTCTTTGAATTCATTTCCCCCTTTCTGCCTTGTTTCAGATTTGAGTATGTTTTTTCACCACTGTTGGCTTATTAACTCCACATTGCTTTTATATTTTAGGCTGGCTCTATAATTTATAAATGCATCTTTAACTTATCACAGTCTATCTTTAAATATCATACCATTTCACAGATAACATTAAAACCTTATAGCAGTATACTTTTAAATGCCCATTGAATTCTCTGAGCTATTGCTGTAAATCATTTACCTCTACATGAATTATAAACTCCACAATACATTTTTGTGTATTTTGCTTTAAACATTAAGTTCCCATTAAAGAATTTTGAAATGAGTAGGAAAAAAAGAGTCATATATATCTCTTCAAATATTTACCACCATCAACATTTTTCATTCTTTTGTATAGATCCAAAGTTTATCTGTTATATTATTTTAGCATGAAGAATATGCTTTAACATTTCTTGTAGTTAAGGCTTTCTAGCAAATATTACCACCTCTGGTTTTTCAAAAAAAGTCTTCATTTACCTTCATTTGTAAAGGATATTTTAGGTGAATATAGAATTCTAGGTTGACAGTGTTTTATTTCCACACTTTAAAGATGTTATATCATTGTCCTCTTTGGCTTTACTTTTCTCACAAAATGTCAGTGATTTTCTTATCGTTATTTCCTTTATGTAAGATGTTTCTATTCTCTAGTTGCTTTTAAGATTTCTCTTTATAACTGATTTTCCCCAATTTGACTATGATGTGCTTTGAGGTGTGTGTGTGTGTGTGTGTGTGTGTGTGTGTGTGTGTGTGCGTGTGTGTGTGTATCTTGAATGGTATCCATTTAGCTTCTTGAATCTACAGTTTAATAGGTTCCATTCAAACACAGAACATTTTGTCCACTGTTTCTTCAAAATATTTTTGTTCTCTCCCTCCCTTCTTTCCTTCTGAAACTCTATAGTTCTGTTAGACCACTTATAGTTGGCCCATATGTTCTGAATCTATTTGCTGTTCATTCTTTCTGTGCTTCAGATAATTTCTGTTACTGTCTTTGTTTATCTTATTCATTTATCTTTTCTTCTTCTATGTCTACTATAACATTAAGACATCCAGTGAAATTTTCATTTCAGATATTTTTCACCTTTAAAGTCTTATTTATTTCTCATTTATGCCTTCTGTTCATTATTTCACCATGTCCCAAGTTTCCTTTAAATACTTAGGCATATTGAGCATATTTATAATGGGTTTTTTAATATTCTTGTCTGGTAATTTCATCATTTCTGTCATCTTTTTGACTATTAATTTTTACTATTTTTTTTAATTTGGATTTTTACTTCTATAGAACCATCTCCCCTCACACACACACCCTCCCACACACACAAACATGAAGAAACACACTCTCAAAAAAGAGAGCTTGTGGAGCAATGCCCAGCTATGAGAAGAAGGAAGGGCAGAGAATTCAAGATATAGAGAAGTAAATGTATACATTAACGTGATAGTATAGGCCTTCCAACTCATATCTCTTGTAGCTCAAGAGCAGATAGAAGACCATTACCTTATTGTACTTCTGGCCCATTAATGAGTCCTGTATCTCTTCATCTATGTAACCCATGAATACCATCAACTGGGATCCTTGCAGTCAGAGAGTGTTTCCATGTAGGGATGTAGTTACTTATTTTTATGGTCCACACTCTCATCAATTGATCCTTCATGATTTGCTCTAAAATGCCTCTCTTGCCAGGATTGAGAATGAAAAATTTTTTGACCAGATGTTTACATTCCATGGACAAGCAGAAGGAACTATGATATATTTTGCTCATTGCCCATTCCCAAAGCTTCTCGAAGTTCTGTGCATCACAAGCAGGAATCCACTCACCCATGTATACAAGATGACTCTCAGAATCCACACATCCACCTCATGTCCAATGTGTTTTTGACCCTGGAAGAGTTCTGAGGCAGTATTAGGAAGGATGCCACAGAAGGTATCCCATTTATTGTCAAAGGTGAATTCATTCCCGAAGCAAAAGCCTGCAATTTTGATGCTTATATAAGCATCCAGAGCAAGTTGTGGGCCTTTGACTTCCTATGAAGAATATATATGAAGAATATATAGTGGCAGTACTATATAGCAGACACAGATAGAATTTGCCTCAGGCCTCTTTTTCTTACATACTGTAAGAAGAGTTCTGTTGAGCCTCATCAATGAACTTCACAACCACCTCCTTTCCAGTCAGGATGTCTAGACCAATTTAACCTTAGCTAATTTACCCTTGCTGATGATCTCAAGGAGTCAGTAGTTGCCAGTATGGATCTCTTCCCCAGCAGAGATGGCTAACAGGGCCTGGGGCATGATGGACTTACTGTGAAGTTAGAGTCAAAGTACCCCAAAGACAGCTTAAAATCGAGAAAAGTTTATGAGGAGTTTTATCACTTAAAAAGAAAATCACTTCTAAAGCTCACCTAACAAACTGATCTTTTAATTGCATCAAAATACAATGCCAGACAGAAAAAAAAAGGAAACTATTTTTAATGAGGAAAAATAGAAAACAAATAAGAAAAAATAACAAAGAAAAAAGTTAAAGAACAAATGAGAAAATAAAAAAGTAAAAAAAAAAAACTAGAAAAAATTAATAACAAACAAATAGATAGATTTTTAAAAATCCACAATGCCAAGAAAGTTAATTTGGTCAAAGTCCCTCAAGTCACTGAAAACCATCTTCCTGGACTAGAAAGATCACAAATTGAAGCTCAGCCAAAGACTTACATAGGAGCCTGAAAATCCATAACAATGGCTCCTTATGCATTCATATCAAGAAATAGACTGCTTATTGCTGGAGATAATCCACAGAGTTGTGCTCACTTTTGGCCTATGAATGCTTTACTCCTTCAAAAAATTATTGAGGACTCAAAAGAACTTTGTGTGTGTGTATGTGGGGGTGGAGGACGGCGGGGAAGGACATTGCTATCTATATTTAACTTATTAGAAATAAAAACCTGTAGGATGCTTCAGTGGCCTTTTCATTTCTAATTTGAAAAGCTGTGAAATTTCTGGCTTTTAAAGAATTTATGTCTACGATATAAAAATTCAATTTCTTTTCTTTATAAAGTGAAAAATTGTTCTCAAAATGATGCCACAACTTAACTGGCATCATACTATGCAAATATATTGTGACTGTTATTATTTTGAACAAAAAAAAATATCTGTTATAGTAATTAAGAGTAAGAATATGTTCTATTGCATTACATGCAATAAGATATATTATTAATATATCTATAAAGCTGAGTGTAATCTAACTTTCACTGTATTTTAGTTTCTTATTTATAGCTTTGTCCAACTTTCTTTGGAGTAATTTCCTCCTTTCCCACTCTCTCGTTTCAGAGTTCTGTGCTAGCTTCTCATTCTGCTTAGATCTCTTCTCCAGAGATCCACACAATACCCTCCCCACCTCCTTCAAGTCATTGCTTCAGTGCCACTTTCTTGGTGATCTATTTGGTTCTTGCAACAGCCTTTGCACAACCTAGTCACTACTCCCATCCATTGCTTTTTTAAAACTATATTATAGAAATGTCCAAATAAAATTAGAAAAAAAATAGTATGAGAGCCCTTTCTCATATATTTATCATGCAACAAAGATCATCAATATTTTTACAATCTTATCTTATCCTAGCCATAAATACTTCACTCTGCATTATTATATAATAAATGCTTTTTTAAAAAAACAACCATGATGCCATCATCAAATCTAGTATCATATATTATCAATCCATAATTCTAATTTCCCATTTGTCTCAAAGATGTCTTGGTATGGTTGAATAAAGGCCTGAACAAAATATACATATAGCTTTATTTTTTCCATAGCAATGTCACCTTTCAAAATACTACATATTTTACTTATTTAGTTGCTTATTATCTTTCTGTTTCTCCCATTAGAATATAAACTGTAAATATCTTATACTTCCTTTTTTACTTTTTTAGTGGTTACTCTTGAATTTGCAATATAATTTACAACTAATCCAAATTCCCTTTCAAAGAACACTCTAATACTGTATGGGTAGTACAATTACCTTATAACAGAGTATATTCAGTTCTTTCCTACATTTCATAACATTGCTGTCATTCATTTCACTTACCTATAAGCTATAAACTGAATATATTGTTATTATTGTTTTGAGCCAACTTTTATGTAAGTCAATTGAGAATAAGAAAAATATAGGATTTTATTTCACTTGCATTTTTTTCCTTTTTAAACACTTCCTTTCTTTATGTAGATCCAAATTCCTGATATATAACATTTTTCTTTCTGAAGAATTACTTTCAACAGTTCTAACAAGGCAGGTGTACAGGCATAAATTCTTCCAATTTTTGTTTCTCTGAGAAATGCTTTATTTCTTTTTCACTTTTGAAGAATAAATTTGCTAGATACAAAATTCTGTATCTTTTTTTTTTCTTTCAAAACTTCATTTCACTCCACTCTCTTCTTGCTTGCATGGTACCTGAAGAAACGTCTGATATAATTCTTATCCTTGCTCCTCTCCAGGTGTTTTTTCCTCTGGTTTCTTTCAAGATTTTTTTTTTTTTTTTTGCCTTTGATTTTTGCAGTTTGAATATAATATGCCTACATTATTTTTTTATATTTATCCTTGGTGGTTTCTGAGCTTCCTAGATCTACAGTTTGGTACTTTTGGTTTTGGGGGTTTTGGGGGGTATTTGGGGGGGTTTTGGAAAATTCTCAGTCATTACTTCAAATATCTCTTCCATTTCTTTTTGTCATTCTCCTCCTTCTGGTATTTTCAATACACATATATTACAACTTTTAAAATCTTCTCACAATTCTTAGATATCCTGTTCTATCTTTTACATTCTTACTTTCTCTTTGCATTTCCATTTTGGAGGTTTCTGTTGTTATTTCTTTAAACGCATTAATTTTTTTTTTACTCTTGGTCATGTCTAGTCTTATTGATGATGCATTTTTCACTTCCATTACAGTTTTTCTAATTTCTAGCATTTCCTTTTGATTCTTTCCGCTATCCTAACAATACTGGCTTCCCATCTCTCTGCTAACATTACCCATATATTATCGCATATTGTCTACTTTTGCCAATTAAACCCCTAGCATACTAATCACAGATTTTAAAAAAAAATTTTTGTTTGTTAATTCCAACACCTCTACCATATTTGACTATGATTTTGATGCTTACTCTGTCTTTTCAAACCGTGTTTTTTGTATTTTAGTATGTCTTGTAATTCTTTGCTGAAATTTGGACATGATATACTGAGTAAAAGGAACTGAAGAAAATAGAGTGTATTGATCCTACGGCAACATGTAGGGAGACAGAAGGCATTCTATAGTCCTGAGATTAATTAGGTCTCTGTCTTTTAGTGAGCCTGTGCTTCTTGGTTGTGACATTCACAAGTGCTTTTCCAGTTTTGTTTCATTTCATTTCACCCTTAGGTGAGACAGGGAGGCTAGTGAGAACTGGAGTTGAGTATTTCTCTTCCCACGAAAGGTTAGAATGGGTTAAAACTGAGAATTTTCCGTCCCCCAGGTCAGTCAGGTTCTAATAAAATCTCACATGGCTAGGTGCTAGTAAAATAATTTTTGTAAAAAACAGACTTTTGAAAAAAGGACAGAATGCTCTGGACATATTTCAAAAGTGCGACATTTCCCCTCCATCAGCTAGAATCACTGGGGATTTTTTTCACCAGTTTTAGGAACCCTCAATCTGTAGGGTTCCTAAAGATAAAATTTATGAAAGTATGGGGATCCCCCCTAAGACTTCCCCTGCCCTGGAGTTTTTAACTCTCAAACTTATCTGCACTGAGTCTCCAGGATTTTAGCAATTACAGTTTGAGTTTTCTTACCCCAGTACTGGTTTCCACAGAGATTTCTGTTCCTGCACTTCTGCTCTGGTAAACTTTTATTCTCTCTCTCTTCCAGTATGAAGCCGGTAGTTTGTGTGCCCAATCCTCTAATGAATTTTAAAAGAGCTTTTAATTTTCAGTTTATGTGGCTTTTTTCTTCTTGTACGAATGACTTTTTACCTCCCAGATCAGAAACTGAATGTCTCCTTGATCATTTTTATCCTGACTATGTATTAAACTTTTCTGCTTCTTAGAATGTTTAGTAATTTTTTATTGAATCGTGGATATTGTAATTTTATTTTTGGAATGCTGGATTTTGTTATATTTCTTTAACAAACAGTAGAGTTTGTTCTTGTAGGTAATTAAATAACTTTCATATCAATTTGATCCCTTTGAATTTTGTTTTCAAGCTTTTTGATTATGAATCTAGACTAGTTTTCCCTTTAGGATTCTTTAATGAATGTTCTATGTATTCATTCAGGTCTCTCCCTGAGACTTTGGGATTTAAATGATTCCAAGTTTTGCATAATTTCTGGGAGTTGTTTGACTTACAACCTCCACCCTCATCCCAGGAATTGTTCTTTCCTCAGAAGTTTGTTCTTTGTTGAGTTTAATGAATGTCACTCTTACATACGTACATTGGTATTCAGCCAGACTCAAGGACAGACATAAGCATATTTCTGGAGCTACTTCTCTGCATCTGTCCCTTCTCTTGGTCAGCCACTTTACAAATTCTAACCACCCCAGCCTTTCTAAACTCCATTCTCTGTGGCGCCAACTCAGTAAGACTGCGGGACTATGTCTGGATTCCTACTCCCTGTGCCACAATTTGAAAATGCCTCCAGGCATAAAGCCAGGGCAATTGTAGAGCTCACTTCATTTGTTCATCTTTTTTCAGAAATCACATTCCTGCACTGTTGTAAAATGTCTGAAAATAACTGTTTCATATGTTTTGTCCAGTTTTCTAATTGTTAACAATGAGAGAGTTTATCTGGACCCTTTTACCTCCTTGTGGGAAGACAGCCTTTCCTCCAGAAGTGATTGATATCATTCAGGACAATCCCTGTTTGGTCCTAGGCCTTAATATCTGTCTCTCCTCACTCATTGACATTAGGACAATAGACGACATCAGTATATTTTCCAAGATCTGGCTGATTCATTCCAAGAAAATACTGCATGTAGTACTTCTATGATATAGACAACCCATTTACCTTCTGGATCCCTCCAACAGCTTCAAATTAAAACAATACCAAGTTTTCCTACCTCACTCCTGGTTCCCATAGAGATCTCTGTTCTTCTGAGTCCTTCTTCTTGACCTCTGCCTTAATTAAGTGACAAGAACTCCTACCTATTTTCCAAGTATGATCAATATTGAATGAACCAATCTAAATCTTAACATGAAAAATAGATTTTTCCTAAGAGAAACATAATGTAATAAGATGTAATGCCAGCTAAAACAAAAACAGCTTTTTTACGTTATTATAGAGAATTGTTTAGCTTTTGGGTCTAATATTTCTTGAATCTCTCTGGTTTCAAATTTGCTTTATCTTTGAAAAACTTCTAGGTTTATCAAATTGGTCTTTCAGTGCAAAGAGCATCTGCATGATGACTTATGTCCACAAATTACATGAAAGAAGTATCAGATAAAACCTGAAACTTTTATATTATAGTTCTTTCCAGAGTTTAATATCTCCATCAAAGTTTTAGAGATTTACAGGACTTATTCTAAGCCCTGAGTTAAATTACATTTTTCTCTCTCCCTTCAGCAGTCTCTATAAAAGAGAATCTTTTCAAATTTAGCGGCCTAAGAAAAAGTTTTCAATTATGAGATAAAGTCACATAAAGGTTTCTTCCAATCCTTAGGCTTTCTCCTTGCTTCTGATGTTTGGTTAGGAGGTATTACTTGGATCTGATCATGCTGCCATCTAAATGAGGCTGGAAGTCAACCATAGATGCATGATATTAAGCAAATTCTCAGGACTCCTTCTCATGTACAAAATAATAGAATCACATACCTCATGGAGCTGTTTTGAAATAACATCATATTGATAAACATATTTCCCTTTGCTTTTTATGGTGTTCCTTTCAGTTTTATTCAGTTTGATATTCATATACTCTCTGCTTTTATGTATTCTAAGAACCATGTGAATATGTCTGTCAGAAAACTATCTCAGATAAAAGGTCTTTAACATGTTAAGTCTTCCCTCATCTGGGACAGATTATTTTTCCTTTAAAAACATTATCAGGTAAGAGAAATGGCGAGGCCTATATGTGGAGAGAAGAATAGAGCTAATCACATTGCTGTATCCCAAGATTAGAGTTTGGTGATGACTTCATGGAAGAACAAAGTATGTTTTTATGCAAAAAAAAAAATGAGTCTTTACCCTATGACTCATAGTTTCTCTCCTTTTCAATTAAAGGAAGGATGCTAGCAATGAATAATTTCACCATCAATTACTCCTATTTCTTAGTTACTTTGCCCCAAAAAGACTAAAGCCAGAATTTAGGGTTATTGTAGAAGACTTGAAGATGTCGCCTGGTAATTTCTGTTTTCTGGTATTCACTCCCTTGTGGAATCCCCCACATTGGGTGTGTGGGTTTGATTTAGTCAGCCACTTCTAATAAATAGAATATGCTACAGTGACAAGATGCTACTTTTGAGATTATAAAAAGCCTACAGCTTCTGTCGTGGTTTCTCTCTTGCTCTCACTCTCCATCTCTATCATATCACTGCTGGAGAAGCTGTCCTTTGTAGAGGTCCGTATGGCAAAGACCTGAGGCTAGACAAAATATACAAATTAGCTCACAAATGGATCCTTCTCCATTAGACTCTATGGATAAGTATATATCTTGCTGATCATAAGCGAATTTGAGTCAGAGGCATGCACATAAGTCATGCTTAGATTCTTGACTCACAGAAACTGTGAAATAATAAATGTTCACTGTTTTAAACTGTCAAATTAGAGATAATTTGTTAGGCAGGAATATATTTAAAAAATACAAGGATTGACATAATGTTATGATAAAAATGAAGGAAAAACACAAGTCAGAAAACTCGATCACTAGCTCTTCCTCTATCACTAATTAATTGATGTCCCTGAATATATCACTTCTTTGGGGGGCTTCTTTTTATGCATTTTAAAAGTTAGAAATTGCATCGGCTGATTTTTATACCAAACAGTTTTTAAGAAATCAATAAAGATTATATATGCATATATGTATATGTGTGTGTGTATGTGTATATACATATATATATATATAATTTTTTGTTTATATGAAAAAATATTTTATGTTTATGGGTAGGAAGGCTCAATATTGTTAAGATATCAATCTTCCCAACTTCACCTACAGATTCAACACAATTCCAATCAATATCCCAGCAAGTTATTTTGTGACTATCAAAAAATTGTTTCAAAAGTTTATACAGAAAGGCAAAAAAACTAGTATAGCCAACAAAATATTGAAGAAGAAAAACAAAGTTGGAAGATTGACATTACCCTTACTATAAAACCAGAGCAATCAACACAGGGTGATATTGGCAAATGAATAGACAAATAGATTAGTAAAACAGAATAGAGAGCCCAGATATAGACCCATACAAATATGTCAACTGATCTTTGACAAAGCTCAAAGACAATACCATGAAAAAAGTAATTTATTCAACAAAGAGTGAAAAGTGACTAGATATCCATGTGCAAAAAAAAATTATTAGACTTTTTATCTATCATAAAAAATAATTCAAAATAGATCACAGACCTAAATTTAAAATACAAAACTATAAAACTTCTAGAAGATGACATAGGAGAAAACCTAGATGACCTTGGATATTGAAATGACTTTTAAGATACAATAACAAAGGTATGATCCATGAAAAAAAAATAATAAGTTCAATTTTATAAAATTAAAAACTGCTCTTTGAAAGACACTGTTAAGGGATGAACAAGACATGGACCTGCAGAAAATCTTGTCCAAAGGCTTATCCGATAAAGGACTGTTATCCAAAATATACAAAGTACTCTTAAAACTCAACAATAAGAAAATTTTTAAAAACCCCACACAATGAAAAAATGGGCCAAATATCTGAACTGACACTTCACAAAAGAAGATATATAGGTGGCAAATATGTCTTTAGGCAATTGCAAATTAAATAAAAATGAGATACCACCACCACATCTATCAGAATGGCCAAAATCCAAAACACTGATAACACCAAATGCTGGTGAGGATATGAAGTAAAAAGAACTCTCATTCATTGTTAGTGAGAATGGAAAATGGTACAGCCACTCTGGAAGATAGTTTGGCAGTTTCTTACAAAACTAAACATCACCTTACAACATGATTCGGTTATTACGTTACTTGGTATGTACTCAGGTATTATGAAAACTTATGTTCATACAAAAACCTACACATTTTTTGTAGAACCTTTAGTCATAACTGCCTAAATGTTGAAGAACCAAAGATGTCATTTGATAGGTAAATGGATGAACAAACTTTGGTACACCCATGCAATGGAATATTATTCAGCAATAAAAATAAATAAGTTATCAAGCCATAAAAATACATATGGGAATCTTAAATATATATTACTAAGTGAAAGAAGCCAGTCTGAAAAGGCTACATATTATATGATCCCAACTATCCAACATTCTGGAAAATGTAAAACATTGACAATACATTTTTAAAAATCAGTGGTTGCCAGGATATTGGGAAGAGGAAGAGAGGGATAAATGTGTGGAGTACAGAGAATTTTAGGGCAGTGAAAGTATTCTGTATGATACTCTAAGGGTGGAAACATGACATAATACACTTGTAAAAACACACAGAATGTACAACATAAAGTGAGCCCTAATGTAAACCATGACATTTAGTTAATAATAATGTAATTTTTGTTCATCAGTTATAACAAATGTGCTACACTATTGCAAGATGTTAATAATAGGGGAAACTGTGAGGTAGAAGAAGTATGAAGAATAGAAGATATATGGGAACTCTCTGTACTTTTGGATCAATTACTTTATAAACCTAAAACTGCTCTAAAATATTTTTAAAATAAAGCCAATTATATATAATATATGAATCCCCATACTGGGTTCAATTTGTTTCACATAGGCTTATGTCAAATTCATAATCCAACAGTAACAGAGGTCTGCCTACAATAGTGGTTACCTTCTAGATATCAGTAACAGTCTTTAAGATGTGATATATTCTAAATATCTAATAATTATTAATATATTTATTATATATGTGGTGTAGTGGTTAAGAAAACTCAGAGAAGAGACTGGTTGAAATTTGTTTCCAATATTTCCAGCAGTAAATTGCTAGTATAGTTACTAAACTCATATACCTTGATTCCTTCATCTATACCACACATGTAAAAAGTGTGAGATTTAAATGAGCTAATTGTTGTAAAATATAGATAAATGCTTGGCATATAGTATGCACTCAATAAATGTTAACTATTATTTTGGTTATGCATTGCTTCTTTGCTTTTTATACTTTGCCTATATATGTGTCTCTCTGTTTTAACTCCCCAATCAGATGATAGATCTATTTTTTAAATATCTTCTAAAACAAAATAAAAAACTTGAAGTTAAACACTGGGCCCTGAATGTGCTAGGTGCTTAGTAAGTATTTGTTGATGGGTATTAAATGAATATAAAGCAGAGAAATGACTGAAGGGAAATAAAGAAGGGAATATTTCCAAAATGGACTTCTATTTGATACATCAATAAAAATCATCTTATTTTTCACCAAACTGGCTAGAGAGACATTTTCATCTATACTTTTGTTTCAAGAGGACATTTTTCCCTCAATGTATTTATATATCATCACTGAATGTCAGTAAGATTCTTCTCTAAATAACTTTAAAGCAGAGCTAAAAGAACATGTATCAGCCTCACAAAGAGAAAGTACTAACTAGAAATTCCTCAATGGAACTCAACAGCTGTGTTAACAACAAGTAAAATTAAGTAAATGACAAGTAAAATTTTAAAAACCAATTCCTAATTCCAGATTGGGAGTGCCTTGTCTGAAGGACCATTGATGGGCTAACATTGCATTAAAGTCAATATTGACTATATCAAAACCTAGAAAATACAATGCAAGTAATATTTCTCTCTCCTAAACTCCAAAAAGAGATGATCAAATTGAATTGCTCCAAATGAAAGAGGTTCCACAAGAGTATCAATAACAATGTCTATCAATTTTCTAGGCAATGGAAAAAATCCCATTCTTCCTTTTGAATGATAGGATACATTTATAAATAGTGATATTTGGATCATGATTTTTGAGTGACATGAAAGACTGAATTGTCAGTGACAAAGAATTCACATCCTCCTCTCAACAATGTCTTTTCGAGTCTCCTTTGTTCAACAAAAGCATATGATTCATTGGTAAATAACTGCCCTATTTTTGGTCTACCATCTGAAGGATTGGGTTAATGATAATAACAATAAAAATAATAGCTAATGTTAATTATTTGCTTTCAAATTTAATCCTTAAAACCTATGGAGTAAGATATTTTTATTATCTTTATTTTTCAGATAGAAAACTGGATCTTAAGGAATTAAAACAATTTATCTAAGGCCTAATTACTAAGTGATGAAATAGCATGAATATGACTGAATTTATAGCCTGCCTCTATTCTGGTTGCCTGGACCTCAGATCAAACAGGAGACTTACCTCTCTAATCCCTTCTCTTTCCTACCTGTAATCAAAACTTCTATGTTCTACTGCCCAAATGTTTGATTGGTGGTGTGGCAATGAATTAATCATAGCAACTTATCCCAACTAAAATGATAGCCAATTAATTGTCATCTCTCCACAAAACATACTGCCTTATTATATTCAGGTTAAATACTTTAAATATTACTAAGAAAATTTCAGAAGCCGGGAATAATCAGAGGAAGAAATAATTTAGCTTTAGAGTTAGCTTTGAGAGACAGAGGAGCCTCCATTCATCTCTTTCCAACACACATGGGAGGTATTTATCTATGAATGGTCCACCTTGATTTTTAAAGATATAACTGCTTTTATGTGGCTCTTCATATATGGCAAACAAAGTGAATACTAAACACTTGGAGATGGAAGGCAATAATGAAGAGGCAAGAAAACTCTTGTGGAAAACCTATTATATAATTGAATTGTCTAGTGTTTTTTAAAGTATACTCTATAAGATGTTAATAAAAAGAAAATAGATGGGAAGTAATGTAATTACAAAATATTCTTGAAAAATACTGCTTATTATAGTCTCTCTTAGAGACTCAAAAATATAAAGGCTATGAGAGGTCCCACAAAAATGAACAAGTTAATCTTTGTTTCAGCTAGTGTTACAAATGTAATATCTAATTAACATTCTTAGATATTAGGGTTCCATGGAATACACTTTGGGAAACATGAATGCAATCTCTAAAGAGAGAGAAGAAAATAAAAGAGAATAGTGATGGTAGGATTCAGATCATAAAGTACAAGTGTTTTCCATTTGGAACCTGGATTGAGTAGAATAAAGCTACTATGCATCTGGATGGTGTTTTAGTCATCATAGACTGACTGCTAGAACATCTCCCACAATCTAAATGAATTTACACGAGTGAATTTATAACTGATGTGATAATTTTATGTGGTAATTTAAGGACTCCGAATTCTTTTATCTTGTGCTTACAACATGCCCTAGGAGTCTTGAATTTACCTTGTGTGTTCTCAGTGTCAGACAGGGAAAGAGAAAGAATAGAGGCTTTCACAGTAGGTTTTTTGGTCCAGACTTGGAAATGGTGTACATCACTTCTCACATTCTATTACCTAGAACTCTGTCTCACAAGACTACACTTTGCTACAAAGAAATGTGAGTAATGTAATCTAGTTGTGTGCCCTATGAAGAAAGAACACCATTTGGTGACTATTATCTGCTACAGATGGAATTAGATTCTAAATTGAAGTAATAGAAAAATTTAGAGAATACCTTGGTCTCAGAACCAAGGTTGCATCTGTCCATCAAATTGTTAAATAAATTTCCCATGGAGATGAGCATTTACATTTCTACTTTGTATTCTAAAATCTTGGGTTAGTAAGTATCAATCTATTTCTATGCCCACTTCAAAAAAACAAAAAACAAAAAACAGATTGTGCTTCTCAAATTACAGAAAAGAGAGCAAGATCTCCTGGGGAAGCATAAACAATAAAAAACAATGCTTTTGATCAGGTTAAGAAGGAAACTTTCTTAAAAGCCTAAAACGGTGAAATAATAGGAAGAATATGAGCGTGTCAGTTCATCAGTTTGGTGTACAGAGCTCTCTTTTTACTTCCTTGATAAGGGACTTACTAAATATGCCAAGAACATTTATTTACACAGGAGGTTACAAGAGATGTTATATAAATGGACTTCCAAGTGACAGATGAATCACAATAATTCTTTACATTAATTTCAGCATATGTCATACATCCAAGTCACAGCCTTCATAAAGGTGGGTGTGTGTACATGGTTACTATAAGACCAACTGGTACAGTTGAGGTGCTTATGGAAGAATTATCAGTTAGTGTAAATAGACACTGGCTCATCTACTCAGGGAAGATATACTGTCAAAGCTCTATCAATGGCCTGATGTAAAAAGAGACTGTGTATTGAGTCCATGTTATTCATTAAATGTGAAATTTAAGTATCACAGGAGCAGCTCACTTGCTGGAAGTTCCAGAAACACAATGGCTAGTGAGTAAATGACTTTTGAGTTGGCAGGGAAGGAAAAAGTAGGATTTGGAAGAAAGATTTCTCTGAAATGTTGCCATTTGTAATAAAATCCTACTGGAGTCTTCAAGGCCACTGCTCCAGAGCACTATGATAGAAATAGTATCAATTCCCATTTTGCAGATAGAAAAATTGAGAGGTTAAAAGGCTTACATAAGAGGATAAGAGGACAGAGTTTGAACCTGAATTTTCTGGTTTCACTGCCTGCCTTTTGCCTACTGCAATCATTCTGTCTACATCCTCTAAATTGATTTAAAACAATTCATGGTGATATGTCCTAATTCCTGTACCATTTCCAACCAAAGATGTCATTTCCTTAAATATATATCCATGCAAAGCTATTATATTTTGCTATCTCAAAGAGTAATTTTCTTTAAAGATATTGAGTTTCTTTTTGCTAAATGGCAGAGTATGCCCAGACCGTGCCATTTTACTTGGTTTAAAATAACTTCTATAAATGTTCATTTTCTGAATATGTGTAAAAAATTCTCTCTGTCTTCTAAACTATTGTGACTATGTTATGAAGAATAAGATTGAGAGAATCATATAAAATATCTAAACAGGTTAAAAATGAATCTGTCCTATACTACACATGCCTTATACATAGAAAATATCAACAATTAATAAATATTCACTGAATAAAAGAATTACTGAGAACTTCATGTGACATTTGGGAAACACTTGGAAAAATAGCAAATATCTTGCCATTGTTTAGTTCTATTTTTTCTAGTTGAGTGGTATCAAATAAAAATCAGTATGAAACTCACTGGCCTTAAGAATAGATAATACTTTGGTTTAATAATAGATAATAGTTTTATAAAGGAGTACAAAAAATATGACCACAAATAATAAAACATTTTTTGAATTAGCACTCCAAATAAACTTATCAAAATGAACATTATCCTTAAATTGATACATTAAGAGGCCATAAAATCATCAACAATGATACCATGTTTTTACATATTATGGGATTACCTCAAGTGAAACTGCTTTCATAGAGGCAGGGATTGAAGGAGACTGTGCCAGGAGGGTATCCCTTGAATCAACTCCTACCTAAACCTCTAGGGAAGTGACCCAGGGCCCTCCAGGCAGATGGCTCTCATAAGGGAAATTTAGCAGTTGGAGAATAGGAGTAGCTGACTCCAGGTAACTTGGCCACAAGGACAAACATGTAAAAGAAACACTTAGGCACATAATAGAGACTCTGTGCCAAACAGCTGCTTCTGAGTGTTGCTTCCTCCACACTCTCTATAAGAGTAAAATGAAAGTGTGATCTGAAGGAAAAAACAAAAACAAAAACAAAACCTACACCAAATATAAACTGTCCCTTCACCAATCAGCTGAAACTGAAATACTAGCAAGCTTATCCACATAATATTTCACAAAACTCACCTCTATTCCTAATACTTGGAAAATGTAGGAATCTTCTCTTAAGAATAAATAAAAGATAAAAATCTCAGTCATATAAAAAAATACTCTGTAGTTAAAGAGAGAAATAGAGATAAAGAGATAGGGGCAGAAATAGAGATAGAGATACAGATATAGACACACATATATGTGTGTGTGTGTGTATATATAGTTACATATACATATATTTATATATGTAAATGATTTTAAATTTCTCTAAAACAATAGATTTACTGCAAGAAATAGAAAAAAAAATATATTTCTTCAATTACATCAAAAAATTTCAGAAAAATATTCAACCTAAGAAATGAAAACAGCATTAGATTAGCAAATTTTACTTTCATATTTAAAAATTACATGACTCCAGTCATTAAAATTACAGTGAAGACAACAGAAAATTGCAAGTTTCAGAAGACAAAATTAGAAGATGAAATTTTTTTCCATTAAGTCAGAAAAGTTACAGATAGCAAGAAAATTAGCAAAAGAAAAAAGGAATAAATTACACATCCGATAATATACATACAATAAGTAAGAATACAGTAAGTGCAAAAAAGAAACAGCTGAAGAAGTAACAGAAGAAAGGTTTTAATATGAAGGAAGTGTTTAAATCAAAGAGCTTATTCAAAATATGGGGCAAAATTATTAAAATAACTATTCATCAGTACTGTAAATGTTTCATGTATAAGAAAAATTATACATTTCATATATTAAAAAATTATGAGAAGCTAGGGAGAAGAAATAAAATGTGATAAAGGAAAAAAAAATCCTCTTATTGACACCAAAATCTCTTCCCCAAAATAAAATGACAGAGGGTGAAATCTATCAAATTTTATGAAATAAAATTATGACTCAAAATTTCTGTATTCAGTCAAGACACATATATGAGGATAGCAAAAAAGTTTCTCAGACATGCAAGCAATTTTTTAATATTCCAAAAACATACATTTCCTTAAAAAGGGAGGAGGAAGTCTCAGAAACTTTAGTTAACAATGAACTAAAAGTAAGGTGACCTTAGGTGAGAAGGAATAGGGAAAAAAATAATTTAAAAAAAGACAAAGAAAAATGTAATCAGGTAATATTAACAAGTTTAAATTAAATGTTTTCTTGATTTTACCAAAATATTATGAAGATTTTTACACAAGTATGTCATCATTATCACATGGATTTCAAGTGTTATGGACTCCAAAATGCATTCTGATTTCAAAGATGTTACAATGTGAAGAAAATTTATCTTCAAAATTATTAATAGGGTCATTAATTTCTAGATGATTGAGATAATACATAATGTAGAAAATTAATTTAAAAAGAAAAAACCATTCTTAAAATAAGGTGTAAAATTTCTTAATATTATTTTTAAAAGCTAGAAAGATTAAAGAGAAATTTTAGAAAGATGAAAAGTACTTTACATTTCTTATTTTAAAAGGATATAACAATATGGCAGAAAATGTAGATGACCTTGGGTGTGGAGATGACTTTTTAAGATACAACACCAAGGGCCTGATCCAAAAGGTAATAATTGTTAAGTGGTACTTCATTAAAAATTAAAAATTTGCTCCGTGAAAGATACTGTTAAGAGAATGAACAGACAAGCCACAGAGTAACAGAAAATATCTGCAAAAGACACATTTGATAAAGGACTGTTATCCAAAATATATAAAGAACTCTTAAAACTCAACAATAAGAAAACAAACTGAATTTTAAAAATTCAGTTTAACAGACACTACACAAAAGAAGACATACCAATAGAAAATTAGCATAAGAAAAAGATACTCCACATCATATATCATCAGGAAATGCAAATTAAAACAATGAGATATTATTTCACTCCTAGTAGAATGGCCAAAATCCAAATTACAGATAACGCTAAATGCTGGTGAGAATGTGAAGCAACAGGATTTCTCATTTGCTGCTGTTGGGAATGTAAAATGTTACAGTTATTCCATTTTGGAAAATAATTTGATAGTTTCTTATAAAACTGAACAAACTTTCACCATAGGATCCAATAATCAATCACCCAAAGAGATGAAACTTATGTCTACCCAAAAACCTGCACATAAATGTTTTTGGCAGCTTTATTCATAATTGCCAAAATGTGGAAGCAACCAAAATGTCTTTCAGTATCTGAATGGATAAATAAACTGTGATACATCCAGACAATGGAATGCTATTCAATGCTAAAAAAAAATGAACTATCAAGCCATGAAAAGATATTGAGGAACCTTAAATGCATATTAGCAAGTGAAATAAGCTAATATGAAAAGGCCATATAATGTATGACTTCAACTACATGACATTCCAGAAGAGAAAAACTATAGAGACAGTAAAAAGATAAGTGCTTGCCAGATCTTGAGGGTGGAGGAAGTGATGAATAGGTGAAGCACAGAGGATTCTAGGGCACTGAAAATTTTGTATAATACTATAATGATGGATAGATACATTATAAATTTATTCGAATCTATAAAATGTACAAGAGTGAACCCTAATGGGTTCAGTTTTATTTCTATATACTAACAATGAAAAATCTGAAAGAGAAATTAAGAAAAAGTTCTATTTGCAATAATAGCATCAAAAAGAATTAAATACTTAGTAACAAACCTAATCAAGAGGGTGAAAGAGTTGTACAGTGAGAACCAAAAAACAATGCTGAAGGAAATTAGAGAAAATACAAATAACAGAAATGTATCCCTTGGTCATAGATTGAAAGAGTTAATATTGCTAAAATGTACATATAACACAGCAATCTGCATATTCAATGCAAACTCTATCTATATTCTACTGACATTTTTACAAAAATAGAAAAAAAACCTAAAATCTATATGAAATCTCAAAGGATCCCAAAAAAACAATCCCGAGAAAGCAGAACAAAGCTAGAAATGTTGTGCTTTCTAATTTTAAAACATTACAAATCTAGAGTAATCAAAACTATGGTACCGACATAAGACAAACATATACATTAACTAAAGATAATATAGATCTCAGAAATAAACCCTTACATATGTGGTCAAATGATGGTTAACAAGGGCACCAAGACTACACAATGGGGAAAGGATAGTCTCTTCAATAAATGATTCTGGGAAAGTTAGATACCCACATGCAAAAGAATAAAATTGGATCTTACCACACAATATATAAAAATCAACTCAAAATGGATTAAAATCTTAAACATAACACCTAAAACTATAAAACTCCTTTTAAAAAAATAGAAAAAAAGCCTCATGATTTTGGATTTAGCAATGATTTCTTGGCACAAGCACAGGCAACAAAAGGAAAAAATAGACAAATGAAACTATGTCAAGCTTAAAAACTTCTGCGCAGTACCAGAAACAATCAACAGAATAAAATGGCAACCTACTGAATGAGAGGAAATATTTACAAACCATATATATGATAAGAATTTAATCTCCAGAATACATAAATAATTCCTACAACTCAATGACAACAAAACAAATAACCCAATTTAAATATGGGCAAGGATTTGAATAAATATTTCTCCAAAGAAGATATACATAAGAATATGAAAGATGTTCAACATCACTAATCATCAGAAAAATACAAACCAAAACCACAATGAGATATCATCTCACATCCATTAGGATAGCCAGTATAAAAAAAATAATAAAATAAATAACAAATACTAATGAGGATGTGGAAAAATTGGACCGCTTGTGATTGTTGGTGGGAATGTAAAATGATGCAGCCACTATGAAAAACAGTATGGAGATTTAGCAAATCAATAAAATAAAAAATAGCATTATAATATTCAACAATCCCACTCCTTTGTATATATCCCAAAGAACTGAAAACAGGATCTTGAAGAGATATTTGTACACCCATGTTCATTTCAACAATATTCACAATAGCCAAGAAGTGGAAGGAACCTTAATGACCCTTAGTGGATGAACAGATAAAGAATATATAGTATATACATACAATGGAATATTATTCAGCCTTTAAAAATATAGAAATTGTGCCATACACTACAACAGAGATGAATCACTTATACCAAGTGAATTATTAATAAACCAGTCACAAAAAAGAAAAATACTGCATGGTTCCATTTATATGAGATATCTAAAGTAGTCAAATTTATAGAAACAGCAAATAGAATGTGGTTATCAGGTAATGTTAGAAGAAGAGGAAATGAGGAGTTATTGCTCAATGGGTATAGTTTTAGTTTTGCAAAATGAGAAAATTCTAGAGATCTGTTTCATAGCAATATGTATGCAGTTAACACTACTGTACTATACAATTAAAATGGTTAAGATGATAAATTTTATGTTATATTTTTTACCACAATAAAAGAATATTATCTAAATAGCTTTTAAAAGAGTCTGAACAAGTAGAAAGCAGCTAAAGCAGCTATTAAAGATAAAAACAGAAACTGATATCATTGAAGGCAAAAAGCAATCTTAACCAGTCAATCCAAAATCTGAGTCCTTGTAAAACCCATTATAATAGAAAATGACAAATTGTATCAGGAAATAGGAGAAAATAAGAAAATAATAAAAAGGAGTAAAGGATCAAAACTACAAATAAAGACAAGTGAGTTTATTTATTTAATTATAAGAAAACTCTGTGTTCAACTATAGTAGACAATGGCATCTTGGGTATTCAGTGCCAATTATAAATGATACTACTATAGAGTGATCTCTTTAACAAAAGCTAGGTGGAAAGATGTATTAAACTGTATTTATTAACATGAAAGTATGTCTTTAGGAAGTAATGAATGAGAAAACAATTCAGAAAAATTCATTTAGCAAGATCCACTTTTTAATTCCCAGAATTTCCATTTGATCTTAAGTTTCCAGTTCTATCCTGAATCTTATTGCCTGTTTATATATTTTCTTCATCATTTTATTTTCTTGAATGTATTAATCATGGTAATTTTAAATTTCTTTTCAGTTCAATCTAATATCTAGATTATCTATGGATATTTTTCTACTGCACATATTTCTTTTTGCTTTCGTCATGTGTTCCTGTTTTCAGCACATCTAGTTATTTTTTTAAAAAAAAATGTTGCATACTGTGTATTTAAAATTATTGAGGCTTCATATGATACTATCTCCCTGCAAAGAATGGTCACTCTCCCTCTGCTGGACCAATAGAGTGATGGCTAGTTACTTTAACCCAGTCAGGGACTATGCTGAGTTGAAGTTGGGATGGAGCCATGGGAATATTTTTTCTACTTTTGTTAGACTTAGCCTCAACATTTAGCAGGTGTCCTAACAAATCGTTACCCACATACGTGAAAACTCTCCTCAACCCCTTAACTGGCAACATGCTTGAGACACCAGCAAGTCTACAAGAAAAGCTCTACTTCCCAAAAGTGGCCTTTATAAGTGAGAAGTCTACGTTCTCAGCTTCCTGTTTATTCCCAAAATTTGCAAATGTCAAAGGATAAAATCCATAGAGTTTAGCTTGCCTTCTAAATGTTTCCTCCTCCCAGAAGATTTAGGTCCTCCAGTTTAAATTGTCTAAATTGCTCTCCTCCATCTTCTAAGAGATGACTTTTATATTTTATGTAGCTGTAAGAGTTGTTTTTGGTGGGCCAGAGTTATTCTTCCCTGATCTACCTCTAACTCCTTCATACCACATGGAAGTAGAGCAGTATGACTGGATGTAAAAGCTCATATTTGTGTGTTTATTATTTATAATATATACTTATAAATTTATATTTTATATATAAACTATTTTATTAATTTTATTTTTACATTATAATTGTTTAGATAAGTGGTAAATAAATAGAAAATTATCTAAAAAGATGAACCCCAAAATTATTAATATTAGTTATTTTGGGGGAGATGATAAGCATTGCGATGGAGGATGCAGTAAATTATTGATGAACTTGGAATTTTCAGATTTTTTGCCACATACACCTATGCTGTTAGAATTTTAAAAACAAGATTATATTTCTTTGGTAATTGAAAATAATATAAAAGGTAAAAAAACCTATCTAAAAGAATGAACAAAGGTAAACTCCTGTTAACAAAAAGGAGTGTTGCAGGAAGCAACACCCGATGGAGGAATTTGGATGCTAAGACAACCTTATTAGAGGAAGAAGAGTTTATTAGGCCAGTGGAGCGTGTGAGGCTCTAGATAGCACAAAAGCAGGAGCTTACCCTGGTTTGATTTCTAACAGCTTGTATACCCATGCAGTGTCCATGCAAGGGGCACGTGATTCCTTTGTCTGAAGGTCTTTCTAACTCAGGATGGGAGAGGGAGTTTTAGGTGGGGGCTGAAAAGAAGAATGAATTTCCAGACTACCAGTCCTATCTATTTACAGATCCTTTCTCCATGTAGGTGTGACAAGTTTTCAGAAGGCCATTCAGAGATCTGTAGGATGTTGTTAACCTATAACCAGCTGAGTCAGTCATTTCTGTAAGCCCTTCCCGCTGCATTTCTCAGGTGCTTCCTCTCTTAGAAGGATTCCATGATACTAATAAAAAACAAAGTGGAATACAAGCTGAAAAGTCTTTAATTAAGGAAAGATAAATATCATCTAGTGATAAAATGTGCGACACAAAGTAAATGTCATAAATATTATGCACTAAATAATATAATATCTCAATACATAAACTAAAAATTAAAGAATATTTAGCAAAATCAGTCATTCTGGGAGCTATTTACCTACCTCACTGTTTTCGATAGACTGGAGAGTAAGAAATAAGGGTATGAAGTAGAGCTTAAATAAGTCACATGCTTACCAATAATGAGTCTCGTTAGTGTCCTTCAGAGAAGATATACCCTCTTTTCAAACACCCAAAAAATATATGCCAATGCACACAAAACATAATTTTCCTACCCCCTTTCTATGTTCTTCTGGCTGGGCCAATAATCAAATTAATATGAGACAGATTAACAGAAGAAAATATTCAAATTTATTACAAATGTACATGTGAGGGGATCATAAGAATATGAGATCTAAGGACACTTTGGGATTTGAGGTTTACGTGATGTTCTGCGCAAAGGCGAGGGAGGCAGTGGTCTGGGATTTCACAGGGAAAGCAGGCAATTTATAAGCAGATGAAAAAGAGCAAACACATAAACAAATTCTTGCTGGGTCACTCAGAAACAATGGGATACAGAAGGTAGTCCAATAAACAGACTTTGCTAGATTTCTCCCTCAGCCACATTATAATGCTGATTTTGTGATGCTCTCTTCCTTTAAGTTTTTCTATCTGAATTCCTTTAAGCAGGTAAAGGGGAAGGTCAAATATTTTTTCTGAGCCTTTTGTTTCTTAAAAACCAGCTTAAAATCAATATCCCAAAGGCATATTTTGGAGTGACAATCTTTGGCCCCCTCACCGACACTGTCAAATATCAGGCCATAAAGAAACTTTAATAAATTCCCCCAAAGCAGAAACTATAGGTATCATTCTCTCTGATCACAATGAAATCATTTTATTAATTAAGAATAAAAAACTAAACAAAAACTCATCGAACCACTTAAAGTATTTAAAAGACTCCTGGATGTCGACAAAGTGAGTCTAATTTTGTAAAATTGTAACCTAGTGATAATAGTCAAAAAAATATTGAAGAATACTGAGAGAGAATTGCCTAACCATATATTAAAACATTAAAAAAGCAAAAACAAGGTAATGTGATGTTCTGGTAGGAATAAGGAGACATACCTATTAAATAGATCTAAAAAGTAGAGTTTAGTGTGTGCTAAAGGTACTTTACTAGTTTATTAGTTTCCTAGGATTTCTGTAACAAATTGCTATGAACTGGGTGGCTGAAACATTAGAAACTTATTGTCTCACTGCTCTGGAGACCAGAAATACAAAACCAAGTTGTCAGCAGGGCCATTCTCTCTCCAGAGGCTATAGGAGAAGAATACTTTTTTCCCTTTTCCTAGATTCTGGTAGTTTTGGACAATCCTTGGTCATCACTGACTGTAAAGCATCACTCACTCTAATCTCTGCCTCCATAGTCACATGGCATTCTCCCTGTGTGTCTTTGTCTAAATTTTCCTTTCATTACAAGGACACAATTCATTGGATTAGGGTCCACCCTACTCCAATATGACCTCCTCTTAACTTGATTATATCTACCCTAGACTCTACTTAAAAATAGTTACATTCACAGGTTCCAGATGGACATAAATTTTGGGAGAACACATTTCAATCAGTGCACTTCATCAATATATTTCTTTAATGCAGATGAAGAAAACTTAATTCTAGTTAACTTGAGTAAGAAATTGACATTTTACCATAAGGCTACTCTTCTGACACTCAAAAGCAGAAACTTCACAGTGAAGAACTCTAACTCCCACAACATGGGCCAGTCTTTCTGCGCACATCTGCTTTCTTCTTTTCTCTCTGCAGGCTCATTCTCCATTCACAAAGGCATTCTCAGTTCTCTTTTATATGTTCTTCATTTCAGGCATACACAGGGACCACCTAACTATCAGTCTCAATTCCAAATTCACAGGAGAAATATGATTGTCCCTGGGGCCAACAGAACACAGTGGATCTCCTCTATGGCTGGGGAGGGGGCAGATTTCAGAGAAATGGGATCACCATGAGGTGGGCAGTTTGTTCCCAAAGTCTCCCCTATAGGTGAACATTTTAAACCAATAAGGAAAGGACAACTAATTCAGTAAACTCTCTGGGAGGAGAAAATAACAGTTTAGGAGGAGCATGATAAAGCCTTGCTATATATTATAAATCACAGGTAAATTAAAAATTAAATTAAAAAATATTTTTAATATAAGAATAAAGGTCAATATATTGCTCACAGTTTCACATAATATTTTGGATTATTCCTCAAGTATAACAACTTATATGTTAGTTACATATTATTTTTAAATGTTAGTTACAGATTTATGATATTACTCTGAGAAAAGAGTAAAGAAATGAAATATATAAAATGAAGTCATTTTAACCAAGCTGCTAAAATTATTAACATTATGGAAGTTGAGGCATGAAGAAAGACTCTATTCTTGTTTTAATCAGCCTGGGAACATACACTTTTTTGATCTCCCCAAACCTGTGTCAACACCTAGATATACATCTGGACCTCCAGGTAATCCTCTAATTAACCCCTGAAGGATTCACAGGCCACCTAATTACCCTCTGAAGGATGTATGTCTACATCCACCAAACATGACCAGAGCTCCTAGCACCCATCTTCTGGACCATCTGACTGATAATCATTCTGGACCAATTCTAGGGCTACGACTGCAGGACTGATAATTCTTAAGAATATACTTTTTATTATAAGAACTTTTAATTTTTCTTTCTTTATTGGAACACTTCTGGGTTTTAGCCTAGCTATTCCCAATGTGCAATCTCCAAAACCCTTGAATAAATTTCTATCATTTATTTGTAGCAAAGTCTGCAGACATTTGAGTTCATTTGATGACTCTAGAGTAATTCCTCGAGTATGACAGCATATATATATTAGTTATGTATTATTTTTAAATGTTAGTTGCAGATACCTTGGACTCAAAGAGTGAATTTACTTATTTGCCACAAGTAATTTTTTTTTAAATATGCAATGTTCAAATCTTTGAAAGATTGTCAAATACTGTTTGGAATAATATCTGTTATCATTAGAATTTAGTTAGTGTTTTTCAAGATGATTACGTTGAAAAAGAAAGCAATTATACAAATATATAAATATCAGTGAAGCTATTTTTAAAATTAATTACATAATAATTTGCACAAACCTCAGTGTTTCCCATTTATAGGAACTATGATTTCTCTATACCAGTGTTTGCTTTTTGAGTGCTATGCTGTTATTTTAGGTAACTGGCCTTATCGAATGACTCTACACTGTTAAATTATTTGCTTCATTATTGTTCTAGAAATGTTTAGTGTACTTTCAATTAATGGAAAAGCTATTCTATATCCTAACTACAATAAAATCTCATTTAGAATGGTCAGGGTAGAAGAGAATTCTTGTTAATTTTATTTCTTTTTTTTAAAGTATATTTAAAATACTTTTGGACTATCTTTATTATTAAAACACTTTAAGAAATAAATTACTCCACCTTCTTAACTTAAAATTTGAGTAAAAATAAACATACTTATATGTATCTTCAATCATTTAGGACCCTCCAACACAGGGTATACAATAAGCATTCAAGAATGATAGTTGAATGGATAAGTGAATGTGTTAATTTTCCAACAGTTATAGAAACAATGAATTGCATTGACTAGTGTTTTTAATAAGGATGTGAAATAGAGCAGTATCAGATGAATCTGTCTTATCCTTAGTACATTTCTCAAAAACTTATTTCTTAAATAAATACTTTACCTAAGCATATTTCTTCATTTTTTTCTCCAGCGATTTGAGAGCAGAGAACCCCAGTTAAACTGAAATGCTAGTTTTCTTTCAATTCCATTAATTAATGCTTCATAGTATTTAACTTATTTTTCTACATTCAAGTCTGCACCAATTAAATAATTCCAGCAGAGAACAATCTTTTCTTCAGCTTGAAGTGTCTGAAATAATATATGTTAAAGTATGCAGTAAATTGTAATAATGGTGTAATACAAAATGTATTACTTAAATTATTAATAATAATACTTAACCTTTACTAGGTTTTTAATAAGTGCCAGGTATTGAGTTAAAGGCTTTCTATACATTATCCTATTTAACCCTCAAAACCACCCTCTGAGATAATACTATCATTATCACCATGAGGAACATGGTGATTAAGACTAAAGGCCTGAGAGTCTCCTATACAAAACTGTAGAATGAATGGTCAATTTATTTATGAATGTCTATTTCTTAGCATCCTCAGTGCTCCAACAGCTCAATGAGAGAAGTACAAAGAGCCAACCATTGCCAGATCTAGATATATATGTCCCTATAGATGGCACAACACAACCACTGGCCCATCAAACACAAGACTAAGTGGATCAAAAGTCCATTTTTATACATTAGTCCAAGCTCTCATAGAAAGTTTCTGGTGAAGAAAAATGGAAATCCACTTGGGACTTATTACACTCTGGTGAGTGTGCTCTCAGTTACATAGATTCAAATATCAAAACTAAAAATACAAGAAAGCAGAGGACGTGTAAAACATTCCCAGCCAACTGTTTCCTGACTGCTGACAGTAGGAGGGAAAGAACTCCTAGTGAAACAACCTGTTGTTCAACAAAATAGCTCTTGATTCTGTGAAAAGCAAAATAACATTCTCTTTCTATTGTGATGTAATTGATCAACAAAGGGGTATGTATTTACACAAGTTTTCTTCTTAGGATCAACTGAACAAATTTCACAATTTCAAAAGCAAAAAGGAAAGTAAGTTACTGAGTTTAACAAGCTCCTCCACAATCCATGTTGATTTAACATTTGGAAATCTTACTACATATTTTGCTATTTCATCCAATTACTACCATTATATTAATTTTGGAGGAGGCTGTCATATTCTATTTTCACCTAATAAATCACAATGAAATGATTAAATATCTTATACTTAGCAATTAACGAAAGACTTTGATCTTTTCCAAAATCATTCAGAAACTGCCAGTATAATGATAACACACACTTGACAGATTTCAAATAGGAAAAGTCCCTGAAAGAAAAGAAAAAGAGAAACAGAAAAGACATTCTGTTTTAAATTAAAATGAGAACTGGATATCTTAAGGGCATGTGAACATTAATTTTAAAAGGACTTGACTTCTTTCTCAGGTGGCATTTTTTGAGTTTCTGACCTGTATTTAAAAAGAAAGGGAGAAAATAACACATTTTGGCACTTCGAAATTAAGAGATTGGTTTGGTAGCCTAGGCATGCTACAAAAATATACTTTTTTCCCTGATAAATAGCTGTATAAAACTAAATAGAGTGAGTCATTTTGTAATCTCAACTCTTTAGACTACCATATAATTGTAAATTTATTATTATATTAGATTAATATTTCTCATCATGCCTGTGTGCCTGGCATTGTTGTATAGGTGATGAGAATGGTTGTGTTTATTTCCTTAAGAAAGTTGAATTTTGAAATCCAGGTGGTTGCATTGGAGTGATTTTCTCTAAAATCCAGGAAATTGTGCCTTATTCTAGTTTCCCTCAGGGGTTCAGGTTCCATCAAGCACTATGTTCAGTGCCATCAGAGTTGGCAGATTCAAATATTAGAGAAGCATTTTCATTGCAATGGCATTGAATTTGATGCTAAACATATATAGCTTCAAATCCTGTGTAATTTACTAGCTATTTAACTATGAGAAAATTTTTTGAACCCTCTGAACCTCAGTTTCATCTTTGAAAAATAGCAAACCTATTCCACAGGGAACAGAGATGTTGGGCAACTAAAATATATGTACAATGTATATCATATATGTCATTCATATGTATATGAATATATGATAGATAAATGATGCCATATGATACATAAATGTATATACAAGGCATAGTTTAATGTGTCTGGCACAAGTGAAATTCAATAACAAGTATCCATTATTGTAGTAATATTATGGAATTTTGTAGAGAGGTTAACAGTTTGAGTTCTGAAATTAAGCACACCTGACTGAATCCTGACCCCACTACTTAATAATCTTGTAATCATGAACAGAGTAATTTAACTATTCTGTACATCAATTTTCTCTCTTGTAAAATGGGAAAAATAATCTCACAAACCTGGATTTTGTAGAGATTGAGCTAAATTAAATCATGTACATAAAGTGTTTTGCATAAAGCCATCACCTAATAACTTTTTAAAGAAAAATATAAAGATTCCAGATTAGAATAATGTTTTATCACTTATCTCTATGACCTCTTGATATGAAGGAGATATTCAGATCAAATCTCCCAGATCAAGTATAAGGCACCATCACTCCTGTTCTCAACTACTCTTTTTAATTTATATATCAGATCTGCATTTTTAATTTACAGTCTAACTCTACATTTTGATTGATGTGTGGTCGCATTAGATTTGAATTCAAACAAAAAAACTGTCACAACTGGACTTGGAATACTGTCAGGTTACCCTAACACTGTTAAAATTAGCTTTCTGGAAAAATCCTAAAATGTAGAATACTGATGTGCAACCAAGATATATTATCAGTGTGTGATGTTTACCTCTTTGAGCCAGTTTTCTCATCTATAATGTGATGAGAAATTGATTCTAGGGTCCTTTCATTATCTAAAGTCCTTGTGCCCTTGTCATGAGTGCCGTTTACTTCTCCTTTACTTTAGAATTAGAACTTTCTCAACTAGATCTGTAATCCATCTTAAATTAACTTTTTAGTATGGTGTGAGGTAGAGATTAAAGTTAGTTTTTGTTTCTAATGTTTATCTATTTATTTCAGCTCCATTTGTTAAAAGGTCTTTCCTCACTGAATTGTCTTGGTGCCTTTGTTGAAAATCAAGACCATTTATGTGTGTGTCTATTTCTGGACTCTCTGTTGTGCTCCCTTGATGTATTTGTGTCTTCTTATGTCAATACTATACCATCTTGATTACAGCAGTCTTTATAGTAAGTCTTAAAATCAAGTATTATATGTTTTCCAAAATATTCTTCTATTTAGAGATAGCTCTGGATAAAATTTCTATATACATTTTAGAATCAACTTGTTAATTTCTACTAAAAAGTCTGTTGGAAATTTGATTTGGAATTTATCAAATCTATAGATCAATTTAGAAAAAACAGGCATTTTAAAAATATGTAGTATTCTGATTCAAAGCATTCATTTATTTAGTCCTTCTTTTATTTCCCTCAACAATGTTTTTTAGTTATCAGAAGAGATTTTCTGTATCCTTTATTATAATTATTTCTAAATGTTTTATGTTTCAATGCTACTATAAATGGATTTTTTCTTTATTTGCCAATTTTGCTGCTAATATTAGACATCTATTTGATTTGTGTATATTTTCCATGAATCTTACAAAGTTATTACATTAACTTATTATTAATTCTATAGTTTTTCTTTTTTAGATTCCTTAGTATTTTCTACATAAACAATCCTTTTGCCTATAAGAAAATAGTTTTATTTCTTCCTTTCCAATCTTTATGACTTCATTTTTTTTACTTACTTTATTGCAATGGCTAGTACCTCTAGTACTAAATTAACTAAAATCAGTAAGAGCAGATATCCTTGTCTAGTTCCTCATCTTAGAAAGATGAATTCAGTTTTTCACCAGTAAGGATGATGCTGGCTATTTTATTTTGTTTTGTTGTAGATCTTTTTATTAGGTTGACAAAGTTCATTTTTATTCCAATATTGACAGATTTTTTCCATAAATATATGTTGAATTTTGATAAATGACTTTCTCACATCTATTGATAGCATATAGCTTTGATCTATTATTCTGTTAATGTTGTGAATTACATTGAATTTTGAGTGCTAGCTCAGCCTTGCATTCTTGGGATAAAGCTCACTTAATCATGTTATATTATCCTTTTCATGTATTTTTATATTTAATTTATCAACATTTTTCCAAGGATTTTGACATCTATGTTTATGTGGCTTATTATTTTCATTTCTTTTAGTCTTTGTCAGGTTTTGTTATTGGGGTTATGCTGTCAGAAAAATAAATAGGGAAGTGCTCTTTATTACTCTCTTTCCAAAGGAGTTTGTATAAGAATAATATTACATCCTTAAATATTTGATAGAATTTAACACTGAAAGAATCTGGGCCTGAAGTACTCTTTTGGGAAGTTTTTTAAATTAATTCAATTTTAATAGGTATAGAAATACACATATTTTCTATTTCTTACTGTTTAAGTGTTAGTAATCTCTGTTTTAAGATACTTATAGATTTCATCTAACGTTGTTACACATAAGTTCTTATTGATTTTTTCTCATTACATAACATACTGACAGAGGTATTTTAAATTCTCTATCTATATATTGTATTTGTTTTTCTCCTTTTAGAAGTGATTGCTTTTGCTTCATATATTTTTAATTTTTATTATTAGTACATACACATTTAGGATTCTTGACAAGTTTATTAATTATAAAATGTCCTTTATCTCTGATAATATTTCTTATCTTCAAAACTACTTTGTACAATATTAACACAGTCACACCAGCTTTCTTATGTTTCCTGTTGCATGGTGCATCCTTATCAATCCTTTTATGTTCAACCTATGTGCATTTTTTGCATTTATCAATAGTGTGAAGCTGGGTATTGCATTTTTTACCATTTTATCATCTCTGTCTCTTATTTGGCACTTACATTTAATATAATTGTTATGATTGGGTTTGAGCCTACCATTTTGCTGTTTGTTTTCTATTTGTCACATCTCTTTGTTGTCATAGTCTACTTACAGTTAATATTATATCATTTCACATGAAATATAACCACCTTGTAACAATATAATTCCTTTCAATCCTCTTCCCTTATCTATTATGGTCATATATTTTATATTTATATGCATGATAAGCCCCACAATGCAATGTTGACATTTTAAAAACTATGAATTGTCTTTCAAAAAATAAGAGAAAAATGTATTTTTATTCACATATTTACCAGTTTTGATGTTTTTTATCCCTTCCTGCAAATCAGGAAGAAATTCATTTGTTTTCATGTCCTTTCAGCCTGAAAAACTTACTTTAGCATTTCTTATAATGCATTTTTGATGGCAACAGATTATCTTAGCTTTAGTTTATCTGAAAATTTTAATCAGTTAATCAAAATATTGAATCAGCTTGACCATAATCATTGAAAAATAATTGTCCATTGTAGCAGAGGTATTTATTTTTCACAAAATATCCATAACCTATTCACATTTCTCAGCCCTTTGCCATTAGGAAGGTCATAAACTCTGTAAGCTTGTTACTTCCAGACAAAGCGTTTAAGAGCAGGTATGACGTCTCAATTAGCT
Source organism: Macroglossus sobrinus (assembly GCA_004027375.1). NCBI lineage: Eukaryota > Metazoa > Chordata > Mammalia > Chiroptera > Pteropodidae > Macroglossus > Macroglossus sobrinus. The sequence goes on from PVKZ01000300.1 coordinate 657,879, forward strand.
CTCTTGACCTGCAATCATAGAGATCATATGTTTTAAATATTTCAACTACGAGATACTAGAGACTTTGTCAGCCTAGATCCATGAATGATTCTGTGGAGCAAAGTCATTTCCCCATTCTCTCATGTAATCTGTACTGGACTAGAAAGTAGGCATTGTATAAATTTTTGTTGTATTAATCTGTTGAGATTTGGGATAATTTGTTACTTGGTGTAGCTAGCCTGACTAATATACCTGCTGATTTGAAATTATACCCTAAATTATTACAAGAATATACAGTGTTTAAAATGTCCTTTCTATTCTATTAATCTATTTGTTTTTTCTGATACCAAACTCTTGACTTTTGTAGTTTTATAATATAATATGATGTTTGTTGGGGGGACATACATTGTCATTATTCTTTTCTTCAATAATACCTGAACATTCTCAAACATATTATCCTTACAAGTAACCTTTAACTTTAATCATATTCCCAAAAAAAAATCCAAATGGGGTTCAACTTACAGGTTTCTTTAATTAAATTGAAACTTATTATGTTTGGAAACATTTGATAATTCTTTTTTTGTTTGCTTTTTTATATCCCACAGTAAAGTTTTATAAAGTTTTCTGAATATATATTCTGCAAACTTTATGTAAGTTTATTCATAAGTTTTTTATACTTTTTCTTACTATACTTAATGATACATTTTGCCATTATACATTCTCACTGATTATATAACATATATATTGTTGACTAGAACTTATATATGGCCTTATTTATTGCATTGGAATTATTTTCATGGCAAATTGGTCATCCAATGAGATATATACATAATTCACAGAATTATGCATTCTAAATGGCACATTTGATTAGGCCAACAGATTTCAGAATATATTCTGAAAGCATTTTTTGTTGTGTTGTTTAAAAATTTAAATATTTGGGGTCATCCAGTCTATTTCTCTGGAAAAATAAAGGTTATTTCAGAGAAAACACTTCAGTTTCAAGGCCACACTGATTTAAGTTTAACATATATTTACTGAGAACTTGTCATATATGTGATATCCTAATTCTAGGGAGCTGGGTATGTCCCAATCATAATTAGAGATAGGCATATAGTAGCAGCTCAATAAATGTTTGATTGATTTGATTGCTTTATTTGGAAATAATATGTCACTGCTAAGGATCATTAGACATCAAATTTACAGAAAGCAAAACACTACAACCAAGAAAGTTAAATTTGAGTGTGATTTTGTAACAATTCATAGTGAAATTCCTTCATAAATTTCAGAGGCAAAAAATCTGCCTTTGTTACTGGAAAAATATAAGGCTGGCCATGTGGAGCTCCTGCAGGAAGAAGGTAAAAGGATTTCTTTTCCCTCTTGAGCTTCCTGAAATATTTTTCATCTAACAAGAAATTATACATGGTTCTCTGGCCCCAGGAGCCTAATTTTCTAAGTTTGTTTTTAAACATGGCAGGGCTTTCAGACAGCTGCCACTGGAAACATCTATGGCTTTATCCCCTTCAGTGAACAGATAAGTACATTAAGACATTGTAACACTTTCCCAAGGGTTGCATCCAAGCAAAAGGAGATTATGACAAGACTCAACTCAGCACACAAGAATTAGCACAAGTTAAAAATAGAAATTAAATTTCCAAGAAGCTAAATTAAGAACCAAGGACAATCAAGTCAGTGTGGTTTAAGAAGAAAAACTAGAAAGTACCAGGCTAAATCTCTGGCCTTAAGATTTATTATATAATCAAGGCTAAGATTACAATGCTCAATGCTCAACTCTGCCATTTGCTAGCTGTGTGATCTTTGCATTTTACTTAACCTCTCTGAGTTTCAATTTCCACATCTGTAAAGCCAGGAAAACATTATACCTACTTTAAAAGGCCTCTGTGAGGCTTAAATATGATCCTCAGCAAACACTTGCCACGGTGCCTTATGCACAGTAAACCTCAATTAAGTAATATAGACTCAAGGAAGGCAGTTGAATACTGACACATAATGAATTGTTATGACCCAGGAGAACAGTAATTAGGTTCATATGTTTTTAAGCCAATAGTTTAAGAGCTAGTTTTAAATCCATCAAAATTGAGAACATCCTCAAGCAATATCATTTATTTTAATTCAACTAAATATAAGGCAGTATGCTAGACATTGTGGGTTACAAGGATGAAGAAGGCATGGTTTCACCTTTCAGTGAGCACTAAGTGTAAGAGAGGGAAAAGAGAAATCATCCAGGAATATAAGAAACTGTAATAAGTACCATATGGCCATGAAAAAACTCTCTAATCTCAGAGGGAGTGTAATTGTGTTGCTTGATGTGATCACAGGAAGGAGGGGATATTTATACAGAGTCTCAAAGAATCATCAGTAGGGTTTTGAGAAGTGGAAGTGACTGGAGATAGTTGACTGAAGAAATAAATAGAAAGAAATAGAACCAGAAACAAGCAATTAAGTAGACTGATTATCCATTCATTCATTCATTCATTCATTCATTCATGTGATAAGTATTAGTTGTTTATAGATCAAAAATTGTTAAATTGGGTTGGAATACAGAATATATGTGGGGAAGTCAGGAAAATATCTTTGAACAGGCAGGTTGGGGCCTAGGCATGAAGGCATATGGGTATCATGCTATAAGTCTAAGGATAGGAGAGTCAGAGGATCTCTGTGAATAACAGAACATCAGAAATGCTTGGAGCTCTGCTTTTAAGGTTATTACCCATAATAAAGTTTCTCACTTCTGTGACTAAGAAAATAATGAGTCTTTATCAAGTTTGCAGGTCTAAAAGGAGGTGATATGAGGGAAAAGATAGAAGGAATGAAGAAGCTAAGGTCAAATGGACATAATGGTATTGAGATTTTCATGGGAAAACCTGAAGAAGAGTTGGGATGAATGAAATCACCAAAGAAGTATAGAAAAAGAATAAGGACAGAAACTTGAAGAATGTCTATATCTAAGGAGTGGGAATAAAGAAGAAAAACCAACAGAGCAGCAGTTAGTGGCATCAGATGATAAGTGGTATCATAGCTTCAGAGAAGTTGAGGATGAAAACTGATTAAAAAAAAAAAACGTGAAATTTAACGATTAGAAAGTCATAGGTGACTTTCAAGAAAACCATTTTAGAAGAGAGAAGTCAAAAGCCAGATTGCAAAGAGTCAATAGGTGAATGTGAGATTAAAAAAATGGTGCTTGGGAATAGATTGGTTTTGTAAAATTTGGCAACTTGCCCCAAACAGTTACAAGAAAAGCCTGCAGCCAATTTCATCTGCAGTAATGAGTCCTTTAAAGTGTTAACTGCTTGCATCTTTTCTGTTCGAAGCGCTTTAATTCACACTACCTAGTTTCATTCTCACAACCACCTTGTAAGGCCAGAAGGTCAGATACTGGTTTCCTCGTATAAATGAAATAAATAGATCTTAGATGTTAAAACTTACACAAGCTAATAAACAACAAGCAGTACAAGAACCCAGGTCTTCTGTCTCCTAATTCAACACCATTTCCATTGCTCCAAACCAAATGTACAAGGACCTCTTACCCATGTGTCTCATGTTACCTGTCAATAAAAGTTTGTGAACTACATATAAAGCCCATATGAAATGAAAAGCTCATGACGCATCAGAGGAAAGGTATGTTTCTCTTTTTCTAGCACACTGTAGACATGAGGGTTAACTTAAATTTGAATTTCTGAGCCAGAAGCCTCTGTGCGATGAGGTTGGGGTTTGAGGTTATCTTTCTATCATCTTTTTCCATTGCAAAGCCAGTCAAGGATGGCCATCATTTTCTGTGTCTTGATTTGTCTGCTGACTTTTCTACCACTGTATATCCAAGAAGCTAGTAATAAGCCCAACTTTCTGATTCCATCAAAACTTATTTATTTTGGAATAATCTATACTGGAATACCTACTCATTTCTTTGAAGTCTGCCAGACCTTAAAGGCATATATTATTGGTGGTGACAAAAAAAGTTACTGGCTATTCAGAGTCAGGAGGATAGAAATAGCAGTAGAACTGACTAGGATGCTACCCTTAAGAAAAGAGGCCATTTGGCTTTTCCTCATTAAAGCATGATTTCTCAGTTCATATCACTGGCTTTCCCTCTTCTCTGTTCTCTAATCCTTAGCCAAGACTACTAGTTGATGCACAATTTAAAAACAGTCAAATGAGTCAAGATGTTCTATAGATATCATAGTCCTCTTCTTAATGAATCACCTCAGAGAACAAGCACTTTTGGCTAAAACAAGGACTTCATTGCTAGAGTCTTCTGCTAACTCCTGAATCATGGGAATGAGATGGGATTATAGCTGATCCTTCCTGGTTCAGGAGGCCATTGATTCACAACTAATTGTCAGTTGGGTTTGCGTCATGGATCTCGGTACTATTCAAATATTTATTTGTGTGCTCTCATCAATTTTTAACAGTCAACATTTGAGGATTTAGTGGGAGTAGTGACTTGCTGGCCTAGGAGAGCAGTTTGTTTGGTGGTAGAAGAAGGTAATATCAGGTGAGACTTCTAAACAATGGAGTCCCTTTGCTTCTCTGCTCATTATCTGACATCATCTTTCAGGTTCCTTAAAAACGTGGACCTTGGAAAAACATGGTACCTTGGTTAAACAAATATACATTATTAGAGAACATGAATTCTGCCCTGAATGCTCACCAGTTCCCCTCCCTGGAGAACCATGTGTAAACCTCATGGATCCTCTACTCATTCACTCTTCTCTTTTAAAGCCTTCAACAATGCCAATTCTAAAAGGCCTGTTCCATGAAGTTTTTCCCCTATATCATATCCCTTTTCTGCTAGTTTTTTCATTGATAGTATAGAGGTTAAAATATTAATTTTGCAGAAATTAATTATATTAAGTATCTATTATATGTTAGGTCTGAGCACTCTAAATTAATAAAAATTCTCACAACAACCCTATGAGGCAGGTATTATTCTCATTTAATTTATGGAAAAATCAAGATTGAATGAAATAAAATAACTCACCAAAGGTCACAGAATTAGCAGAGGAGCACCAAGGATTCATACTCAACTAGTGTATACCTCTAGTTTGGATTTGGCCAGGGATGTTATGGTTATGCAGTCTGGACACTACCCAAAGGCATTTACAAAGAAGCCTCAGGGGACTGCAATCCAGTTTGCCCTCTGCTTATCATTTGCAAGCAACAGGGTTACACCTACCCAGAGGAGGCAGGAGGGATCAATCAAATCTAAGGTTAAACTCTGACTCTTTCCTTACTGGTTTAAGTGCTTAGCACAGTCCCTAGAAAAGAATATGTAACTCAATACATTTAATTTGTTTTTATTGTTATGTGCTAAGATGCACATAAGGTAATGATATTACAGTTCTGCTTTTTCCTTTCCTTGCTCCAGGAAAAGCAGTACCAGAAACTACCTAGGTGGTCCTCAGAAGGGCACATCACTTTGAGGCATAAGTGGTAGTTCCCTCTCCCAAATGTAGAGGGGTATAGCATTCCCCTGGACACTGTCAGGGTCCATGCCATTAGAAGAGTGAGAAAGTAGTGATGTTAGAGAAAGGAGGATTCTTCAGGCTATCCTTGGTGGTTGAATCCCTTAGAGGCATTTAGCATAGTCACCCTTAAGAGAGCAGGCTGTTAGCTTCATGGTGGTGAAAAGGCAATGTAATGAAATCTTTTTGTGTTATGACTATTGTAAACAAAAGTCTGTCTGACTCCTGGGAGAGAAAGGAAACTAAAATCAAAATAGATGCAAAATCCCAGCTATCTGGAGGCTTGAGAAATATCTCTAGACAGAATGGAATCATTAAAACCCAAGAATTGTGACCACAGGAGCCTGTGAAGAAAAGGGAGCTCTTAAAAAATTAGGCATGAGGAAATAGGCTCAGTTCTCTCAAAGGAGTCAGTACCTGTTCATCACCATCCAGCACTATTTGTTGGACTACTCATGGCCAGCTGTCAACAACAACCCCATATGGCAGTAATATGTAATGGTAAGAGTGTCACCTCTTGTGTGTGAAAGTCTAAATGGCCTTCACATTCTTTTGTGCTTCTAGAATCTAATTTGTGGTTCCTGGAAACTTAAAGAGATGGAGACCTCAAAGAAAAAGATGCTAAACTTCAGGCTATTATGACATATAGAATTCACATAGGATTTAGTTGAAAGGTAAAACAAATAATTGTTCCATAGTTTAGCCCAGATTTGGGGAGTAGTTCTTGCTGCTTATTTTTGCTGTCATTATTTGTAAGAATGATAATGGTGATGGTGATAATGAATGTCTCGTGAAGAGAAAGCACCCCAGATTAACTTTATATTTTCAAATAAGAATAAGAAAGAAGAGCTACAAACAGGATGAGGACTGCAATCCTTTCATGCCTTCTGTTGAAGTTTCCATCAATGTGGTGGCCTTATGTGTCCATGATGACATGCTCCCCCTTGAGGTGTGATGAGGAGAGAATGTGTGGTTAATGCACAGAAGAGGAAATTTAGATCTAAGAGTACTTGTTCCTGACAAAAGACAAATCCAAGCAAATAAACAATAATTAGTTGACTGACTATTTATGTTTGTAGAATTACATTCAGGGATCCTAATGAAATTGTTTCCTCTCTCATCACTGGGAGAATTTAATTAATTCCAATAAGAGGAAATGTGAACCTTTTCACATAGAAAGCAGCTAGGTTTCCCACAGAAATCAGTGCTTTCCTTCTGAACTTCTCCCAGAATGCTCTCCATTTACAGAGACTCAGTCTGAGTGAATATCTCAGCAGTGAGGTCTCTGCTACGCATCTTGTAGGCTCAAATTGAGTTTATAAGATTTAAACTTTTCTTCAAAGTACTTCCCCGGCTATGATTTCTACTGGTTATAACAACCCTGTGATATAAGCCAGAGGAAGCTCAGGCATAGAAAAGTTAAAGCGTTTTTCAGAGCTTGCACAGCTGCCCTGAAATTAGAACCCAGTCCTCTCATGCCAGCCCAACCTCCTGTGAAGCATGGCTGTTTTGTATCTGAAGTTGACTATTTTTCATAATGAATACAGAACTAAGGTAATAACCATAGAAGCCTTGATAAGCATATTTTCCTTAGGCCTTACAAATCACTTATTTTATTTATAAACAAGGTGAAGCAAAACAAATAAATAGATGCATTTCTATTAAGTGCTTGCTGTATTATTGCAATGCAATATAATCTTGTGTGTGTGTGTATGTACACACTTAACATTAAAAACAATCTTACAAAAAAACTGTGTTGTTTTCCCCATATTATAAATGAAGAAACCAAGACTCAAAAAAAATGGAATAACTTTCTTTGATGTAGATGTAACCATCATGAGTTTGAATCTTTATAGCATGTATAATTCTGCATTCATGCTGGACTATATTCTTCACGCCTATCCCAGGAAGAGAGTCATTAAGAACTTCGCCCTTTCCAGAAGATACCAGAGCTGCTGTCTGGCAAGTGTGGCTACAGCCCCCATTGTCACTAAGCTATTGTAAAAAGACCAGGAGGAGACAGACTTCACAGTGTCTGGCTGTTGCCTAAAAGCTGCCCTAGGCTTTGGTGTGATTAGAACATGTGTCTGTAGAGTGTTCTGCATCTGAACACAGCTGTGAAGGGTCAAGTGTGCCACTGGGGAACGCCCCTCTTACTCCCTGTAGGTACCAGTGACTTTGTGAAAGATTTGATCTTCTTTAAACTTGTTTTCAAAAAGGGCTCTACTCTCATTCTCACCACATGTGAAATGTTTCCGCAAGATGTTAGAGAAGCTATTCTTTTCAGGAGACTATTAAGGGGAAAACACTGAAATTCTAACCTACAAGTTTTCAGCAGTCCGACAGTTCATGCTGGACTCCCTGAAATTCCACACTGGATTTTGGTGGCAGACAACCGTGCTGCTCTTCCAATGGGTGAGAGTCGTTCCAGGCATCGGGAGAAAAAGTTGTTTTCATATTCATCATTAATGACATGGCCTTAATTTATACCTGCATGTGACTAACTTGAAATACTTATACTTCCTTCCGGAAAAAAAAAATCTGGAATAAACTGCACTAAAAACTTGAACTCTAAACTGAGTCAAATTTAATGATTATATTTTATTGACTAATAGAGAAAAATTTAACTTCTGAGGGATCAGTTCTTAGGTCATTCATAAATGTGGCCTGTAGGCTGCTATGGTCATGGTTCACATTTGATTAAATGTTGTGGTCACCTGATCCAAGGTGAGCCAATCAGATTTCAATTCTTGGTAAGTAGGAATCACAATTAAAACTCTATTAAAATGCAGGTTTCTCTCTTGAACTCAGGTCCTATGACTAGACCATCTTCTGACACATGAGAAATCTATTCTGCAGAGAGAGAGGAAAAGAGTAGAAAGCAAGGCTGAGACAGTGAAAATAAGTCCTCCACGAGTTTTGGTGCTACTCTCCTTCCTGGTTCCATACCCTTCTTGAGACCAGGTTCCAGTGCTCTGTAGACACTCCTATTTTTGCATAAGAACCAACCAAAATATAATGGAATTGCAGAGTAAGAGGTATTTTTCTTACATTGTGTTTGTTAGTTATATAGTTTCAAAGAACAGAACCATTAGGCAGTGTAAGAAATAGTTTTAAAATGTTAGTGCCAGTAAGTGTTTGAATTCTAGTGACATCATTAGGACAATTTATTTATTCTTTCTGAAGTCCAGTATCCACATTTATAAAATGGGAATCTCATAGGACTGTCATAAAAATTAACTTACCATATACAGTAAACAGGTTAGCTTTAATAATTAAACCAAGTTACAAAAAGGCAAAGTTCACATTATGGAAGGTCTTATGTGATATGCTTTGAAGGTAAGACTTTATATTTCAAGCAACCCAGTAATTAAAGAAATTTGTGGAAAGGAAAGACAAGATCAAATTTGCATTTTATAGAGATCATAGAGAGAATACAGTGCTGGGAGATTTGGAGAGGAGATGGAAAATACATTAAAAAGGCACAGAGTAGTGAAAAAGTGTGGCCAAAATCCAGGGGATTAATGATTCAGGCCCACTTAGCACAGCTGGCATTAGGTTTAGAAAGTGAGAGACAGCATTCTCCCAGCTCTCTCAGAGTGCAAATATTTAGATTTATGAATGGAGCGAATTGAGTTCCTTCTATTGCACAATACCTGTGGAGTGGTTTCTTTTTGTTTGTTTTGTTGTTTTTAGAGTCACATGGCTGTGAAATGTGCCATAATGAAAAAAGTGTTCAATATTTTAGGACCTTAGCAAATACACATAATATCAGAGAAGCTGGAGTTTCTAACCATATCACTATTGCCTTTAATCACCACAGTTATAGCCCAGGATGGCAAATCTCTTTATTCAAAATAAGTCCCAAACAAAACCCTGCATTATTTATTATAGCACAGAACCAAAGTGTCACTGTTCTTTATCTAAGAAAGTACTATATATACTATATATCAAAAGCAGTATGCCCACAAGGAAAATTACTATGTTAAGGGTCATCGTTCTGGAAAAATCAGAGGAGATCAGTGGCTTTACCTTTTGGGCCACCCTGAAGCAGGATCAGAGCCTGCTTTTCCAGATACCAGCTCTGAGATTATTGCCTAATGTGGGCTGCCCAGACAACATCTAGAGGACAGTCAAAATGTTTCATTTGCCCACAATTAGTATAGAAACTCAATAAATACATGTTGAGCATGTGACTATCTATACCTTTTTTTGGCTGTGCTTATTCTAACTATGGTTGGATGTGGGAAACATAAAAAGAAATTAAGATTCATAGAAATGCCTGATTTATAGGTTGCAAGTAAAACTCTTTACAATAGTTTTGGAATTAAGGCAAAAAATTAAATCTGTTCCATGAATCCTGTATTGCAAACTGAGCCCCTATCCTCTCTAACCTTCTCTCTCCTTCTACAGCCCACTTTTAACCCTGGTTCACACACAAGCACACACACACATACACACACACACACATATATATACAGATCATATTTGACACTGTATTTAACACGTCATTTTATCTTGGAGACAAAGTGAGAGGTAGCAACAGCCTTTTTCTGAAATCTAATATTTCTAATACCTGCAATAATTTTCTCAGGAAGAATGAGATTAAACTGTAATTTCTAAGTGAATGCCCTGTAGATGGCAGATGTGTGTGTGTGTGTGTGTGTGTGTGTGTGTGTGTGTGTGTGTGTGTGTGTGTATGCCACAGTTTGACCTGCTACCTGGTCAAATACAATCATGAGGAAGAATACATTATACTTTTTGTGGCTTTTAAATCCATAGGTCATTCCAATGCCTTAGCACATAAGAGATTTTGCAAGATAGCTATGGGAATTTGGTATCTCCTGGCCTTAGCACTTATAAATGGTGAAACCTGGTACGAGTTCCCTAACTTGCTCTCTGAGTGTCAGTTTATAAAACCATAAAATGGGAATAATAATAATAATACATCACACTCTCAGGATTGGGGTGAGGGTTAGTTAGCAATTCAAGAAAAGCCCTCAGCCCAATGACAAGGACATATTAAACATTCACTAAGTATTAGCTGTTGTAATTATCTTAATTTTATATAATCATTTTTGTTGGTCAGAAACAAATGATAATAAAGATAAAAGAAAAGTTATTGAGGTTTCTCCAAGATACAAGTCAGTATGATGGGTCTTTTCACCCAACATTTGTTGGTGTCTCACATACATAGCGTTGAAATGTACAGTCCTTTTACCTAGAAAACGACTACAACTCTCTCCCTCCCCACTTCTCCTTCTAAGTGGGTCAGAGCTGAACCTGAACTCTGTGCAGAGGATTTACTGAGGGATGGGAAAAAGTCTGGACTAGAGGCAGGCAGTATGAACCCAAATCTTATCTCTGCCACTTGAACAAATTCTTTAAGCACTCCAAATCCTTACTTTTTCCTCTCTACAGCAGGAACAAAAATATCCACCTGTAATGTAAGGTTGTTGTGTTGTCTACATACCTGCGGAATGGGATAAGAACAACGAACGCCTTGCTTCACAAAGATGTTGTAGGGATCAAAGGAAGTAGTAAGTGTAAGAACTTCAGAAATACCAAAGCACATGTATAATATTGCTCTTCTACTACTATTAACATACTAGAGACATATCCCACCTGGACATTCACTTTATGTATTTGAGAGTGTTAATTAGTCAAAAAGAAAATTCAAGAAATCACGAAGGTCTACCAGGTAGCAGGTCAAACTGTGGCATAATGGCAGCAGCTAATATTCATTGAGTACTTAATATGTGCTAGACACGTGTCAAATCCCTTCACATTATATAATTTTATTCTCACAACTCTACAAGGTAGAGACTCCAGCCCTGGTTTGTCTCTCTGTAAAGCTGAACTCTTACCACTATGCAGACCTACCCTTCTGTGGAAGCACTGGGAGTGAAAATATGTGGTATGTTTTTAGTCCTTGTACAGCTATGATTAGGGCTTTATTCATAGCTCTCTCCAATATTCATACAAGATCTAGGTGGGCTGAGGAGAGATGGTTTACAGATAATGTGGAATGTATCACCTTCCACTAACCATAGTAAATATTGTGACCCCCATTTCAGACTGAATACCAAGGTCCAGATGAAATTCTCCATGGGGGAGCTTTAAATTTAAGTCTATTTTATAATCCATTTGAACAAAGTGTAGAGACAAAATTAATTCATGATAACTTGTTCTCAAACTGTGAATTTTTGGGAACATTTCCAATATTCATTAGCTCTCAGATTCACACTTCCACCTGTGTACTGAAGAGCTGTTTTATCAGTTCCTAGAGCAAAAGGCTGAAATATATAGAGAAACTGACTTTATCTAATTTTCTCTTTAATTTGCAATTTTTAAATGTCAGTAGACTAAGTTAAGGATGGTGGACAGGAGTCCTTTAACTCCCAAATCCCTCAGCTGTTAAATTTTTAGTCTTATGTCCATTTGTTCTTTATGCTCTGGGTTGCTCTCAAAAGGGAATGTTGTTTCAACTGAATTATATAGAGAATAGACTTTGTTAGAAAGAATGTTTTTATAATCTATAATCAATTTCTTGGCCAGTAAACACTAAGACACTCAGTGAATTTTGTATTTCCAGCACAAAAACTTAACTAGAGAGAAAACAACCATCATCTGGATGATCAATTCACAGATCTCTTCTCTGGTAGCATAGTTTAGCATTTTCCAATGTAATTGGGTGGTTAAGCTCAAGTTAGACAGGATCTTCTAATTTTTCCTTCTGAAATGTTTACTTTATCATACACTAGGCCTATTTCTCACTAGGATCTATGATAACCTAGCCCACTTTCATTAGCATCTCGGTCAGGCTTGGAATACAATTTATAGACTTTTTCTTACACAAAAGCTAAAACACCCCACCTGCTAACTTCCCAACCACAGACCTAAGTAATGTGTTTGAAATTTCGTAAAGTTGGTCATTTAAAATACTCTACTATTCCCCCATCTGCTAATTCATACTAAAGGATAAACAGATTAGAACAGATGTTCTCTACTTCATTTTCCTTCCTATCTGATGGAAAGAGATTTTGGCAACAGCAACATAAAAAAATTTTCTGAAAAAAATTCTTGAGAAGAGAACTTGAAGAGACATTGTCGTCAAAGAGAAGGAGGATGCCACTGATTCTCCACTTCCCATCTGCTCTCAATGTCCTAACTTTTTGTCTTTGTCTTTACTTCCTAGCCCCCTTCTTTCCCTTTTGATTATCTCACACTAACATTTGAGGTTCCACACACTTTCCATCAAAATTTCAGCACACTGTGCTAAATATCTTTGACAAAAGAAAGTATCAAGGGTGTAAATCATCCAGATGATTTTTCTCTATTATCTGTTTTGTATGCTCAGGAGACAACAATTAATGTATACCTGTGTCAATAAAAACAGAAACATGTGAACTACTAAAGACATTTCTAAGGCAAGAGTTGGCTGGCTAGATTGACAAGCAGTTGTCAATTTAAAAAGAAGACCTTCAACTAGGAATTTTGTAAAAAACAGTCTGAATTGATGAGCAAGGGAATAGCTTCAGGAAAATATATGAGAAAGTCATATTTATATGATTGTAAATTTTCTAAGCAGCAAGGATCTGAAAGATGCTTTTTAAAATAGCAAGATAGAGAAATCTTGGTGTGAGCAATTTACACTTGAAATGACTGTTCTGTCTTTAGAATGCTGGGAAAAGTGAGGTGTTTAATGTATCTTCCAGACAATTACAAAGCAGTCCTTGATCAAACCCTCTGTGAAGGATATTGACAAACCTGCCCAACTGCAAGAATCTCCTGTAGAGAAAATGATCTATGAGATTACCTGCTGCGGGGTTCATGGGTCATTGTCAATATCTAGAGAAGGATCACAGAAATAAACATTTAGTGTTTGCTGTCCTGACATCTATATTTATGGTCCTGTTAAAGTAGTTGGTCAATCAAAACCAGTTAAAGCAATTACAATTTTCTCCAGCTACATGCAAGAGAAAGAAACTGAACTCTTTGTGATGAGAAGTCAATATAGCAAGATAATCCAAAATTGCTTTTTATTCATGTGGAGGGGACTTGGTACTATTATATCTTGTCATTTGTAATTGTCTGATTAGATGAATACAGTGAAGATGCATTAATGTAATGAAGTCAAATAGTCAATTAGATTTTTTATTCTTCCCTTCCTACATTGTTTGAGATCCCCCACAGAATTTGGAACAGAATGTTTTTTTCCCTATTGAGATTGGCTCCTTTATATTTGGCATACATTTATTCTTTTTTCTATGTTTCAATTGGAGCTTCAATGAATGGGTCCATTCTTCTCATGGCATGACTCTTGCTGTCAGACAATATAGGTGATGTTGTTAGGCGTAAAATTATTTTGTAGATGACAAAAATCACTAATGCAAGATAGATTTTGTGCTGGATTTTATAGCAAACTTCTTTGAAGGAATAAGAGAAAGTATAAATGACTATGTTTGAAGAATGCCGTAATATCCAAAATATTGATTTAGACTCTGAATACAATCTGAAGAAAGAAGCATCAAATTGGTAATCTTCTGAAGGGTTAAAAAGAAGGCAGGTATAAGGAACTAGCATCTGTTTAGGTAAACTTGCTAGTCAAACATTTAAATGGGGAGTAATATAGTTTCTGATTAAGAACTCATGTTCTAGAGTTAGGCAAAACTGTCTTTGTCCCACTTAATGATTACATTGCCTTAGGCAAGTTATTTTACCTAAGTCTCAGTTATCTTATCTCTTATATAAAAAGAATTATTGAACCTGCCTGATAGAATTGTTATGAGTTTTAAATTATATAATCCCCACAAAGCTCTTGGTAGAGAGCCTGCATTATAATTAGCACTCAGTAAATGTTAGCTATTGTTAGTATATATAGTATATGGTTATTATTAGAAAGCTGATTGGTGTTCAACTCAACAAATATTTATTTAGGATCTTCCATGTATACAAGGAACTAAATAAATTCTAAAAAAATAAGATGTTATTCCTGTCCTCAGTTTAGGGGGTTAACCATGAAGCTCGCCATTATCTTAAAATGCAGACTGAGGTGAGTGAGATACTATAGGACTATATATAGTATTTTCTTAAATGCATTTTATTCCTTTCTGACCCTTATTTTAATTCATTCTCTATCTAGGAGTAGAATGATCTTTGTAAAAACCTTTCAATGCCCTCCTGTTGAACTTAAGATCTTAAGATGAAACTCAAACTACTTACAATGGGCTACTAGGCCCTTCCTCACCTGGTAACTCAAGATCTCCTTTGTCTTCACTCTGTCTCTCTTGCACTTCATGCCCCCTTCACTACAGAGTCTTTGCTTCTGTATCTTCCCTCCATCTGAATTGTTCCTCCACCTTTTTTTTTTGCCTAGTTAATTCTCACCGATTCTTCTTCACGACTCAGCTGCAATGTTTCTTTCTGAAGGAAACTTCCTTAACTTCCTCACTGCTCATCGCTACTCTAAAGCAATTTCTTTGTGACTTTCTCTCAGAACAGCTCATAATTTTCCTTTATGACCCTTAAATATTATTTCCATGATTTAAAAAAAATATATGTCCCCTACTAGACATAATAAACTCTTTGAGCTCAGAGACCATGACTATTATGATTACTATATGCCCACTTCCTTATACAAAGCATGGCATTTAGAAGTTGCACAATAAACAAAGAAATGTGTTAAAGGGTAATTTTTAAAAAGTCAAATTATGATTCTCATATAGATGTAAAATGAAAATGTGCATTGTAATGAATGTGCACATTGAGACAGAACTAGCTTCTTCCATAGTGGGGAGAAAATTTACTTGAATCTTCACCTAACAGAATTGTTTTCATATTTTAGACAAGAGTTATTTTGCATTGCTATCAGTTATCTACAAATTACTGAGTTGCAAAATAACACAAAGACAATGGAAGGCTAAAATTACAGAAATCCAAAAATGTGCTCTAAAAAGTGAATAGTTTTCTGCTTTAACACATTTTTCTGTACAACAAATAGAAATTAAGTATCTGGGAAGGTATGTTTCATTTTTGAGGTAGGTAAGAGATTTCAGAAGTCCTCATAGAAGAATAATTGAGCTAAGCCTTGAAAATTAGGTAGGATTTCAGTAATGGTAAACTATTTGAGATTTTTGAGTAGATCTCTAGAGAAATTTTTCTAATAGCAATGGATTCTTGCAGAGGAGAATAGTGTCTGGGAGACAAGAGAGGAAACTATGACAATAGCCCAAGGGAGAAGTTCCTAGAAGAGAAGAAGGAGCATCCGAGGCAAAGGAGGTGCTCTGAATCATGGTTCTCACATCAGCATTCCTTCTAGAAATATTAGGCAATAGAGGGCAGTGATCATTTTATTCACCTCTTTCCCAAAACACTGCTTTCCACATAAACTCTAGAAAATACATTGTAAAGCAAAGAACTTTAAAAAGGAAACTCTACTGAACTTTCAGAGCAATTTGTAACTCTTTTACAGTATTAATCTCATCCTACCTAGTATCAGAGTTCTCTATGCATGCATCTTTATTCCCTCCTAGATTTAAACTCCTAGAATGCAGAGACCATGCCATTTTCAGTCTTTCTATTTGTTCCTTAATCTATAGTAAATGCTAAAAAAAAAAAAAAAAAAAAAAAAAAGTTTGCTGGGTGAGTAAATTATATTATGTTGTTTATTTTATTGTATTTTAAATCTTTCTTTTATGGTTTCAGTGAAATGCAAGACCTTCCCTTGAATGCTCAATACTATATCAACAGCTTTCTACAGGAATAAAGCATCTCTTGGAGCAGGATACTTGTCTATGATCATAGCTGCCTATCTTATTCCTCATCATTATCCATACTTTGTGGGACTACTTTTGAATGAGTGATTATTTGCCTTCTTAGAAAATGTCCTCTTAGTGGCTGAACATCACCCATATAACATAATTCAATGCAACATTCATATCTTTCTCCTCAAGGCTGTCCTTTTTGCATGGGTGTCTGAGAGCTTTTGAGGAAGGCACATTGTTTTGTTGTGGTCATTTTATATACACCATAGATAATAAACTGTTAATGGAAAGAAATATCAGCTGCATTCAAATTTCCAGTTTGTTTGTCTCTTTTCAATTTTTCTTAAGTATTTCTTCCATTGTGAGAACACCCAGCCTTCATTTCCCTGCCTGATAATAGCTTTTTCATGAAGTGTATTTTTCCTCTTTTTTCTTTTTCCTTTTTTTTCTAGCTTTTAAACAGTACCAGATGTTGAAAGAAACTTTCTCTGATTGGTGTCCAGAGAAAACAAAAGGCATGTATCACTTGAAGCCTGACCTGCACAAGAAGAAAATGGACCAAACAAAGGCTGCCAGGATTGAATGCACTGCAGATGGTATAAAAGGGAAATTCTAAAGCAGTATATTTTTTACTCTTCATGCTTCCATTGTTCCTCTTCATACCTGATTAAAGAGTTAATTTATGTTAAGAAAGAGTAACATTCAGGAAAGCCATGAGTAAAAGATTTTATTTGAAACTCATCTGCTGGCTTATTATGTGATCCTAGGTCAGTGTTTACCAAAGGGAGATCCACATTCATACTATGGGATGTTGAGGATCTTTTGAGAGAAAAAGGAGGGTTTCATGGCCAAGTAAATTTGTGATATGTTGGGCTCAACAAGTTAAACTAACAAGTATCATGAATTTTTAAAGGGGTATACATATAGTTTGAGCCTTCCCAATAATCAGCACAGAATAGTTTTATCATAGAATATTTTATAGAACTATTGCCCCTATTTGGCATATAGTTCAGGAAATCTGTTAGGAATAGATTTTCTGGAAAAATTAGGTGCTGTGATCTTTAAACTGTTAACTCTATGGTATTTATAGAATGCCAGCTGATTGCCTAGCATAATGTTAATGCACTATAGAAGACTCTTGAGACCTTGTCTCCTGGCTCCAAAGGATATGCAGTCTGGCTGGGAAAATATGGTACACACACCTGAAAAGTTACTCGGTGAGATAGAATCAAACCAATGGCCAGAAAAATAATAGCTATATGTTTTTCAAACTGTGTGTGGTGGACTCATAGAGATTCCATGAAGGTACCACAGGGCCACCACTAAAGGAGGAATGGTTAAGCAGAAAGTCAGCCAGAAAGGGCTACGTTCTCTAGCCCTGAGTTAGCAAATAAGGTTACACTTGAAGACAAGATCCTACTGCTGTACTGTGCCCAAATTAACAACATATACATTCCACTCAGTAAATGAAAGGATGTCGTAGCCAGCCCTGTTTGCAGATGCTTGCACCACTAGACAGAGTGCTCCTTCCTAAAATTCTGTGAGGCAGAAACTGGAATCTGGACAGCCAGATAAGAACTGAAAAGCAGAAAAAGTAGGAAAAGAGTTATGAGAAATGTTAGAGAAAGAGGTCCATGAAAAAAAGATAAGTGGGAAAATCAAGAGGGAGAAGAATGAGAGGGAAAGAGAAAATTTCCTAAGGCATCTAGTGGAGAAAGAATTTTAGGACATTTTCTTGAGTGAAAGGCTCTGGGTTGTGAAGGAAAGACAAAAACTGAAGAGAAGAAAAGGAGACAAGAAATATTGATGGGATTATTAAGTAATATTGTTCAAGTGTCTTAGATAAAGAATAAAACTTTTAAAAATTACTTTTTAGTACTAGGCTTTTTTAAAATGTGGCTACATGATTATGTGCGTTCAGAATTCAGGGTTACATATATAAATGTATCATTTGCACTAGGCTTTTTGAAATAGTGCAAATAGCCTGAGGGTCCCATCATTACCTCTGAGCATTCTGAAATGTTCAATGGTGCCAGGTTGGGGAACTCATTGCTTAGATAATGTTAATAAACACTGCAAAGGACTCTAAAAATTCACATTTGAGAGTTCAATGAGATTAATAGTTTTTATCATTTTACTGAACTTGATAAAACAACATGAAGTGGTTTGCTTTTTCCTACTTAGAATCTCCTGCCACCAAACCTTATAACTCTTTTGCTTCTAGTTGCTATAGAAATGGTGCAAGCAATCTTGATTGATTTGTGCAGAATTCATTTCTTTCTGACACTGTTGCCTATAAAAGCAACATTCAGATTGTTTGTGAAAATTGGGTCACTGCACTGTATGGTAATTATAAACACTGCTATTTTAATTTAAGGCTATGTATAGGACTTCTGATTTTATCTTTGTTAAATGTGATGGGTCCTTTGAGGTTATTTTTTAATCTGAGTGTCTAATATAATATAAAATTTCTTTCTTTCTTCTTCCCCTTTTTTTCTTTTTCCTTTTGTTTTGTTTTGTGATGTTCCTATTGGCACTGTTTTTTGACAATTTCCTCCTCAACTCCTTGTAGTTGACTTAAACCAAAGAAGGAACCCTTTATTTCCATCCATTCTATATTCTAGAACTACTCATCTTTCTGCTAACAACCATTTCATTGTAGGTTGTCTTAAGGGATATGAATTAATAGAGAAAGAATTCATTGCCTTCCAGAATCATCTCCTATCCAGAATTTATGGCCCTTGGGCGGCCCAAGGCATGATTCTGAGGTAATTTTCTCTACATTCTGTGACAAGAATGAAATTATGAGAACCAAGAGTACTCTTTTCCTGCCATAGTCAGGTGAGGGGATCAGAATGCCTCCATCTCTCTTCTGACCTTACACAGAATTTTGGCTATTCCTAGTAATTAGAAGTATTCGAGGGAAGATTGGGGTAACTCAGGTACAGATGGCCCAGTTCTCATTACCATAGCTAAAATGAAGATGCCTTTGTAAAAACCTACTAAGACATCCTGCTTCCAACTTCATTTTTGCTCCTTTTACACTTGATTGTGTCCCTCTGCTTAAGCCATTTTCTCATCTTAGTATGTGAAACTATGAGGCCAACTCTGATGAAAGTATTGTTTTCTACAGAAGAGAATATCTTAGTTTCAGCTACCCATTTTTTTTACAGCATTTTACATACAGCAGTCTCTGTGGACACATATTTGACTGCTTAATTTGAGGATAATTTATTTTGAACAAATTCCACATTCTTTACTCTTCTCCAAAGATGATAAAGCTGAGTTCATAAGAAATATGGGGCTGGGGTATATGGCAGACAAAAGAGAACCCGACAATCAATTTGAGTGTTGACTTCAGACTGGTCTGAGGAGCACTCTAGCGTCTCTCCCCACTCCTCCTCATGCTCTCCTCAACCAGAAGGTTTAGAAATAACAATTAAGAGTCTATTTTTTCAGTTCTGCTACTGCCAAACTTAGCACTATCCATATTACTTGGTCTAAGCAAAAAACAATCCCCTCCTCTTTTTTCTTCAGTTCTTTTGTTATTTGCGTATAAATGGCTCATTTAGCTGTTCTTCATTTCCAGGAAAGCTTTCTGGGGCCTCATCAATACCCTCATCTCTCACTTTTAAGTCTCCCTGCAGGTTCCTTTCTTGATTGCTTTTAAAAATCCTTTTCTTTCAGAGAGGCTCTGAACTTACCACCTTTCTTTTCAAAAACAATCTCAAACCCATTTCCATATCCAAATTGTGATGATTTCAAGGAATTGTACTTAGAAGCACAAACAAGATAAAGGAGCTTTAGAAAAGTAACTATTATATTTATGTATTTGTTTAAAATACACCTACACAAAGTGGAAAAGAGAAGTTCTGAGAACTTTTTGAACTCCTCATCCAAAGCACTAGACTGGAAAACAAAGAATGAAGTGTTCACATACACACATGCATGTGCACGTGCACATGTACACACACATATATACAGTTGACACTTAAACAATGCAGGGGTTAGAGGTGTTGACCCCCACACAGAAGAAAATCTGCATTTAACTTTAGACTCTCCCAAAACTTAGCAACTAAAGCCTACTGTTGACCAGAAGCCTTACCAATAACATACTCAGGTAACACATATTTTGTATATTATTTGTATTATATGCTGTATTTTTATAATAAAGTAAGCTAGAGAAAAGAAAGTGTTATTAAGAAAGTCACAACAAAGAGAAAATACATTTACAGTATTTGTTGGAAAAAGCCTGGGTTATAAGTGGACCTTCACAGTTAAAATCCACGTTGTTCAAGGTTCAAATACACGCATATACACATATACTCATGTAAACTCACAGGTCTGAATATCTAATTATAATCCTTGAAAACACCTGTCAGTAAGCCAATGCTTATTTTTAAATTAACTTTTTAACTCTTTCACTAAGGAAAATATGCACAAATATTAAAACTGGCCAACCAATCTATATTTTACTTTTTCTCATTTTAAAAAAATTTCAATAAAATAAAATAGAAAAAAACTGGCCTTTCTTCTTTATTTATTTGTCCTTATTCATGAAACACAGACAACAAAAATCAGTGAAATGTGGCTTCTAAAATAGCCTTACCAAAACAATCAGGTTAGTCAAAGTAAGCTATAAATGTATTAGCAAAAATTGTCTAATCAGTTTTGCACAGGAAATCAACATTATCTGTGTGATAGATTATGGTAGTATTTGCCCTATATTCAAGCTCAGCTTAAATGCCATTGAGAGATATAAGCAAAAAGAAGGGAGTACAGAATCAAGAACCAGTTATTTCATAATCTTACTATTATGTCTCCAAGACCACTTTCCACAAAAAGATTTTTCTTCACGTATTTTATTTGCTGAACTTTTTAGAGCTGATAGATATCATATACTTACAATTTCACATTTTTGGCTAAATTAGCAAACTTGTAATTGACTGAGGGTGAAGAAAAAGGTGTTATTTCAGTTACTGAACAAATCAAGGTTTTCCTTTTTAGTACTAATTTGAATCATAGTCCACAAATTAGAATGTTTATAAATTATTGCTTTTTAAATTGTTTTTAAATCAAATAAATATTGATTTCAAGATACCATCCCCTGAAATGGCAAGAAATTCAAGCTCAAAAGTTAGAATTCCTTCCTCTTCCTCTTTTCCTTCTGGTTCTCCTTCTGAAAGTTGCTGAGGAATTGTGTAGTGCTTGGAAAATGGGGCCACTAGTCTTCTGTCCCCACCTCTACAGGCGCCATCTGTGTCCTCTAGCCAAGCCCACAGTAGTCTCTTGAAGGCCAACTGCTTTCTGTTTACAGGGCTGGGGCAACCTGTCCTAAAGTGGCAGCTACTGCCACTTTTCTGCCTTATCTAGTTGTTGTCATGAGAGATACAGGCCCTATTTCACCAGCCATGCTAGTTTTTCTAAAAAAAATCAGAGATCTCAATTTTTATGTGAAACCCTCTGATTATTAAATGCTAGTTACTAATTCAAATTCCTTGAAAATATCATTTGAGCTAAGCAAAATATGTCATTGGCTATAGTCATTCTTCTAGATGCCAGTTTATAACCTCCATCTTGGATTTCAGAATAAATAGAAAAGTTGGTTTCAGGCTACTTCTGATTTCTGTTCTTTCAAAATCCCCAAGTCAAGTTAGCATGGCAGATCCTGTCTTTAGGGGAAAAAGAAGGAATGAGAATCTATAAGGAGAAAAATATAAATTAATATTTCAGGGAAGTATCCTGCCACATAGATGTATATCAGGGTCAGCAAACTATAGCCCACTGACCAAATCTGGCCTGCTGCCTGCTTTCATAAATAAAGTTTTATTGGAATACAGCCAGACTCATTTATTTGTTTATGCATCATATATGGCTTCTCCCATGCTACAATGTAGGAGTAGTTATAACAGATCAGATTGAGTGGCCCAGAAAGACTAAAATATTTATTATCTGGCCCTTTATTGCTGACCCCTGCACAGTATCACTGAGGCTGGGAATCACAGCAATGTAAAACTAAAGGCTCTTAAATATATTTGCTAACTTTGGGGCTACATTGTAGATATTTCCATTTTTAAAAAAAAAGCTATGGTTTATCTGGATTGTTGGTAGCAATTGGGTTTTCCTGTTCATCTTGATCTATAATTAGCAGGTGTAGTCAACCTTGATTGCTTTCCCTGTGACATAATAGTTAAAGCCTGTAACTCAGCAGTTTTATTCTGTTCAAGAAGAAAAATAAATATTAAACTATGCTTTCCATGCTCTTCCATGGAACTTTTATTTAAAATTAAATGATACTGTGCTACTTTAGAGTATGTCTCTTCCCTGTCACAAATAAAAACCTTAGAATAAGAATATAATTCCCAACTCTTCAGGTGTGTTTAAACAGACTCTTTATATATTTTCTAAGAAAAAAAATCAGTTGATATTTTTAAGAAAAAAAATTTAACTTCCTTCCTTATACATTTTAACAAATACAAAACACCTGACATTACAGTCACTGGCCAATGAGAGCTGCTTTTCTCCCAAAGCTGACAATTTAGAAGTGAGTTAACAATCAGGTTAGGTCTTTAGACACTTTAAATTTTCAACCTGAAGCATCATCATTGCTGTATGTTACATTGGATTTAATGTTTCATTAACTACACAACAAAACAAAATAAATCAACTGTAGAACTTTTGATTCAGGACAAAAATAGCATAATGTAATTCTCCTTATTTCTTCCATCATGCACACTAAAAATCCTACATATTAAACAGAAAGTCAATGTAATCAGAAGTTGAAAGGTAGAGAGAAAAGGGCAGACCAGCTAGGAACCATGGGTCCCAAAGAATGACAGTGGTGTAGAGGTGGAGTGAGTGGTATACCTAGATATCTACCTCTACTTGGAGGTAACATGCAAGACCCCACTCCCTTCACCTGCCCATGTGGTATCAAAAGAGGTTGGCTGAAATAGAGTATTCAATAACACCCAGATTTCATATCATAATACTCAAGATGTCCAAGATAAAATAAAAAGTCAGTCAACATACCAAGAACCAGAAATGTCTAAATTTGGACAAGAAAAGACAATCGACGAATACCAACACCAACATGACATAGATGTAAAAATTATTCAACAAAATAATTTAAGCAATCACCATTAAAATATTGCTATAAGCAGTTATAAACACACTTGAAACAAATAAAAAATTAGAAAGTCTCACAAAGAGATACTAAATATATTTTTTAAAAGAGCCAAATAAACACTTTAGAACTAACTATACAATAGCCAAAATAGAAAACTCAGTGGATAGGTTCAACAGTGGAATAAAGAAGACAGAAGAAAAATATCAGTGACCTTGAAGATAAAATAATAGAAATGACACACTCCAAGCAATAGAGAAATCACAGACTGAAGAAAAATGAACCAATCCTGGATATCTGTGGAACTATAAAGAGAGAGAGAGAGAGAGAGAGAGAGAGAGAGAGAGAGAGAGAGAGATTGATTGATTCATGTTATTGGAATCCCAAGAAAGAAGAAAGACTGAGCTAAAAAAGTATTTCCAAATTTGGCAAAATACATAAACCTACAGATTCAAGATGAGTGAAAAATAAAGAGGAAAAACTCAAAGAAATCCATGCTAATATATATTATAATTAACCTCATAAAAAGAGAGAAAAAAATCTTGAAATCAGAAAGAGGAAAAAGACAACTTACCTATAGGGTTAAAACAATTCAAATATCTTAGATTTCTAATCAGAAACTGTGGAAACCACAAGGAAGCAATATATTTTTTCATGTGCTAAAAGAAAAGAACTGTCAAGCCTAAATTCTATATTTAGCAAAACTATCTTTTAGGAATGAAGAGGAAATAAAAACATTCTCAAATGAAGAAAAACTAAGAGAATTTGTCACCAACAGACCTCCCATAGAGGAAGTTCTTGAAACAGAAAGGAAATGATTAAGAAAGGAATCTTGGAACATCAAGAAAGAAGAAATAACAACAGAAAGAACAAAATATGAGTAAATACAATGCATTCTTTTCTTCTTGGGTTTTCTAAATTACATTTGATAGTTGAAGCCAAAAGTTTAACATGTGTGATGTGATTCTCAACATATGTAGAATAAATATATAAGCCAATTATTTTATAAACACAGAAGGATAAAGGACTTTAAGGGAAGTGAGGTCTGTACACTTACTCAATTATCTGTGTCTTGATGGTAGTAATGATTACACAAATTTATACATATATACATTTAATAAAAAGTATAGAATTATCTATACACATATCAAAAAGACAAGAAATAGCCAGGTGCTAACAAGGATGTGGAGAAAAGGGGAAGTATACACTCTTGGTGGAAATATAAATTGGTACAGCCACTATAAAAAAAAAAAAACAGTACAGAGGGCCCTCAAAAAATTAAAAATAGAACTACTATAAAATCTGGCAATGTCCCTTCTGGGTATATATCCAAAGGAAATGAAATCACTATCTTAAAGAGATATCTGCACCCCACTATTCATTGCAGCATCATTCATAATAGCCACATATGTAAACAATCTAAATTTCTGTCAATAGATAAATAAAATGTCATATATATATACATATATATGTCATATATATATGACACATACATATATGAAAAAATGTCAAATAATATTCATATGTACACACCTATATAAATAATATTCTAATAAACCTACAGATTCAAGATTCAGATTCAGATTCAAGATTCTAATAAACCTACAGATTCCACTATATATATAGTCGAATATATATAGTGGAATATTATTTAGCCATAGTAAAGAAGGAAATCCTGCCATTTGCAACAATGTGAATTAACCGTGAGGACATTAAGTAAAATAAGACAGAGAAAGATAAATATCTCATAATATCCCTTATATGTGGAATCTAGAAGAGCTGAACTCATGGACAGAGAGTAGACTAGTAGCTGCCAAGGGCTGGAAGGTGGGGAAAGTGGGAAGATGTTGGTGAAAGGGTACAAACTTCTAGTTATAAGATGAATAAGTTATAGAGATCTAATGTATGGTGGCTCTAGTTAACAATACTGCATTATACCCTTAAAAGCCGCTGAGAGAGGAAATAAATGTTCTCACCACCCCCCGCCACACACACACGGTAATCATGTGAAGTGATAAATGTGTTAACTAACCTTATTGTGGTAATCATTTCACAATATATACATATATAAAATTATCTCCTTATATATCATAACCTTACATTGTGTTATATACAAATTCTATCTCAATAAAGTGGGAGGGGATTATAAACACACATTGTACCAATGTCAATGTCAATTTCTGGGTTTTGAAGTTGTACTATAGTTACATAAGTTGTAACCATTGGAAGAGGTGAGGTGTACATGGGACCTCTCTATATTATCTTTGCAAATGCCTATAAATCTATAATTATTTCAAAATAAAGTTTTTAAGAAAGACTCTAAATGGGTACAAAGTTTATTTGGAGATGATGAAAATAGGTAGCGATAATGGTTGTCACACTACAATGAATTTCTATACCACTGTATTGTATATTTAAAGTGATAAAATAATAAATTTTATAAGTTTATTTTACCACAATAAAAAATGGATCCAAGAAAGGTTCTCTTTTCCTAGGATTATCAGATTCAGCGTTTTAGAGAATAAAAAATGATCCAGAGCAGGGACAAAGGAATGCTGTGAGACTGCTTAACATAGAAATTGGCTCAATTTCTCTGTATATTTCATTCCCTCGGTATTTAGCATTTTAAATGGACTTATTTTTTTAGATGAAACACAAGAAAGTAAACATTACCATTCACCTCTCTTTTCCCCCCCTAAAGATGTTTGGTGCCATCTGGTGATGAGGTAAAAAGACTAGATGTTCAGAGGGATTAGTCTAGGCTGTTTAAAGTAGGAAGTTAGCACAGAGGGTTTTACCTGCAGTGACAAATGGCTCTGGGCTATTATCAAGTTCTACAAATAGATTAAGCTCTTTTTCTTCCTAGGAGTAAAACTGACCTGTCAAGTCCCAAAAATAGATTACTAATCACCTGGCCTATTTTTCTACCATTATTTGAAAAAAAAAAAAAAAACTCTTAATCAGATCTTAGTCATTCTTATTCATCTAATTAAGAAATTAAGTATACAGCTTTTTAATAGGTACTTTCCTCAATAAAATGCCTCTTTTAAAGATGTTTATGATTTCTTATACCAAAAAGTATAATTGCCAAAAAAAAAAAATATTTAAGCATATCAGTTTACTCTAAAAACTGGACTTCAATAGGCAACTCAAAATTCTTTCTTAAAATCTTGTACATCTTAATTTTTCAAATAAATAGAAGTTTTTAATTTGGAATTAAATTTGATATTATTTGAACTTCATAATGAATTTTGCTTAGTTTGTTAAAGAGAGCCCTTGGAAAATCTAATTAGTCTCTTTATTTTTCCAATAAAGCCTAAATTGCAGATGTTCTAACACCATAGCAGAAAGAAATATAAGCCTCCAAAAGGAACCTCCTATTTTGGTGATAGTCAAAGCAACAGATTTCTCTAAGCCTTTTTAGGTAAAAGAAGTTTTTCTACCATTTGATTTTGTTTGTTTGATTCATTTTCCTGCAAAGTGAAAGTCTTCACAATTCTCTGAGCGAACTGTCTATAAGAGCTGGCATTTTATACTTCCTATGATTAAAAAGACACCAACAACAATAGCACTTTATTTTATTTACATCTCTTTTTGTTCCAAATGGATTTAAGATCACTGTAATAATAATAGAAGCTGCCATTTAATAAGTGTTCACTATGTGTCAGGAACAAAACTGGGTATTTTTATTTAGAGGTCAAGAGCACAGATTCTGGAGCCACACAAATCTAATTCATATCCCATTTATATCACTTACTACTGGATGACCTGACACAAGTTACTTCTCCTCTCTAGTCTCTCCCTTTGTAAAATGAGGGGAATTATGGTTCTCATCTCCTAGGGTTAAGGTGAGGTTTAATTGAGATACTATAGATACATAACCCCTATGATGTTGAAAGTGCTCAGTAAAGGTGTGTCTCATTAATTTAACCTTCATAACTTTTCAAAATATATAGTGTTCTTCAATAGTTTAGAGGAATTAAGCAATTTGCTCTAAAGAGACAGAGTTGGAATTCGTGGTCGTCTGCCCCCAAAGCCCATGATTCTTTTCTCACTCCTCCTATTCTATTTATTCTTTTTATTTTATTGTAATAGCAATGTTCATAAAAGCTATTACTGGAAGTGAAAACAAAACAAAACTCTAACATGGGCACATTACCTCTCATTCAGATATCTCTTTGAAGAATTCTCTTCTTCTACTGGGTCTCTGCTTCCTTCTCTGTCTTTGGCAAAGTGAAGGTTCTGATGGCTGAACCATAAAACTGCCTAAACTGAGATTGGTCTTACTCAGAGTGGGAAAAGCAGCAGGATTCAGGAGAGTGACCCAGGGCCTCAAATGCTGGAGCCAACTGCGTATGCTCAATGAATTCTCAGACCTTCTCAGCCTAAAGACAGACAGAACTGGGCCCTCCACGTGGCTCCAATGATGCTCCATCAAATTAGAACTCTTTAGGTACACACCAGCAAACTGCTAGTGCCACTCAGGGAGCTTTAACTACATGATGTCATCCAACAATGATGACACATGAGACAGATGACTGCTCCCAATGAAAGAACATTGTCGAGCTTGGAATATTTTCTGATGTTAATCTTCCCCATCTTTATCATCTTTTCTAATTGAGCTGATTTGATGTGTATTCTTTGTACAGATCATGTTTTGCTTTTTTTATTTAGCTGGCCTTAGCAAAATTTATTTCTCTTTCTCTTTTTCCTCCACTTTCTCCTCCTCTGTCTTCCTTTACTTCTTCCTTTTTTTCCTTTTATCATCACCATTATCACCATCATTTGTTTTACTTATTCCTCCTTAAGTTCATCATTTCCATTTGGAAACCAATCTGAATATTACCTAAATCTTCCTTTAAAATAATTTTCTGTTCAACAATTAAGGTTGTAAATCCATACCTGCAACTTCTTCTATGTGGAGCAGGTTATCCAATCTTTTTTTTTTTTAATAATACCTGTTGTCTAAAAAAATATATATTTTCCCAACTAGTATATGATTCCCCCTACTTGTCATGCTACCTGATTGAAAACCCCCATTTTAGCTTTGGTTGTCATCTTTGTAAATTACAGAGCCAGCTTCATGAGCCACCACTGCAGCTTGGAATTCATTTCAAACTGATATTTTTGGTGTGACCACATATGGCCCTATTTGTTCACTGAAACCTTCAGGAACAGGAATGTGGGCATTTTAAAATCTCATCAGGCTTGCATCTCTCATGCTGGGCTGTCCCCTTGGTGACATGGACCGTTATTTTCCTCTCACTCTCTCAGCCTCTCTGATTTGCTTTCTACAACCCTACACATTTCTATCAACTTATTGTGAGCTCTGACACATTCCAAGTAAGTTATTTATTTTGACAGTTGTGTGTGTGATACATCTAATGTGGGATGAACCAAAGAGTCAGATAACCTGTTATTTTAGTCAGGGAAAACAAACTTCATTATCTTTTGAAATGTACTTTCAACACTCAATCTTTGCAAGTAATGAATGATATTGTGTAACAAGTTTGAGGCAATTACCTTTGAAAATGAAGACTCCCTCCCCTGCTATTGATAGAATGCAAGGTGAGACTCTTTTCCTCTTAAAAGTCCAGGGTTTCTATTCAAGACCAGCAATCATGCAATGTGAGCATAGAACATTTAATGTAACTGGATTGAGGGTAATGACCTGTGCACCCTTCTGCCTGGCAGCCCTATAGTGCCTACTCACTTAGGCTCAGCCTCACCCAAGTCTTGGAGACCAGTCCAGACCCTATATATAGGAAATTTAAGGATCCTTAGACCAAGAGATTCCCTACTTTCATTAGGTCAGCCTTTAACTGGTTCTGTTGTGGCCATAAACTCATATTCACATAACCAGACCATCATTATGTTCATGATAACAAATTCTGTCTCCTTTCTGATATTTATTCTATTGAGCAGTGTTTAGGTATTTTGGTGTACCCAGTTTCCAAATGCTGGCTCTTTCTTGTAGGTATATTTGTTATTTCTTCAGAGGACACCTAAGGGTCCCTCCCTGTGGGAGATGCTGGCACACCCTGGCCTCCTCCTCTATCCCATGGCCCCATATATGGTTTAGCCCTCAGGCCCTGTGCAAGTCCACTCATTAGCCACCTATTCTGAACAGCCTCTGGGGTTCTCCAGGAAGCTGATTTAAACCCTAGATACTCTTATCAACATTCAGGTCATTCAGCCATACCAAGTATTGCAGATACCCCCATCTCCAGCCCTCCTCTCAGGACCAACCTGACTTCTACACCTTGCTCCATACCTCTGCAATGTCACACACAGCAACCTTTAAAGGAGGTAGCATTTACCCATCTCCTACTTAATAGGATGAATTTCTTAGACACTTTTAACTTGGTGAATTCCTCTCAACACAGGGGAAAATTCAGAGTTCTCCAAAGAACAAGCTCCTCTCCCCATCTCCAGCTTCCTCTACATAATCAAGGGGTGAGGGGCTGCTGAGATGGTCTCTCTGTGTAAGAGCTATGATGAGGTGGCTGTCAGGCTTTTTCTAAATTTAGAATGTGTGGCACTTTGTGCCTTACTATTCAGCTGTAGATGATTGTCAGCAATTCTATGAAAAAAAGAAAAGATCTCAACTGACACTTTATGCTTTCATTTTATAATAATTCTTTATTGAATGCCTATTATGTTCTAAGTTTGTATTATTTTATTTAAATTTTACCCTATTCCTGTGAGTATTATTATACCTATTTTAAAAATGAGGACACAGATTCACTGTGATTATTGAACTTGCCTTAAGTAAACAGTTAATAAAAGATATATTTTCATTG
This sequence comes from Macroglossus sobrinus, assembly GCA_004027375.1. Taxonomy (NCBI): domain Eukaryota; kingdom Metazoa; phylum Chordata; class Mammalia; order Chiroptera; family Pteropodidae; genus Macroglossus; species Macroglossus sobrinus. The sequence goes on from PVKZ01000300.1 coordinate 688,033, forward strand.
ATTTTATCAATATATATCTGAGCAGGTAGTATGTTCTAGGAAATATCCTGACATACCAATGGAGACACAAACTGTGCTGTTTATGTCTATTTTTCCCCATCACGGTATGAACTGTTTGAAGGAAGAGGGTATGTTTCAGTCATCTCTATAACCCCAGTTACTATCACTATGCATACAGTAAGATCTCAGTAATCACTCATAAACTGAACCAGATACTCACCAATCATCCTCTAGGCCAGGGGTCCCCAACTTCCAAGCCATGGACCAATATTGGTCTGGGGCCTATTAGAAACTGGGCCTCATAGCAGGAGGTGAGCGTGGGCACAAGTAAAGCTTCATCTGTATTTGCAGCCACTCCCCAGCACTAGCATCACTGCCTCAGGTCCACCTTAGATCATCAGGCATGAGATTCTCACAGAAGCACTGCTCCCTGGTGCCAAAAGGGTTAGGAATTGCTGCTCTCTGTCATGATTCTCCAATAGAGGCAATTTTGCTTTGCAGGGTACATTTGGCAATGTCTGGAGGCATTTTTGTCTGTCATGACTGGCATCTATTGGGCAGAAGCCAGCCATGCTACAAAACATCCTAAAATACGCAGAACACCCCTGACATACATATACTCACATGCGCAACAAAGAATTGACCAGACTCAAATGTCAATAGCACTGAAGTTGAGAAATCCTTCTCTAGGTCCTGCTCCTCTCCATTCAATGGCTTGCCAGCCACCAGCTAGGCCTTGCTTTAGTCAGTTATATAGTTCTGTATAACAATATATCCGTTACCAGTTGTATGAGAGTAAATATCCATGGGTGGGCTCCCAGTAGCTGTACTTACCTCTTCACCATAGCTTGGCAGACACTTGACCAAACTGAGCCATTATGAACCTTTCCTGGTATTTTAAACCTTGATTAGAGAAACACAGGGTCTAGAGGTCTTGGGAACTGAGCTGAGAGGCTCCAAGAAACTGCCTATGTACTGATCTTTCCAGAAGCTGGATCTTCAGCTAATTTTTCTGTTCCAAAAGCATGCCTAATCATTCCAATATCCCCACTTTGGGCTTAACTAGTCAAAATCTATTCCTTTTGCTTGTCACCTAAACAATAATAAATAATATAAAACAACACTGTAATATCTGCTTTTAGAAAAGATTCGAGGCAGCTTTGGTGTAGTAAGATCAAAAACTAGTAATTTCCCACCTTTTCTTTTCCCTCCTTATTCAAATAACATGACAATATTATGTTCTAGCCCAATGGTGTTCAACATTATTAGTGCACTATAATAAATTTTAGAGTATTTTGTTAATCTCTACCCCCATTTCCCCTTTCAAGGATATTCTGATTCAGCAGTCCCAGTGAGAAGCCATCCATTATGTTCAAGAGCTGCACAAATGATTTTAACATGCAGACAGAACACAGAGTCATTCTGGACTAGTGGTTGTACAAAGTCACACATTCCGAGGACCCAATAATCTATAGACTCTCTTTCCAGGAAAATGTACATCTAGCTTTTATTCTATTTTCAGTATCAAGAGATACACAAATGTTCCAAGCACATCTATGAATACTTGGTTATGAAACCTGTTTCTAGACACTGTTAGGCAATGGAGGTAGAGGAGTAAAAAGACATTAAAAACAAAATGTGGCCCCTGCTCTAGAATAATTCACTTTAGCAAAAGGTCATAGACATAAGAACTAATAATTTTTCTTAGGTCCACTCAATATCTTTCAGCTATTCTCTAACTCCACTAGAATCTTTCAAATCTTTCTCTCATACTAACTAGAAATAACAGTTTTCTTTTCTTAGAACTGACTATAAATTGGATCCACCTTTTCAGCTAAGGCATTGGACACAAATTATAGTTTGAGTCTTTTTTGTGCTTAATAGTTTTTGTGTAATTACATATATGTTTGCTCATTTATTTATCATTGAGTTAACATGTGAATTGCCTACTAGTTTCTATGAGCTTCCTTTAGAAGTATGCTTAGGCACTGGGTTTGTGTGAACTCCTGGACACTAGGGCTTGCAGAGGAAATGCTTCATGCAGTGTGTCCGATAAACTCTTGCTAAGCTTAGATAAGTCTCCTGATTATCAGTGCAAGTTGTATCTGCAAGGACAAAGAAAGAGGTAGCAAGCTATGAACACTCACTAGCCCTGAAAACTTGTGTGTCTTTGATGTAATGGAAATAGCACAGGATGAAGAGTCAGAGCACCTGAATTCCAAAGTCAGTCTTTTCTCAGGTAAATAAATCTAAATGAGCTTCATAACTGTTTCACCTTCATTCCCTACCCATAAGGCAATAACAAAGATAACATCCCTAATGAGTAATCCTCAATACTCAATGAGACCAAAAATAAATTAAAAAGTCTATTATCAATTATAAATTATACTATAAATGATATTATTGGAGGAAGCCTGGCATAAACGAATGAGGCTGGGCTTGAAGTTAGAAATATCTGGTTTCAAACCCAGTACCTGTCATTTAATAGCAATGTGAACCTGAGGAAGTCACCTATGAGTCTTATCTTTGTTTTCTATAAAATGGGTTGCTCATGTTATTGTACAATATTGTTGTGAGGATTATTTGTGAAATATTTAGAACAGAGTTTGCTCCACAGAAGGCATTCAAAATATGTTAGTCATTATTATAAATATTAATATTAATAACTAATATTACTAATATTAGTTCTTTGGTAGTAAAAATGAATTTACACTAATCTAGTTATATTTTCTTGTCCCACTCTGGGAACACGTGTTAAATGGCATGTATTTGCAAAACATGATCAGAGTTAGGTGAGCCCTTGATCACCCTGAAATTGGTCACAGGATGTTTAACACTCATTGTAGCCTCATTAGTACAGAGATTAATTGACATATTTGACTTAGGAGTGACTTCTGCTAGGCCTAACATAGTGAAAACAAAAGATAAAGAAGAGGGGAAAGAATATTGACCTAATAAAGTCTGTTTCCTTATAAGGAGGTCCACTTGAAGACTAATTTTAAAAAGTGATACTATGATTTTTTTATATCACTTTAAACAATTCTTAGAGCTTAAGTGTTCATAAAAATTCCATTTTAAAAAATAATTGTATTTTTTAACAGCTGCTTGTGGTTTTAGAGAGCTGCTTATCCTCTCCTCCAAAAGAACTTACAGCCTAATGTCAAAACATCTGGCAATTACCTTGGACACTGATGTCAATCCCTTGGGCAACAAAACTTCTAATACTCAATTAGGAAATAAACATTGTCATGACACATGACTAATGTATGTCAAGATGGCTCCTGACCCAGAATTTCTGTAACAACCATGAATCCATGATAGACATGGTGTATGACTAAAGCAGAGCTCTGATGAATCATTCCAGTGATTTCTCTTGGTGTTGCTAACCTTTCCAGACTGCTGGGGCAAAAAACATTTACTGATCAAGGACTATGTACCCAGACACTGTGAACATACTGGGCTGACATGGTCAAAAACTACATATGGGTCATGACTTCAAGTACTTAGGGCCTAAGTTTTTTATTCAAATACAGCTAAACAAATTTCTTGAGGCTTGATTTTTAAGGGTGAAGTCTTGAGGGACCATGTAAGTTGCTGCAAGACTGGATTTATTTGAGAACATGAAGGTTTATTTAAAAGCTCATTTAGTGTCTCCTTCACTGAAAGCCTTATAACCATTTACCTTCTAAGAAAGGAATGATTTCATAACCTAAACATGGTGTTGAAGTCAACCCTAAGAGCAATGTCAATCTTTCAGAGACAGAATAGGAAGATGCCCACTCTGATGACAGAAACACCTACATACTTCCAAACATTTTCCCTAGCAACTCACAGTACCTAACATCATCACCTTTGAGTTAATTCCTTCGAGCTCGACTTTTTCTACAGGGACACTGACAAACACAGTGTGTTCCATTTATACTCATTATTCAACATGAGAGATTAGTTTGCTTGTTCTTGGCAAAGAGTAGAAACTTAATGGAATTACCAGTGGAACAAGATGGACTTTTTAATGTTGGTTGGGAAGGACAGGTTTAAGTACTCAGTTTCAGAAGATCTTGAGAACATTGGATACTTGGGAACAGGCACTAATGAAAATTGCCTCTTCTTCATAGGTGTGCTGGCACTGCTAGAGAGATCATCTATCCAAGATCAGCAAACAAAAAGCATTCTCATTCACAACTCTCCATCCGACATCATTGCTCAATCAGAGAGCTGTTTTCAGATGCAGCTAGTAATCTCTCTCCACACACCCATCTAGGAGACCACTGAGATCCAAGTGAACTAGTAAGAGAGGATTAACCCAGATGCCTTCCAAGATCATCACCTTCTCTTTTTCCTTCAGGCAGACCTTCAGGCTAGCTTTCTGGGGAGGGAGGTGATGAGTGTGAGTATCTCTCCTGTTTGAAAAACATTCTGAGAAGAAAATGAAATTGCAATTGGAGGTTGTTTCCATTCTTAAGGACTTTGGTAAATGACTTGTTCTTAGAAATTTCTTCCTGGGATTTATATCATTTTTCTCTCACCTTACCTCTCCTGTGTCCATTTTGGAGAAAAGAACCTCGCTTATCTTTGGGAGACAGTAATGCAGAAACTGTTACTGAGCATATTTCCCCTTGAGGATCAAAATATTTGTGTTAAATGAAATGAGAAATCTGCTAAGTGGCTTCATGAATCCCCCAGGGAAGGATATTTTGTAATTTTGAAAAATTCCTACCGAAATTCTTCTCTTGCCAAGAAAAGAGGAATGATTTCTATTAAAATTACTTCATGTCTGAATTACTCCATGCCCCTTGGGAACATATAACATTACAGCTTTTACACTCAGTAATTTAGAAGGACAGGGGACATCTTATTTGGAAAGCACACAGACTTAACATGAAATGTTGGGTATTAAGTATTTTCACCACAAAAAATCTCCTTTTGAAAATTTTGCACTTAAACTATTCAATTAAAGCTCATTTTCAAAACTGATTTCTATGATTGTCTGCATAAGTCTTTTAATTTTCTATCCTTATCTCACCAATCCCTGAAGCTGCACAGAAAATTCTTCAAAGTATAAAAATTGTCCCTTTCACAAAAAATAGGAGAGAATGAATTATGTTAATAAAAAAGTTGAACATTTTGAAGCCAGTCAAATGAGTAAATGTTATTAAAATAGATGTTTATACTTGTGTTATGTTAACAGACAAGCCTAGAGAAAAGGCACTGCAAAGGCACAAGAGATGGAAAACATATTGACCCATGGCTCAACTCTGACCAAGTATCACAGATCCCATAGGCACTGGCTTGAGAAAGATTCTGCGGCCAAATTCAGGTTAAGGAGAAAATACTATGAATCTGACATGATCTCAGGTGGCCAAACACAATTGTCACCTCTGAAATTTGTTAAATCTCAACAAAAGTAGCTCAGGCTGGTGGAATTGGAGTTGTTTTCTGTGTTTTCTAATGTTCCACAGAAAATATATATTGTTTTGTAATAATATTAAAACTATTTTTTAATGTTTTTAAAAACTAAAAAAAAAAATTTGATTTGACCATTTTTCCTTAAGTTTTCCCAAAGTTTAGGAAAGTAATTAAATTGTCATCTTTGTGCCCTGTTCAGAAAAAGCCATTTTGGTAATCAATGGAAAGCCTGAAAGGATGCAAAGTTTGTTTCTATGTGTTAAATGTCAGTAATTCTTTGAATTATTAATTATTAATTATTTGAGTTAACGTGAGGCATATTTATAGGTTTTATTCAAGTAGAATTCTTGATGTTACTGTTGCATTAATAGGCTTGGGCTAAATAAAAGCAGATGTAGGATGACTGGAGCAGCAAAGCTTCAAGAGCATGAGCACTCTAGAACAAGACGCAGGCTGTTACTGATTTCTACAATGGTTTTGGGATTATGTTCTCTCTACCCGCTTTTCTCTCTCTCTTCTTCTTCCTCTCCTTCTCCATCTTTAAATTTCCCCTTTCTCCCTCTCTCTGTCTCGTACATATGCACAAAAACACAAATACATTCTTTGTTTGTCAAAGGGAGAGAATAATATCTATCTCACACATCGCTGTGCAGCCTAAATGAACCCGTGCATTTGAAAAGTGCCTCATAGTATAGTAATGGTAGCACACTGATGCTAGTATACTATACTAGCACTATGCTAGTGCTATCATTGTCAGTAGTAATTGTAAATATCATTGATTTCTATGTTAATGAAGAAAAGCAGTAGTATTCAAAACACAGATAATCTAATTTATTTCTTCACGCTTTAGTAACTGAATTCTAATTAGCACAGACTCATCAATGCATCTAGTATCAGCAAATATGTGGTTCAAAAAGTCACAGCACAGATGAAACAGAGGCTTAAAGAAGTTCAAAGATGATTCTGGGTCACATTTACAATTAGTGTGGCAGGTGAATTGGAAACTGTGGTGTTTTTACTCTCCATCTAGTTTCTTTCCAGTACACAGTAATGCTTCTTATTTATCTTTATAATAATATTTCTCTGCACTATTGGATTTGAATAAATGGTCCAGATTTGTCAGCAAAATAATTTTGCATTCCCTGATCAACCTCAAACAGAAAATTGCCATAGAACACCAATATGCAGATTTATCCAATATACAGATAAATGTCACCCAAATGAATAAATAACCTAGATTATATAGTTTACAAAAACAAAAGAAACATATTATATTTGAACTTTCATATTCCCCTTTCTCCAATTTGAATACAAAATTAGAAATAAAACTAAGAATACTTAATTTGTAGGAGACTTGGGACTAAAGTAATATGTAAAAAGAATAGCTATCATTTAGTGTACACGTTTTGTTCCAGGAATGTTCAACATATTACAGATTATATTTATAGCAACCCTATAATGTGTCATCATTATCATTTTAAAAATGTGGAAACTGAGGCTCAGAGACACTAAGTAATTTTTTTTTCATTTACTAAGTAGCAGCTATTTGAAGACACAGCCAAACTGAACCTCCAAAGTCCATGCTCTCTTCACATTGTAATATTTGCATATTAATATTGGAAAGTCCATCATAAATCATTTTTTCTCCTACTAAATTATTTTGCATAGTGGCAAAGGTGCTCTAGATAAAAATTTTTAATTATTAGCCTACAGTCATGCCATTCTATATCAGCAAAATCAGACCCAGAATCCAGTGTCCTGATTTCTTCCACTTCTTTTGCTAGCCTTCATGATGAACCCACAACTAATCAGGTGGCACAAGCACTTTGTGGGCTTCTGACTAATCTTTCTTTTCTAAAATGGTTCTTAGATATGGTGAAGTAGCAATTAAATAAATTCGCAAGTTGAGCCAATGAAGGTGCATGAATTGGTGCTGACTGCTGGAGAAGAAAGTATGAAATATAATGGTATCTGCGGAAAGGAAATTGTAGAAGAGGGGTACCTCTAGGTGACATGGCTAACTTCCTCTAATTATCTGGTTCTAAGCAGGAAACATCTTAGGTTTCATAGAAAAGAGATAAAAATTAACTGAACTAGAATAGAGTGTCTGTAGCCTTGCCTATGTCCTTGTGCAAGTTACTGGCCTCTTTGTGCATCTTTCAAATGGAGATCTAGCATCAATCTGATTTGTATATGACAGAATAAGAGTAAGTAATAATCAGCACAATGACTATGGAGAAGTCTACCAAAGTAGTGTGCAATAGAAATTATTAAAATTAATGATCTAGGCAGCTTGCAGGTGAGGTGCCTGTTTCAGTTTGAGCCAAGTTCTTTCAAGTTGTACTTTAAAAAAAAAAAAAGAGTTCTGCCTCAATTCATTGAATTGGATTATTTAAATGAAATACACTTAATAAGTTCCCTTGGGCATCACTTGATACTTCTTTACTATTCTTTTTACCTTTTCTTGTATTTGATTTAACACCTGGGTAATACTAAGTGCCATGGTTTACATAAATTATAGGAGACTAAATAAATATTTGAGTGAATAGGAGAGATTTGATTAAATTGCTGGAAATGAAAGGTTGAGTACTATTTCCCACACCAAATAGACTTTCTTGCTTGAGCATGCACTGCCAACAGTGGATTTAGCTTTCATAGCTCCAGACATTTTCTAAATGGGTAAATTGCCAGCACAACCACTTCCGTTTTTCTTTCTTGGTTAAGCCTCAACATATTTTTCATCCTTGACTTTAATACAAGTTGGTAAGTTATGGCCAAGAATTGAAGGCTTGATAATAAAGGGTTGTAATAGAAGAACTCTATTGCAAAATCTACCTAGAATAGGAAGGAATATTTATATTGTAAATGTAGGTTTTAGGCACATGAGATTTATGATATGTCAAAAGTAGAGCCCTTTCTGATAAGTGAGCTTGAATAGGGGAACTCAGTTAAGATAAATTAATAATAATTATAGCAATGTCATGGAATTTGGAAGAAGCAAAAAAGATTACTGGGTGTCTACAGTGGAAAACTATGTACTCTTTAGAGCAGTTAATTTCAATATCACTACTTTATAAATAGTTAGATATTTGGATTCCCCATTTGAAATGGTTGTACTCATTTAGTTAAGCAACACATGCTCATTTTATATCTCTGTGAGAATCATTTTACCTTTTTTAAAAAATCATCCTTTCCTTGACTAACATATAGTGTGTGTTTACTGTGCTAAATTCTGCATGTGTATTTTCTCATTTAAGTCATACTACTGTATATATTAACCTATTTACTCTTTAAAAGATGAACTGAGTGAGGTATAGAAAGGTCAAGTAATGTCCATCTAAGAAATTCAGAGACGTCCTCTGCCACCCAAAAAGTGTATGAATTTCTGGTTAGTTTTCCATGACCTCTGATTGGATAAGTACATTATGCAGAATTTCTTGATGTATTTCCTTTTTGATAACATATTCTGCCAAAGTGCATCATGGCCCACATCCTGTCTACAATCTCATCAATCACACCTTTCTTTGATGGCTGATAACAATGATGTCGTCTCCTTCAGTCCTTAGGGTTCTTCCAAAGAGGCTGAGAGCTGAGGAATTACAGGGAGAAGTAGAGTCCTGAGTTTAGAAAAGAGAAAGAAGGTAGTAATTGCAAAATGCACATTGCTGAAGTCTTTGTTAAACCACAGGAGTATGATGGGTCAGGCAATATGAAGGCATGTGAAGATATTTGGTGTCTAGGAACCTGACATTAAACTCACAACTCCAGTATCTACACATTCCAAAGAAATGCTCCCTGGTGCCCCATTGCCCCTGGGCTCCATTCTCTCTGGAATTTAGCTGTCTGCTTTCAGGTTCAGATTCTGTAGTGTATTCTTATGTATAATCTCTTTACCATCCCAATGGAAAAGTCCTACTAGGACTGATAAACCATAAAACCTGAGTAGGTCTGTTGACCTCCTTGGGCCCCAATTTTCTCAACCAAAAAAAAATCTGGAGTTGAGATCCCTTTCAGCTTTAAAACGGAGTAATTTCTATAATTAGTCTTCATCATTCAGTGAAACATAATTCTAAATGTAAAATGACATATAAATCCTTATTAGAAATTCTAAAATATGTACTCCTTTACTTATTATATTTATTTAAAACATTTCATTACAAAAGGAAGTTGAGCTGCCTTACTGGATTGTAAAGCGGTAAGCCATATGTAATTACCTGCAGAAGAGAGTCAGTATAAAGTAAGGGGACAGTAGTAGGTAGAGCTGCTTTACAAGTAAAGAAATCCACTCTGCTATTTAAGGGTAATTAATGTTTTCATGGAATGTAAGAAGAGGAATGCCTCCTTGGCCCCATAAATGAACAGAAACTAGAAACTGAAATGACCTTAAGAACATTTATCTCTAAACTCTGCTCCCCATTACACACCTGCATCATTCATTTCCTTTACTGAGTGTGGCCAAAAAGACATCTACAAACAGCAACCACAAATGTATATACCATCCAAAGAGAAACCAACATCTCTAAGACTCAAGTCAAAATTCCTAAGGAAGAAATTGGCCAAGCTTGGGTCAGATGCCCAGCTCTTGATCAGTCAACAGTGGCCACAACTGAAAAAAGGTGCTGGGATTGAAACATGTGCTCTTCCCTCCTCCAATCAATTGTAACCTGTGGGCAGAGCCACATTGTGCAAAATGGCCAACAGGGGCCACACATCCACTACTGACTGAAAAAGAATGGAAAACTACCAGAAAACAAGAAAATAGGGCACCTAAAATGGGACACCTAAAAAGATGTCCTCCATAAGTCCCGTAAAAGGAACCATTATTAAGTAGTAGAGTACTCATAAAACTTTATGTAATACTATAAACCATATTAAAACCTCAATGTCTACAGGGACATTTTGACACAAACAATCAGAAGTAATCAAGAAAAATATATTTTATTCTTTCCTCTAATTAGCATCTTTCTCTGCTTCTCTCAGGGCCTTTATATGTGAGCCCAATAAAAATCTGCACATTCTCAAAAAGTTCTTCACCAGTTTTTCCAACATTTTTCTTTTGCTTCTTGGACTTCATTTATTCCATAAAAGCACATTGGAACATCAATGTATATCCTTGTTTTTACAGTTGTTCTCTCTGCACAATTAGGCATAATAATTACAGCATCTCTTTTGTCTGAAGGGCAATTAAAGTACAACTTTAGAAACATGAGACAATAATATTGAATAATGTTACATTTGCCAGTGAGGTCACTAAATGGGCAATAGATCTTAGAAAGCAAACAGTATTTCCTCTGTAAACAGATCACTGCTGAGCTACTTAAATGGCTATAAAAGGTCCCATATACCACTGGCTGCCAAAGCAGGTTTTTCTTGCTTGCTGTGTTTCTATTCTTTTATCAGAAATGAACACTTTGTGGTAATTGGAAGATGTCCATTGACATACTGATGAAAAATAAGTCTAAAACCACTTGGAAATCAGCAGACAGCCAAGAAAAAAGAAACTACTATAGAGTTTTAAACAGTAATAATATTTAAAGGGTCTTAGAGACAGAATGAAAAATGATGCACTATCAAATGTTTAACTGTAAATTGGAAGACAACAATGGCAACTACAAAGTAACTACCTAATAAAAGCAGAAGCACTGATCAACTACAGTTTTGTTATAACATTAATTTTCCTTCATTATTCATATCTGTCCCCTCTACTCCACACTAAAAATAGCTTCCAAGAGGGCAGAAATATTGTCAGATTTGTTCATTATATTATCCTTAGCATCTGGGTTAGTGGTTGACAGCAGGTGACACTCAATTTTTTTTTAATTTACTGTGTTTCTTTTATTTTTTAATTGAAATATAATATACATAGAGAGAAGCCCACATATCATAGGCATGAAACTCACTAAATTGTCACAATCTGAGCACATCTATACAACAGAAATCAAGGGCAAGAAACAAATATTACCAGTAACTGAGAAACACTTTTGTATCCTTTCCTGTTTACTACCACCCATGAAAGTAAACAATATTCCCAATTCTAACAGCAGTGTTTAGATTTTATTATTTTTAGAACTCTATATAAATAACAGAATATAAACTGTTTTGTCTATGACTTTTCATGCAACACTCTACTGGTGAAATTCATCGGTACTGTGGGTAGAGGGGGTTCACTCATTCTTGCTGAATCAGATACTTCTGTGCGAATGGACCAGTTTATCTATCCATTCAACTGCTGATAAACATGTACGTGGCTTCCAGTTTGGGGCCAATGCAAATAGGGTTCTCATGGACATTCCAGTACATACCTTCTGGTACATATATTAATGTTAGATACATACTTAGGGGTGGAACTGCTATATTATAGAATATGTATATGTTCAGATTTAGATATAAATATTTTTTGGATAAATTAATAATCTGAGCTTTAAAATAACCTACATATTCAGTGAATTTGGGGTGAAATTAATGTAATTCAATACCTTGATTTCCACATGAGGAAACTAAAAGTCAAGTTTGTTTAAGAGAAGCAGTAGAATAGAATGTGTGTTGCTACCAACTAGCTGTGTGGCTTTAAGCAAGAATCCTCTGGCCTCAATTTCTTTACATAAATTAAGGAAATTAAATAAGATAATTTCGAAATCCCTCCACATTCCAGCTCTAAAATTCTATAACTCACTTTGGCTATAATTGTCAGAGCCATGACTAAAAGCCATACTTCCAAACTTATGGCCAGTAGTTTTAATTTCATATCAGCCTTTATTTCAATGAGATTACTTATTGTTATAAATATTTATTATCAACATTAATAATTAATATTAGCTGATATTTGTTGAAAACTCTTTCCACATGTTTTTAATGCACTACTCATCAAATCCTTACAACTCATATTATGCCCACCCTATTTATAAATAAGGAACCTGACATACAGAATGGTCGAATGCCCAGTCTAAGGTCATGCAATTACTAAGTTTTTGGGTATTATATGCAAATAACAACTTTATGTGTGGCCATCTTTCACCTGAAAAAGCATCTAATATCAAATCCTTTTGCTATAACTTAACAGTTGTTTCTAGCTACTTGTTCCAATGAAACCTGTTTCTCCTTTGAGTCCTACATGTGATTTGTGACATATCTAGTTTGAAATAAGCCACACTAGCAGTATTGTCTGTGGGATGCTCCCAACTTGGGCTTAGCACTTTAAGAATCAGCTTTTTCACAAAAATTGCTTAAAATCATCTGGTACTGATCTATATCTTCAACAATACTTGGATGGGTTTCTTAACTTGGGATTTTATGAAGGCAATAAAATTAATGTCTTAAATGTCTGAATTTATACAGGAAATAATGCTAAAGTGAATAGTAAAAATATGCATCTTTATCTACTACAAACTATAAATATTATGCATCAGGTATCTGCTTTTAATGTCTAAGTTCTTGATAAGAAGCTGGTGGAAGCCACTAGTCATATGGTAGGTGAAATATCTCTGTCCTAATAAAATTCAGATTTGGGGCCTTTCTCTTTCTATGTTTCATGAAGATTTTCAGAGGCCCTAAATTTCCATTTTCTTACATACTAGATTCCTGATTACTCAGTAAAGAGAATTTTCAGATCCTCTCTGAAATTGCTCAAATGCTTGACTTTTAATGAGACTTATCAACTGATTTTAAAGGAGGCTTTGCTTTCAGTCAAAACACTTTGCAGAAATATGACTATGGTATACCTCGTTATCTAGAAATTGTCCCTTTATTTCTACATGTAAGGTCCTATGGTTCACATTCCATTTCTTCTTTGATCTAAACTGATCCATAACTGATCTTTTGGTCAAATTCTGCTGTCATACATTCAGTCAAGCCCTAATGTTGAGGATGGGAGTAGTACATAAGGAAGGGACCTTACTGTATATAGTTTGGGGTAGGAAGGATTTCTATTCTTCTTACCCTAACAAAAATACCTTTTAGAAAATCATGTCTCATGCACACATAGACACACACACCCTAATTACTGCATAATCTCTCATCAAATTTCTTTCAACTGTTTACCACACACACAAAAAGCTTGATTTTGCCTTTATAAATAGGTAGCATAGCACTTACCTGGTCATTTTGGCCTGGTATAAGTAGACTTTTACTACCTGGAAAGTTGCCTAGTTGTCCAACTAAAGACATATCAGGATAGAGTCTCAACAAAAGCTGCAGTCATGGAGGCTGCCTTCCCTAGACCCTCGTTCTTTGGCAATCTCCCTGCCTGGGTCCCTAGTCCACATGTGACCCTTGTCAAATTTCAATAACTGCAGCTATTTACAAGCCTTTCCTGCTACCTGTGGTTCCACCATTAGTAGACGTCAATGCCCTTATTTGATCACTAACGATTGGTTGTTCAATTATTTAACAAGTGGACTGACCAATAAATAAGTGACCAATAGTAATTCTGATTAGTTGCTTTCTAGTTCTGAGGGACATCAAAACAGAGCCAAATATTTGTGGTCAATATGGATTCAGAAGTTATAAATGTACATGTCAGCCCCACCAGAGGCAACCACCTCTAGATTCCCTTTCTTAGCAGTATTCTGGGGGCACATGTAAACCAACAACACCTGTGTAATAGGGTCAAGAAAAGAGGGAATTATTAGTAAGAATGTGACAGCTAACCAAGCTGAAATTACACATCCTCTGAAATGTATGGTACTTCTTTGTAATAACTTTTGTTTTTATTAAAAGTAATGATACTCTTCTACTTCTCGAAGTGACTGGTGTTGGTATCGTTATTTTTGCTTCTTAATGTATAAAAAGAAAAATTCATTCCTCATTATTTAGAAGGGAAGAAATAGGTAAAAAACTAAGATCATGATTAAATCCCTTCTCAACTAGGTATAAATTAAGAAACCAGGGCAGAGTGGTTGAATAGAAATCCTCTTTCCTATAGCTTTTGATTCCAGGCTGTCTACTACCATTCCACCGTATCTATAAAACTGAAAGACAGAACTAGAATCAGATGGGGGCTGAGACACTTATTGATGGTGGGTCACTGCAATGAAAATCACAGACTCCTACTGCTATGGTTCCTTAAGACTGCCTTGGTTCTGGCCCATCCTGTAATATAATCTGAGAGAGCAGTATACATCACAACCAAAAGCTACTGCATGGAAGAAGCTACAGTTAAACATAATATGTATATATTCAGTGAAGTTGAGGAATATTTTCAAGTTCCTCAGACCTTATAAAAACAACCAAACTAATAGGGGGAAACTGGACAATGTATATGTGAAATGAAATGAGACTCCACAATTATAGCTGGAGCTTGACCAAATGGATTAGAAGGTCTGTGCATAACCCATTCTTTTTTTTTTTTTTTTGGACACAGGGCTTTTCCCCTATGCTAAAAATACTGTAATAGGAAAAATATATGATAATAAATAAAAAATAAAGTAAAATAGAAGTGGTCTGGAAAGAAATATGGGAGAAGTTAATTACATAGAATAAAATTAAGTCAGCAAGCAAAAGAATTTGAAGTTTGAGAGTTAACATAAACCTGTATTATGGAGAGTATTCTAGGTATCACTGCCCTGTTACTTCCCCACTATCTCAAGTACAGTCTAGGTGGACAATAAATCATGTAGTTAAATGACCATATCTTCTGCTTTGTCAAGAACACTGCTTGAAACTAAACTTGGACATGAAAGAGGCAAGAATTTTCTCTAGGATGCTTATATAAGTTGACTTAGGTTTGCAGTAAAACAGTCAGCTGTGACTTACTTTGATCTACTTATCCATACTATCATGTGAGGGTTAAGCCTGCCCATAGTAGAGAGTAGAAAAGGTTTTATTTTTACTTTTATTTAAACTACATTGATTGACTGAGTTGCTCTTTTTTCATACAAACAATTTCTGACAAAGATGAGGTTTCAGCTAAAAACAAATTCCCCAACTAGGCAGAAACACGATGCATCATTGGGATTTCAATCAGAACATAGAAACCACTTGAGGTATTTCAAACAGAATTTAGTCTAGGGAATTGATTATACAAGTGATGAAAGAACTAAGGAGCTGAACAGGAGGAGATGGTGAGACATCCCAGAGAGAGGCAAAAACAAAGAAATTGCTACTACACTAGGGCTGGAGGAATATAGAGACAAGGTTGTGCTCCCAAATCCAGGAGCTGTGGTCACTGGGGATAAGTTGGACCATAGTGGGCCTTTCCAGTATGGCCATGAAGAGAGGTGTGTTCCACAGGATCAAGACCCATAGAAGAGGCAACAGAGGTGCTGCCAGAGATGTCAATGAAAGCAGAGAGGAGAGGAGAAATATCTTGGCTTTTCCCCTGCTTTATACCAATGTATCTCATTGGTCATACCTGCAGAGATACTAGCAGACTGGAGGCCTAAGAAATAGTTTCTTGTAATAAGAGCAGGGCAAAGACAGAGTATGAAACTGAAAGTAACCAGGACAGATGTACACCATACACGCTCCAGGAAACACTTTGTATCACACTATTAAACACCTCACAACAATTTTGGGTGGTCTAGAGGCATGATAACATAACTTTAATTTGTATGATTCTCTCTATATTTTTTCCTTTACCCATTTTATTCCAATCCTCAGCATTTTTCCTCAGAAATTTTTACAATAAGCTCTTTATATATATAAATGCCTAAACTAGTTGCAGATATTATGCTAAAGGTACTAGAAGAGAAAAGGAGAGAGGAATGAACCTATGTGAGCAGCAAGCAGCAAAAGGGGAATAATTGTAAACACTAGAGAGAGGATGAAATACAGGAATCTTAGAAAATTAAAAACTGATATGCTACTCAGTGTTGACACCCCAGGGAGAAGGAATGCCCTTAGAGGGAGAGAGTATATGGTGTCCCAATGATGCCTAAAACTAATCACAGGAGATCTCTGCCTTGCCAAAAAGTCCCATGCCCTAAATGGGGTTCAGATACAAAACAGCTTTCAGACAAAAAGGAAAGCATGAGCTGAGGTACCACGTGTATCAAAAGAATCCAATAAACATTGGCTAATCCCTGTCCCAGATTTCTCTCTTCTGGATCAACTTCTATACCTGTCTCAGCCTCAGCAGAAAACAAATGACACACTTGAAAGAGTCGAACTAAAATAATTTAACAAGGAAGCTATTATTTAAGTCTTGAACAGGATTAAGAAAACCAACAAGGACGGTGACGCATCTTAGAAAATGTCGTTACATCCAAGACCTGAAGAGGAAAAGGAAGAAAATGGTGTTATTACAGCCTCATGAGAGCTAAAATCACAGAGTAGAAGCCATCCACCAAGTCCCGATGCCTTAGAGAAGCACATTCACTGTTATAACTATGATGAGAGGAAAAAGAAAGCAAAAGGAGTAAATATCCCAACTTTCTCTTCTCTTTCCCTTTGAACTCCAGCTGATACCTCTTTTTGGTTAAACCCATCTGGAAGCCACAGAACATGTAAGCCCAACTAAGGCAAACTTTAGAGGTCCCACACCACAGATTAGGTCACAGAAGGGCTAAAATTAGGAAGAATTAAATAAAGAACAACCAACACCCAGTAGCTCCAGATTCTGTGGGGTCTAAAGTTTCTACAATTATAGGGACTCACTTTAAAAAAAAATAACAAAATTAAAAATATAAAATGAGGTATAGAAGTGCATCTTTGTTTATATTAAGGAATCATAATAAAAACTTCTAAATAGCTGAAAAATACTCAACTATCATATAATCTCCCCCCAAAATTCTTATTACTCCACAGATATTAAATTTAATATTAAATTTCTCTAGAGTTTTGGCTGCATTTTTTATCTCTTCATATAAGAACAATTTTCTAATATCAATTTCTGTAATGAGAATAGAAAGATAATTTAATATTTTCTAAAATGATAAATCAAAAATTATTTTATTAGTGATAGCTAGGGTGCATAAAATATACAACTTCACAAAAATATGTTTTTGTTGTTTGTAGTCCTGTTGTAAGTTTGTACCCTACAAAGATGGGAATTTTGACAAATTCTATGTTGCATGATTACTATAAAATTTTAAATGTATGCTGCTTTTCAATTTGTATACACTACATTATCAAATATATTCCTGACAGAAGAGCACTTCCATTTTGACTGGCTGTTGATAAGAACTGAATTTTCCATTATCAATTAAATGTGTCTAATGATTGGAAGAATTTTCCAGGGACAAGCTTTAGATTGCATACACTATAAGCCTAGTTTATACCCCAGTAACCATGTTTCTGCTTCTAAGAACCATAGAAGTAATTTATACACTGATGGCTAGCAATAGCTTAACTTCACAAAAGTAACTGAAAAATCACATAAATATATCTCACTAAAACCATACTGTATATCATGAACTCAATTTTCCTTAAGCTGTATTTTATAAAAACTTAAAGTACAGTTAAAGGGAATACAGGTCAATGAGATCTACAGACTTGCATTTGAATCAAAAGTCTAATATACTCATGATGCATTTTATTTTTAAAAAATTATTACTTAGCTCTATTCGCACAAAAGTTCTGGAAGCAATAACCAACTCAGTAGCAAGTAATGTACGAATTGTAGTGTCTAAATACCATTTCTAGGAAGAAGAACCTGATATCCTCAAAGTGGTGGTTAATTCTAAATCTGGTGCAATAAATTCACAATATAAACCAGGAACATCCTGTCATACCAGAAAGCAAAAAAGCTATCCACATTCACAGGGGTGATGTCAGGAGATAATAGGAGGCACGTTAAAGGAACTCCTACTATCCAAATAGTTTATGCATCAAAAAGTAGAATAACTAGGTAGACAGAGGGAAAAAAATTTAAATCATTTCATCAATTAAAATAAATAATTAATTAATTTAAAATTCATGTTTGGGAAAAACACAATATTACATGTTTTTTTCCATCCCTCACTCAACTGGGTAATCCCTAGAGGAAATAAGACACCATTTATATTAATGTAGGTTTTATGCCTCAAAAAAATAGATTTTGCAGATCAAATGTCTTTTTAATATATGATGAAATAATGACATTTCTTTTTATAAATCTCATTGGTTCCTTTGAAGGTTTTTAGGGCACCAACCTCTCATTTTAAAAGGTGGGGGGGAATCAAGCCTTTCCTGTATTAATTGTATTCCAGGGTAATCAAATAATTGACAAGGAAGAATTCTTCTTCTTAATAAAAGAATTCCACTTAGTAACTACAGAAATAATGAATTAGAATATCTATATTCTGTAGCCCTAATGAAATTATAGCTCTAGGTGTTGATCCAACTCAAAAAGAGGCTTTTGCTGGAAATAAATTATAAAAATTTATTCAAGGGTCTTAGGGTTTACAGACTGTAAACTCAGCTAGGCAATACCCAGTATTCTGAAGAAAAAAAGAAAGAAAGAAAAGAAAAGTTAAGCATTCTTATAGTAGAAAATACGCTCCTGAAAAGAGTCAGTCCTGCATTCTCAGCTTCTGAGATGGTAATCCTCTAGATGACCAGTGGTCTGGATGATAGATGTCAGCTGGGCCAGATATATGAACATCCTTTCCTCAGTCCTTCAGAGGGTAATCAGAGGGTTATCTGGAGGTTTGATTAGTTCATCCAAGCATTGATGTACAACTGGGAAGTTCAAAATATTAAGTTCCCAAGCTACTTGAAACAAGAATGGAATTATTTCCTCATGCCTCAATCTACTTGATGTTAGTAATTTAGCAGCTTGACTGTGGCTCTATTTTATTTCTTTACTCTGTTCCTCACAGGCAATGGTCATAAATGGTTGCTAAAATGATGTGGAGAATGATTCATGGATCAAGCTGTCTACATCTGAACACTTTGGCCAATCTTAACAGTACCAAAAAATAAAATAAAATAAGGTAAAATAAAATATGATAGTTGCCGGAGCCCACCGGCTAAATTCGAACAGTTCCCAAGAGGGGGAGTGAGGCTTGAGAAAGAGAGAAAAAGATAGAGAGAGATAGATACAAAAGATAGAGTCAGGAGGGCTCACAGTGAATACCGTGGCACTGAGTTTATTTAACACAGCCTATTTATACCCTTGACAATGCATGAAAAACAAAACCCACACACCTGTAAACAATTGCTTGACATTTACATAACTTCTCTCACCTGTTTTCCATTAAGCCAAACTTCCTCCATCTGCATAGACTATCCATTAAGCCAAACTTCCTCCATCTGCACGGAGCCCGGCTGCTCTGCAAACTTCTAGTTTGCAGGAAACTTTAACCCAATCTGTAGGGCCTCCAGCTATAGGGCATTCAGCTGTAGGGCATTCGGCAAGAATGGCTCCCAACAGTGTGTCATGAATCATATGCCTCTTATGTGATAGATTAGTGATAGAACATTATAAAATGTTCTAGCCAAAAATTGAACTTGAATATGATAAAGCATCTAGATATAACTACTAGTTTATGAGAAATACACAGAGGATGAATGGCTATGTCAAATGATACCACATGGATGAAATAGGCCAACCCCAAAGTGTGGATATTCTATGAGACACCAGATCCAATTTCTCCAACCAAAAAATGGCATTTTTTCTTTAAAGAAGGAAATTGTTACAAATTAAGAGTTCTGTGAAACACTAAATGCAAGATGTGAACTTAATTTGAATCCTGATGCATATAAATTAATTTTTTTAAATATTACAGAATAAGGGAAAGTGGAATACTGAGAGCATATTGAGTGATATTTAAAAACTAGTGTTAATTTGGGGGGGGGGCTGTAACAATGGTTAAGAAAATAGTGTCCTTGTCTTGTAGAGATACATACTGAAATATTTAGGAGTGAAGTAATATCACGTGTAGTATTTACTTCAAAAATAATTCAGTATGTAGGGGTAAGACATGGGGGTCACAGTATAGATGAAAAAAAAATGACCACATGATAATAAAAGTTGAATCTGGGTGGTGGGCATATGAAGGTTTATTATACTATTCTCTCCAATTTTGTGTATGTTAAAAACTTCCATAATAACTTTTTTTTAAAAAAAGCAGCAGAAGAAAAATAAACTTTCTAAGAAGTTCACTAAAATTGTTTTAAAGACATTTTCCTCTTATATCATCAAGAATAAAGTCTACTTAGTCTTTCAAATCTTCAAGCAGAGAATGTGACCCAACAGTGATTCTCTTTCTCCTTTCTAGTTCTTAACTATTGCCTATTTAATCAAGTGTTGAAGGCCACCTCCTTTATTCATCAGAGAACATGTATAACTAACTCACCACTGATATTTGACAAAAATAAAAACCTTGAGTTAGGGTGTCCTGACTTAGTTATGTGTAGCAGGAAAAAAACCTTTCTGAACCCTAAAGTTTGGTGACCACTTGGGAAAGAATTTGAATTAATTGACTCTTTACTATTATTTGAGTTGATTTTTAAAAAATTCTTTTGTAAAAATCAAGTAAGCTTCGACAAGCAATTGTTAAAGGGTATTTATGGTGACAAATCTGGTGACAGACTCTAAATTCTGATGAGCTTAAGATCTCTGCCACTCTCCTAACTTCTCCCTAAATTTAGGTTAAAACACTAGAACTCTATACATGATTCACTTCCTTTTCCAGCCTCCGACAGCCTCTGGGGTCCTTGCTTTAGGAAACTTACTGCTTAAGGTTTCTATCCTTCTATACTGATAAAGTATAGAGTTAATTAGGATTACAGAACTTTGAAATTCATACATAACAATTTTTTTGGTTTGAATATATAATGTGTTAGACAGTGACACCTATTGGTGAAGTATGATATAAATGAAGACTAAACATTGTAATAGAGTTAAACCTCTATAACTCAGACTCTATGGAAAAAAGCAAGACTGAATTGTGATAAATCCATGGTAGGAAAAAAATCACTTTAATATGTTTTATCACTTTCAAATAGTCTAGGTAATTTCTTAGACTAAAGGTGATGTCTCCTAGACCCATACAGAAAATATTTCTGATTAGTAAAACAAATATTCAGACTACACTGAAATAATATTGCCTGAAATTTCAGTTATTTCTTTTTTAATTGGGGTTTCTACAGTTCTTAAGGTGACTTTGATCCTTTAAGTGAACAAACATTTCAAAACTCAATCTTGATTAATTGTTTTGAGGATTTTAAAAAATATATTTATAATTAATTGGTGAGAATTGTAATCTTGATCAATTTTGTAATTAAAATTTAAAATGACCTTATGTGAAAATCCACAAACTCCAAACATAAGGTATTCAAATTAATAATAAAAAATTCAAGACTCAAAGTAATGAAAAATTAAAAGATTAATTTGAGCATTATCAAAATAGAAAGAGGGGACTTCTAAGTATGAAATGAATACTTCCTGCCTCAATCAACTATATGCAGGAAAAACGGATCCTCTCACCAAGGGATCAGGTTAAAAGGATAAAAATAAGAGAAATTGGAAAAGTGAAATCTCAACCAATTCTCCAAAATGTCCAGCATGCCACAGGACTAGCCATCAACTGACCCCTTCTTCATCAAAAGTTCCCATTTAGTTCACTAGAATGATTTATATAACTTATTAATAAAATAATTTACATAACTTAGAACCACTTATCAATATACATTATAGTATAAAGATCATATGTTTATTTAAACATTTATATTATAAAATTAATTTGTAAAATAATTCCAGTAATAAAACCAATGGGAAAATTAGATTTAAGTAATTTTTTTTAAACTCCACTTGAGGGAATACACCAATACATTGTATAATGAGTGATTATAAAATGAAACTAGAAGTACTCTTGAACCCAGTCTTCTTTCTGATATAAAGTAATTTGCACTTCCAAATCTCTCATTGATTTCTTCTTACCTATTTAACTGCATTATAATGGGAGTATGGTGTTTTCTCAGGCTCAGTTCTAAACTCTCCTTCCCCTGCATCTCCTCTTCAATATCTTCCCTCTTTGGCATCTCAACCTCCTTCCTTCAAGAGGTACTGTGAAAGTCAACCTTGACTGCAGTACAACACAAAGGAGGACTAACATTTTATTTTCCTCTGCTAGTCTCATCTCTCCCTCTCCTTCACCTTTTAATCAATGCCAGATGAGTGATTTGAGGAATCCATTCTTAGGCCCAAAAGTCACTGTGGGCTGAGTTACTGAATCATACAAGAAGCTGAAGGTACAACAGGGACTGCATTAGCCTTCATGTCTCTGGAGGGCACAAGAGAAGCATGCATATATAGATGTGGTAACCACATCAATTTTGTGGCAAGAAATTCCAAGCCTCAAGAAACCTAGACTGGAAGGATTGGGTCTAGGGTGAGGGGGTGAGGGGGATGAGAGAGAGAGAGAAAGAGAGAGAAAGAAAGGAGGAAATAAGGCCTCTGACTGATGCATACTCTGCTAATCCTTCCAAAGGAAGGAAACCCTGTAAATTACAGACTATGATGGCAACCTTGCAGTTAATTTTTATTTTCTATTACCATTATCAAAGCATGTTTAGTACATTCCTGCATGGGCCAGGATGGCCCTTGCCAAAATTAAAATCAAGAAAGTTGGCCATCTGTGAGAGTTAAAGAAACATGGAAAGAGTCAGAGAACAAAGGAACAATTTGTAGAATCAAGAAACATTTTTTTAACTCATAATTGTTTTTTAGTTTGTCCTTGTTTAACATAGTATCGTGAAGTAGGAAAGTTCAGAATCTTTAAATAAATAAAGCATTACAGTTATACTGGGTTATTCAAGTCATTCTCCCAGGGAGTTGACCCAGGGAGAGTTAATTAGAATCACTTGGGGATGAGCAGGTTGCACTTGCTATAGAAGCCAAGTGTAGCCTAAAGAGGAAGCAGTTTGGGAAAAAGTTAGGGCAAGACTGATGGTTCATGAAGACAAATTAGTTGAGCCTGAGAGAGATGGGTAAGATAATGCAGATCCTGAGGATAGAATCCTAGTGAGTAGATTCAATGTTTTATTTAAATACCAGGATGCTGGTCACCAAAAACTAAAAACACAATCAACTGGAAAGGCCCAAGGCTATAATTCTCTTTACAGAAAGGCAAGAATAAATCAGTGGTTCTCAAAGTGTGGTCCTATGACTAGCAGCATCAGCAGCCTCTGGGAGCTTGTTAGAAATGGAAATTCTTGGGCCGTCATCCCTACTCACTGAATCAGAATGTTGTTTTTAATAACAGCATTCTAATGCACACTAAAGTATGGAAGCCACTGGAGCAGGAGGAAGAAAACACTGAAATAAATGACAGAAATGATTCAAAAACTTTATTACAGCTAAATAAAGACTCTAGGAGCCTTTTCCTTCCT
The DNA here is from genome assembly GCA_004027375.1 of Macroglossus sobrinus. Lineage (NCBI taxonomy): Eukaryota > Metazoa > Chordata > Mammalia > Chiroptera > Pteropodidae > Macroglossus > Macroglossus sobrinus. The sequence continues at coordinate 711,691 of PVKZ01000300.1, forward strand.
GCCACTTCACCCTAGTCCAGGTCACCATCACTCATGCCTAGACACCTATAACAACCACTTCTTTGGTCTACCTATGTCCAGGCTCAGGCTCCTCCAGTCAATTTCTCACAGTGCAAGCAGAGTGAACCTTTCAAATTACAAATCATCTAGCGTCACTCCCTTGATTAACACCCTTCAGTAGCTTCTTATAATATTTAGGATCAAGTCTAATTCATGACCTGACTTCTGCTGTGTTATCCACAGCATCTTTCCAAGTTGGAATTCCTTTGCATTCTAGGCTCCAACCAAGTTGAACTGCTTTTAGTTCCTCAGGTCCAACTTCCAGGCTTTTAGGCATACTGTTTCCACTACTTGAGACACTCTTTCCATGTCCTGTCATCAGGCCAATCTGAAGGTGGCTTGGCAGAAAGAAGAGAAAACCAACAGTAATAAGAGTTATTAAAGAGCGTGGATGCCGGGAGGAATGGAAGAGAGACAGCTTAAGCCAAAAGAGTCCCAACGTGACTGTGAAATAGGTCTTGATGGGGTCTTAATGCCTACCCTCTGCTTCAGTCTTCACCTTCTATAGGTGTTCAACCTAACCCTGACTTCACCTTTAATGCCCCCAGCTTCTTCTGGACTCTCTGGGCCCCAAATACAAAACACTCTCTGGAGATTAGGGTATCAGAGGCTTCCAATATGATAATTTGCTAGCTACCAATATAATAAGGACACTCAAAGTGTGGTTCCCAGACCAGTAGCATCAGTACCACCTAGGAACTACTAGAAATGTAAATTATTGTACCAAATGTAAATTAAGATACCAAAGGACAGGGCCCTCTGATCTGTATTTTTAAAAGTCCTCCAGACGACTTTTACACCAAAATTTGAGGATTACTGTCTAAAGTATTCGTGTTAGAGCCCACACTAATGGAACACCGGATGTTCTCCTTGACCCATAAGGGTGCATTGTAATTTAGGCCTTTGGGCAATAACACCACTCCCTCTTTTGTGTAAGCCTCAAGGTTGTCTCCATTGGTGGGACTTAAGATAAGGAAGGTGGAATCAGGCAGAAAGTGACCACTTGGAAGTCTAAAGCACCTGTCAGTGCAATTGTATAGTAGTGACAGTAATAATTATAACAAAACTATAATAATGAGAAATAGTAAATAGTGGCAATCATATGTACTAAACTCTTATAACTTACTTTACTTATATATCGAAGTATACAACCTTAGAAAGTAGGAATAATTATACTCCTTTAATATAATAGATGCAAAAATCAAGTCTTAAAGAGGTCACAGGATTTGACTAAAGACACATAATTAGGAAGTAATAGGTCAAGCACTTAAATGTGGGTCTGCCTAGCTCCAAGCACTGGCTCCACTATACATATTCCTACAAAGGTGCAGGTGTGGTAACTGGAAGAACACTCTTCTCCTTGGACCAGGCCTTTCTTATAAGCAAATGTGATGACGTGTTAAGTTTCCTTCTGCTCTTCTGCCTTTCTTTCAGCCTCCTTGCTTTTCTCTCTGTGTTTGCTTTGGGTTCCTCTTTTCCTCACTGACAAACGAGTGTAACGATGCAGTCTGCATTTTCTGTTGCCATGCAGAAGGTGGCAGAAAATGATGTCATGAATGTTTTTTTGGGGGGGGGAGGGGTGACAAGCATGCCTTCCAGATGAAATGCAATGTGTAAATGGAAATCGTCATCATTATCCCCTGAATAACTGGAGAAGATTCACATTGGCTCTATCAAAACTGGAAGAAAAAATTGGACTGCAAACAAAAGCATTATTAATTTAAAGAACTGCTTGTATTTGCCTCTGGCAGTTTCCTTTGTAAACACAGTTAATACCCTGGAATGTTTGGATTTTATCTCAATGCATAGCTTAAATATGTAAGAACAGAAACCTAGGCATTACTTTGAGGCATCCAGAGAACTGTTTGCTTCTAAAATCTACCAGAACAAAATAAAACTAGCATATGAGACTTCGAAATTATGAGGGTCTGACATTTCTTATGAAATTCCTTCCCAGACTACAGAATTGTTGACTCCCTCCCACCCAAGACCAGATATAATTTACAACTTACAAAATATAGCTCTGTAACACTGCTGGTGCACAATGCACTTTTATTTGTATTTCTCTGCAACCTATACGTGGTTCCTGGGATAAATGGCTGCTGCAAGGTGTATCTTTAGACAATAGGGTCTACTTAAGTAAGTGGCCAAGTCACAGCTGAGTAACTTTGTAAATGAGCCTGTTGGAGTCAGCTCTGAGGAAGAGAATAATTTCATCGTTATGATCTCATTCTGTGGTGAAAAGTCCCTCATTTAGGCACCACAGTGGGAGACATTCAGAGAAGGTATATTTTAGACACTAGAATCAAATAAGTTATATTTCTCAAAAGGAAAATATATCTATGATTTTGGATAAGGTGATTCTAAGTGTAAAGCCATCACATTCACACCAGGTTCACAGATTTTCCAAAAGTAAACATGGGCTTGTCACAGCAATCTGGCGTCTACAAAGCAGTAGGGAGAAATCCAGACTATCTAAATTTGATGAACATTCATACCCGAGGCACTCCTCATTTAGAAGAGAATAAAGAAGAGTGAAATAGTTGCTGCTAATTGTGAACCAACCAGCCCACAGGTCAAACTGGCTAGCTAGCATCTCCATGTCCCACCAGAGTCAAACCTTGAATCCCTTACCAAAGTATAGCATAACAATGATGACTAAAATACAGACTGGGATCTTACAATGGCTAGGGTAGCACTAGAGAGAGAGAGAGAGAGAGAGAGAGAGATGGAAAGTGAGAGAGAGAAAGAGAGAGAGAGAATGATTTAATCCTTTCAACCTTATTAAGTAATGTAATAATATTATTCCCATTTTATGGATGAGGAAACTGAAGCACCGAAGTTATGTAATTAAACCAAAGTAGAACAGCTAGAAAGCAACAGAAGCAGGGTGCAAACTCAGACTAGCTTCAGAGTCCACATTCAAAATCACTTACATGTCATCACTACTGTAGAAAAATCATGGGTTTTCAAGTTTGGGACTATGAAATTGAATTTCAGCTTAATCACCTGGAGGTTGACTGTGACCCTTAGTAAGTGACTTAATTCTATTCCTTATCCATAAAATGGATAAAATTATGAACTAGCAGATTATCATGAAGAAATTTCGTAGCACTTAGCAGACACTCAATAAATAGTCTATTAAGGTACATTTTAACTCATCAACCAGTTCTGGCTATGATCCAGCATTGGAATGGCATTTATCAACTCTAAACTATTTCTCTAGCTAGAGATCTGAGGGGCACAAGCAGAGTGAAAAAAATCATAAACACATACATACACAAATATACACACAAACTGGATTTTGGTGGAACTCGAAAGACAGGAAATACGACTTTTATATTCAAATCCTAGCACATTTATCAGGTGTCCAGCATAGTTGGCTAGGATCTAAACTTAATTCTGAATCTAATTTTTTTGGGGGGAGTGTCAAAAATTTATATTTTGAGTGCCAATAACATATATTTTAAATAGATATCACTTTATATACATAAATATAGAAAAATATAAAGTATGTATGTGTGTGCACACATGCATGTGCTTCCCCCGGGATGATTTTATAACAAACTGACCTCACTGCTACAGGCCATTTTGAACCTTTCCATCGATTGGGCTGGAATGATCTTAAACCATCATAATATAATTTTGCTTAGGTTATATTTCTCTGGGATTATTAAGATGAGAATTTTTTTCCTTTTCCCAACAATTTAACAATTTTTCAAACATGCCTAATAACACTTTTTTCCCTCCTATCCTTTTGCCATGTGCGTTACACAACTAGCAGAGGGTATGTGATTATGAATTTTTTTTTTCTTTCAAAGTGGAAACCATGAAGTGGTATTGTGCTTTTTCATCCACCATTCTATTATTTGTCTAGGAAAAAGAAGCTATTGCAAGAGTAGAGAAGATTGGTTAATTATCTTCAGATGCCTTCTTATCTTGTTCTATCAAATTCTAATCTCAATGGATTTATTTAAAATAACCTTATGCTCACTGGGGTATTATTGAGGAAACTGCCATTGTGGCAAAATCTGATGTGTAATTTTGAGTTTTGAAAAACACAAGAAGTTTCTCAGAACATAAATAGTCTCTGGCATAATACCCTGTCACCCATTTTATTCAATATCTCCTGGTAAAATGTCCATTGAGAAAAAGAAAGTAAAATGATTTTGTTTGTTAAGCTATTTTGATAGAGAGGAACAGAGACTTATTCAAGTCATTTCCAAAAAAAAGGGGGGAAGAAGTTGGAGGTTTACTAGATTACTGTTGTGATTCATTTTACAGTACGTATAAATATCATATTATGCTGTATACTGGAAATTAATATAATGGTACATGTCAGTTATACTTCAACAACAATAAAAAGAACCCAATATCTGATGTTTGGGGAAAAAAGAGAGAGTAGACTATCACAAAGTCATTATAAAACATACAGAGGTGGGCTGGAGAAAAAAATGGCGTAGATGATAGAGGCTCTGTTCATCCCTCTGCTGACCAAATCAAAGTTGTGACAGAAACAAGGAGCAGCAGCAAGGAAAAATCACCTGGGATCTAGATGAACAAGCCATACAACTATGGAGAAATCCAAGAAAGCACCCTGAAATAGCAGAAGGTAAGACGGGGCAAGGACACGGGGCTGCCAGGTCCCCAGCAGCTGAGTGAGACAGAGGCTGCAGCAACGGTAGAAGCCTCTTAAAAGCGCCATGACCATGAGTGGATTTTCACAGTGAAGGATCTGCTCACTCTGAGCACATGTCCATTCAGCTGCGTGCAGCAGGCACCAGGGACTTACAAGGAAACACTGTTGGAATGAGGGCCTAGTGGAGACTTACTCCATACAGAAGTGCTGGCGGTATCCATTGTTTCCTGTTGAGCCCTCCCCTATCCCAGTGTGGGAACACAGCCCCACCATAGCAGTGATGCCATCAAACTGGATAACAAAGGTCGTTCTACCCAGAGGATTTCCTGAAATCCCGCCTCCTCAACTCAGGCCCCCCACCCAAGCCACATTCAGGTGTATCCTCAGCGAATCAGGTGTTCCATGCTGTGAGACTCACACTGGTGGAGGCAGCTGGCCTTAGTTTCTGGTGTAGCCTTTTGAGGCAGCTATAAGCGCAGCATCTGTGGATTGCCTTCTGAATCTTAACAGGAATAAAAAGAACAAACTAATCAAAAACAGACTCATAAATATAGTAGACAATTTCATGATGGACAGAGGGGAGAGGAGTTTGGGGGGCTGGAAGAATGGGGTGAAGGGTTAAAGAAGTATAAATTTGTAGCTGATGGATGGTCACAGGGATGGGGAGCATGGCATAGAGAATGCAATTAGCATTTATACATTGGCTAGGTGGAGGGTCAGGGGAGGAAGGGAGCAATTGGGGGGATCATTTTATGAACTATATAGATGTCTAACCAGTGTACTGTATACTTGAAACTATTAAAATTGTAAAAATAAAAAATAAAAATAAAAGGTACAGGGATATATTTAATTCAATTTTCCCTCCAAATGTATATAAGAGTCATTTCCTGTTCTCTGGCTACCTCAGAGTGACTTTATCTTCCTGGAAAAAGTATAAATGGTCCCTCTCCTGAGAAGGTCCTCACCTTTGGCATCAGTGAATAAAGCAAGGGACACATGCCTAGATAGCCAGATGAACCTGACCCACTCTGGCAATCACCAGGGATAAGACTTGCAGCCAAGTCTAAGTGTCCTACTAAATATCTGAGTAGATGGTGGTGTCCCAGTACTAACACAGAGAAAATAGAAAAAGCAGGTCTGGAGAGGTGAAGGATGAGTTCACATTGGCAAGTGTTGACTTTGGGATACCTATGAAACATTCAGGAGTACATCTGGGTTTGAATCTCACAAAAGCGGTCCAACCTGCAGAAATAAATCAAGTAAACTGCTGCAGACTACACAGTTTAGGGGTGGTAGTGACAATAATCCTGAGACTTGGATGGAATCAGGTCATTATTAGTTCTGCTACCATAGGCTGCTCATGATACCCACATCAGGCCAACAACTGAAGCTGTGAGGTGTAAATTTGCCTTTCTGGCCCTAACCTCTCTGTACCTCTTCCCTTTACTTCCTGTTCCCCTGCCTCAGCTCGCAGACTTCCTTTTTCCTTTATTTTAATTAAAACTGTACTCAGGAAAAGATCCATTAATATTGCCTTCCCTGAGGGAATAGACTCTTAAGCAGCAAACCACCATGGGCAATAATGAGGATGATGATTATTATAATAATGAGAGTAACAGATTTATTTATAGATATCATTTTGTACGTGTCCATGCTGGGTTTCTCCCTGTACCTTTTCAAGTCTTTCCAGGCTGTTTTCTCTACTCCACTGAAAGACCCAAACTATACAGAACTTCTATTCCTGAGTCTTTCAAAAGCAGGAACTCCTAGAATAGAGTTGCAAGATGAAATATAGAGTACCCAGTTAAAAATGAACTGAAGACAAGTAACGATTTTTAGAATTTTTTTTAGTGTAATTATGCCCCAAGCATTGCACAGGACATACTCATGCTAAAAAGTTATTCATTGTTTATCTGATATTCAAATTTAACTGGGTGACTTGTTTTGTTTTGGTTTTTGTTGTTTTGTTTTGTGTAAATGTGGCAACCTTAATATAAGGTGAAGGGAGAGAGTCTTTGGAAACATGAGATAAAGAAGAAAAAAAATAGGAGAAAGGGGAACCCCCAAACCAGAACAGATTCTGAGGCATCCTCATAGAATTGGGCCTGGGGTTACCCCTCAATGAATGAACAGGGTACAGGATTTTGGTGGAGAGGTGCTAATTATTGTCCAGCAGAAAGAGGGGCCTTTCACCTCAGTGTGCTCCAGAGTCCCCAGGACCAAGCAGGATGGGGATACCCAGAGTCTCCTAACATCGAGTTGCCATATATAGTTAGACAATTAGTTTTTTTCTCAATTAAGCCCCAGGAAATAAAGGGGTGGTCTAATTATGACTGACAGTAGGTTTCCTGCCAACCAGCATGAAGGAGACAAAGTTAAATTTATCTAAAGGAAATGATGTGATATTTCTAACATCCATTTTTGTGACGAAACTTTCATAACTGCCAAATAATAATCATTACTGCTATACAATGAATATTTTCTATGTGACATATACCATGTTAAGCACCTTATGTACATTATATTAGTTTTTGTATTACAAAATTATTATGTAACAAAAGGAGGATTCCTCTGTTAATGGAATGTCAGGCTTTGGAAAGTATGTGAGGGAGATCCTAAGAGAAGGAGAACAGGGGACATAAAGCAGAGCCTGCTTCACTTATTAATTAGCCACACTCTGGCCCAAAAAACTAATTCCTATAGAAAGGAACAATTAGCTCAGAAAGATGCTTCACTGAATAAACAAAATATTTGTTTCAGGAGCCAACCGTCCCGAACTTGCCTTACCCTTCCCATTAAAAGGCAAAAACCAGCTTAGTTTAGACATGAATTTTGACTTCCTTGCTTTGGACATTTTCTAGGCCCAGCTCAGACCTTGAGGCCCCTCCTGTGACTAGGTTAAGTTCTTCTAAATTCTGCAACTCCATAAGAAACAACCTGTATCTTTGGGCCAAGGTTTCAGAGAAAGCATTATATTTTCCAATTACTATTCACTTGAAAGAGGTAAAATTTTCTTTCCAATTGACACAGAATCATGTCCCTAGGCTGAAAAAATTTGCTCATCTCGTACTCAGTGTTCCTTCTCCAATAATAAGAAGCAAATAGCCACTGGCCTACTTCGGAAACATTTTGTTCCCCTCCCCGCCCCTAACACACATACCTCAGTAAGAAGATTTGAAATGGTTTTTCTTTCACTACGTGCTGAAAAAATAAATCACAGTCAATCAATACTCTGGCACCTGATTTTGCAGTCTCAAGTCATCTTCGATTGATCACAAAAAAATAATAATGATAATAATCTTGCTCAACAGTGACTAACTTTATAATGTTTGTCCATAATTAGGAAGATTATAAAAGAAGATGAGTCACGATAATAAATTTCTTGATTCCTGAAAAAAGTGTTAGCAATTATGTTTTGAAGAGCTTTTACCATTTAACTGGACAGATGAACTCCTTACCAAATTTATTGGAAAAGAGGTTTTTAGGGGAGAATATTGTTTTACAGTTTTTCTTGCCAAGCATATGGTCTCTAGTACAGAAACCTGAAACCACAAATAGTTCAATAAGTCTTAAATAGCTCGATGTTGAAGGCAAGACATTGATATAAGTATCTTGCACAGAAGGAGCATCCCACCCTTCGCAATGATGGCAGATGTGATGGTTTCTTTGTGAAGAAACTGAGAGGCATGTATGTGAATATATAACCCCTAATCCCATGCACATCCTAAAATTTTGATCTTCTTAGCATTTAAACCACTCTATAAGTTGCGATATATTAAGGATAATTTTTCTTTTGGTAGAAATAACTCAGATCCAGACCTTTCTCCATCTATATGGATGTCTCACAGATTCTTCAAGGCCAGAAAAACTTTCTTATTTCCCTCTGTCTTTTAAAAATATATTCATTCTGAGCTAGATTTCTCACTATTAAAGACTAGATATACAAATATAGACACAAGAAAAACTAGAATGAACTCATTTTTTAAATGAAGACAGACAAATATAACATACTATATTATACTATACTATACTATACTATACTGTACTGTACTGTACTGTACTGTACTATACTGTACTATACTATACTATACTATACTAAAAATATATCCTAGCTCTGTCCACCAAAGGAATTAGAAAAAAATAATACCCTAATATTAATGAGTACACTCAAATTTTGATACTAGAAACCAGGGCTCTTTGGACAAAGGGCAGATTCTAGGACTGGGGTAGGGAAAGTACAAAATGGAGTAGTATACTGCTCCAGAAAGTCAGAAAGTGTTGAAAAAAAAAAAGAAACCAATTTGAAGAAATTTCCAGTAGTAAAATCAGGGACGATTTGAACATCAAAATAAATAATGACGGTAGTAGATTATGACTTATTTTTAAAAAGAAAATCCATGAGCCTATAATGATATAAGTAAATGAATACATAGTAGGAAAAACTAAAAAGCTCTTCCTTACAGTAAGAAAGATATGACAATATACAGGCAAAAGTAATCATGGATTAGAAAACCAAGAGATGCTCAAATTATCAGCTGAAAGTTTAATAAGGAACATGATATTTACATAGCCTCAAAATATCTCCACAATACAATTCTTACCAATTACACAGGGGAAAATTAATAATTTTACAGTAAAGAAATCTAGTGAACAACATCCTAAGTTATCAACATTAATATCCCTGATATTAGGACAAACTTACATTTTGTGCCTTCTCCTATGATGGACTGAGGAAGATAAAACCTAACTTCTTTCTTTCCCAAAATGCATACCCTGAATCTAATCATAGAGAAACATTAGATAAACCCAAATTGAGAAACAGTCCTCAAAATAAATGGCTTGTACCCTTTGAAAATGTCAAGATCAAGAAAGACAAAGAAATGTTAAGAAATTATTTAAAATGAATGTACAGTTATAGAGACAACTAAATGCAATGAATGCATCTGGATTGGATCCAGCACTGGGAGAGAAAAATCTAAAATGAACATGATTGAGACAATTGACAAAATCTGACTATGGGCTGTTGATTAGGTAACAGTATTATATCACTGCTAAATATCATAAGTTTAATTATTTTACTGTGATTATATAAAATCACATGTTTTTTCCTTGGGAATGTAGACTGAGGCATTTAAGTATAAGGAACAAAATGTCTCCAACTTACCCTCAAATGGTTCAGAAAGAAATGTGTGTGTGTGTGTGTGTGTGTGTGTGTGTGTGTGTGTGTGTGTGTGTAAGAGAAAGAGAGAATGAGAACAACTTGGGCAAGATGTAAACATCAGTGAATGTGGATAAAGTATAAGGTGATTTATTGTACTATTAATGTAACTTTTCTGAAAGTTTAAAATTATATAAAAATAAAATGTTATAAAAATCTACCAATTTTTCAAAGCCCAAATAAAGCCTTTTCTTCCCACTATATAATGAAATCATAGATCACAGAATTGTATTGCTGTAAGAGTCTAGGTACTTTCTGTGGAGAAATCCTGTAGCTTGGTGAGTCTGCTTTATTCAATTGTTAATTAATCAAAGGCTTCTGAAGAAATCACTTCTCTTGTCTTCACCTATTACCAATTTATTTCCTCAATTTTATTATATGCTCCTTGAGACCTGAAATATGTCTTACAAGTTCTTTAACCTTCTGACCTCTTGTTCACATTTTCCACCCCTTCTCTTACCCCTACCCCCAAAACCCACAGTTTCTTTGTAATGAATAAATAAATAAATAAATAAATACTTTTTTTTTTAAATGGTTAACTCATCCTATTTACTCTTTTATCCCTTATGTTTCAGCTAACACCTCCTCCAGCCCTCTATGATACTCTAGACTAGGTCAGATGATCCTTTTACATATTCTGCATACAACCCATTCTTATACCATTGTAGCACTTCTCTTGCTGACTGAAGCTTTCTCTTTTCTTGTCTCCCTCACCATATCCCATGCTTCTTGAGGGCTGAGATTTTCATCTAAAAAGCAATGATTTTGGAGTAAGCCAACTATTAAATACAATTACATAACTCTTAAAGTATTAGCTGTGCCTTCAAAGTTTAAAAAAAAGGTGGGGGTGAGAGAATACTTAGAGTTGTATCAAGTTTTACTGAGGATCCTAATAGAGTGATATTTTTGTCTTTGAAAAAAAGGTTGTAGGTTAACACAGCCTGTTTAGAGGCTACTAAAAACCTCTTTACTATGTGATTCTAGATAAATAATAAAAATAAGACATTCACTTTTCTTCCTATATCTTAAATGTCATGCCTGTATTGTCATTTTTACTTTAATGTTCATGAAATAAGAAGACCAAAAAAAAATCAATGGGCAGCATCTTGAACACTGTGACATAAATTATCCTTGAGTTAATAATTTAATAGTTTATAGAGCCAAGGGAGATAAAGCAAGATCCCAATGTAAGTGAAACAAACTGTGTGCATATTTAAATAATTCATATTTTAATTAAAATTGCCTATGGAACACTGAATATTCCAAAATCATTTTGACCAACAACTACTTTCATCAGCTTAAAAAAGAAAAAGAGTCACCAGACATAACTTTGCAGGGTTTTTGAAGGTCCCCAAACTGTGGAAACATAGGTCACATGCTTTTACCCTGCGCTCTGTGCTATAATTAGCTTGCAGTGTCAAGAGGAGGAAGTACACACTGAACAGCAGGTACACAGTGGGTTTTGCTGCAAGAAACATAATGATGATTTCAGATGTAACACACTAATACTTGTTTTATTACCGTAGTCAATTGTCCATGCATCTTAGGATTCATGTTATGTGCATTGGCTAAGTCATGTTTCTTTCATTAGCTGAAGCAATTAATGTACATTCAGCCTTTTAAGTACTATCTCTTTATGCTTTCTCCTTGTAATTCAGTTTGCAATGATTAAAATAATTTTTCAACGGCGATGTCACAGCTAAATGAAAAAATATACGGCACTAATGCAAGAAGCATTTGTAAACATTTTTAGGAGGATATTGTTTGTTGTTACAACACTGTAGCAGATGGCTATAAAAAGCAGCTTAAACTCAAGAACTAGCAGAGAGACAGAGCTCAGGGGATTAAGTTAAATGGATGGAAGAAGGGGAAATTTTACTCTTGAAAGAGAATTTAAAGCTATGTCAGAAATAGCTTTTGGTTTATCTTTTGATTTGTATGGTTAAGGACCAAATATGGGCTAGTGTTTACAATTAATGACTCACTCAGTCTTGTTCAATCTTTTAGCTACTGACTACTTACCTTAAGCAGGCCCCAGGCTAAATCTTTTACATACAACCTCTCATTCAATCACAGAAACTGAGAAACTGAGACCTAGAAAGATGAAATAACTTTCTTAAGAGTCTCATTGCTAGTTAGTCATGGAGCTGGCATCCACCCCACACCCGATTTCCTTTTATCACCTAGCAGAGTGGTTAAGGAGCCAGGCTACATAGGTGTATGTCTATGTTTCTCTACATTTTAGCTGTGGGACTTTAAGCAAGTTACTTAACTTCTCTGAGCTTCAGTTCTTAGTATATAAAACTAGAAATAGTAATAGAAATCTAGCTCATAGTATTTTATGAAGATTAAATAAGTAGGATTAAAAAAGGCTTGTTGAAAATTAAGAGCCTAATTTACCTACTTCAGAAGAAAAAATAATAATCTTTTGTTGGCAAAAAATTTTTAAGATGTAAGCATTACATTGATTTGGTAAATTCTTAAGTGACAATAAAAGATGAGCCATATACTTTTTCTCAAATTCACACTTTATACAAAGGACAAGGAAAAGTAGAATTATTTAATATATAAGAGCAGCTTCAGAAAATGTCCTCACTACCTTTCTGAGGCCTAAGACAATTGGAAAACATACATCCCTCTCATGTCGGAGTCACTTAATGCACTGCTCAACGTAAGATTGAGTGTCTTATATGACCATGTGTTGGCCAGTTTAAAAGCTAGTTCACTAGTTCACTAGTATCACAGTATCACTAGTTCACTAGTTCACTAGTATCACAGTACAGTCAGAATTAATTCACTTTAGATATTTTACATATTGGAAAAAAGTATTTTATCTACAGAAAACAATGCAAATACCATTGAAACAACTTAATCATGGGCATAATTATTAAAACAACTGAGTGTGGCTAAGTCATTATAAGGGTGCATGGGATTATAGTTTCAGTTCTCCTAGAAATGGAATCTTAAAACAGTTGATCAGGAATCTCCTGATCAGCATTAGGTAACCTGCCTGATAGACGCCCACCATCCCCTAATGAAAAGCAACTATAATATCCAATCATCTTTTTGCCTAGTGTAACTTCTTGTTCCCACTTCCTTCTGACTATAAAAGTCTTTCATTTTGTACAGCTCCTCAGAGCTCTTTTCTATTTGCTAGATTGGATGCTGCCCAATTCAAATTGTTTTTTCCTCAAATAAACTTAAAATTTTTAATATACCTTTAACTTTAACACAATAAGTTACTCTTTACTCAACTGATGACTCACTCTTGCCAAAATAGCCATCCTTCTTTTTTTAAATTTAAACTCAGAATGTTTAGTCATAAAGTTATTGAGTCTTTTAGGTTTTGTCCCTGTAAGTTGGTAACTGTATATAAATTGTGTTAACAGACAAGGTAAAACCCTACAACTCGACTCTGAAGGATATTTTCTATTTATTTTTTAAAACACTAATGACAATAACTATTGTAACTTGATAGGAAAACAGTTTCAACACAAACACTCTGGTTGCTATTAAAGTACTGAGTTCCCTGTTTTTGAGAAATCTGGTGAGGGATAAACTCTGTATTATTCTAAATAGCTCTCCCATAGTTTGAGAAGGACCCTTCCTCTTTTCCCTGTTTCTTCACTGCAACCTTCCTCCACCAAAAAACCCTTTGGGCAATTTATTCTTCTGTATTAACAAAATACTCCTAAGGGTAATGAGAAGATGCTGAGATAAACTTTTTTTAATTGTTAATTTTACTAAATGTTCATTTACTTGGGCAAAATTTGAAAATCTGAATGGGGTAGGCAGGAGTCTAAGCTAGCCCTCATGATTCCAGCTCTCTGATGTACAAACCTGAAGAAGCCTCTCTTTTCCCTTAAGCATGCACTGAACAAAGCCTGTGAATATGGTGGGACATCATATCCATGACTGAGTGATTAATCAGTTGACTTTGAGTTTGTCAAAAACGCCATTATCCCAGGTGGGCCTGACCTATCAGAGGATCCTTTAAATGAATGTCAGACATTCTCCTGCTGGCCTGAAAGAAAGAAAACCACTGTGTTGTAAGAGGAGGGTGGCTTTTAGGAGCTGAGAGCTGTCTCCAGCCAATAGCTATCAAGAAAAAAAGAATCTCAGTCATACAACTATACAGAAATAAATTTGCTAACAACCAACGAGCATACAAGGGCATTACCAGTCTCAGCCAACACCTTGATTTCAGCCTGGTGACAGCCTGAACAGCAGACCTATCTAACTTGTATCTAGACTCTTAACCTATGGAAACTGTGAGATAAGCCACTAAATTTTTGGTCATTTGTTATGCAGCAATAGAAAACTAATATGTTGACAAACACATGAAAAAGCCAATCAGGCAACAAAATCTGTTAACTGGCCCCATAATAAATGGCACTACTTTATACTGCTGGAAGCAAAAGCAAAGATAAGACTCAATATTCAATATTATCTTCTTTTCTTTCTTCAATTATAACATTTGGCATAAGTGCCTAGAGAGAAATGTTTTTATGTTTTACCTGTTATCCTCTTCCTGGCACCACATAATCAACTTCAGAAATAAGATTATGGAATGATCCTTTTATAATAAGGTAGTTAAAGTCAATATTCTACTGAAAAGAGCATATGCAACTAATCATTTTGATTAGCTAAAGAAATTTTCTTCTATTTATATGGTACCTCCTTAAATACAAACAGAATTGGTCATCTTAAGAAGTATGTTTATGAAGAGAGAGGTACGTAGGATCAAGTTATATATATATATATATATATATATATATATATATATATATAGAGAGAGAGAGAGAGAGAGAGAGAGAGAGAGAGAGAGAGAGATTATAATAACATTCTCATTATTGATGTATTTATTTGTTTTCCTTTTTCCATTTTGTAAAAGTAGTAATAGTAGCAGCAACAGCAGCAGCAACAGCAGAAGCATCCTTTATGGGAAATTTGGCTTAGCTATTTTTCTCTCTACTGAGACTCCTGAACGAAACACACTTAAGCTGAATAAGGAGGTAGCATCCTGTTAGGGAAGGACAGTGGCCTGGATGTTAGGTTCCATGACCTATTTTCACACTGATTAGCTCCTGATTTTAAAACTATAATTTTATTTTTATAGGTCTAAGTTTCTTCGTATCTAAAAAGAAAGAGTTCAGTGAACTCATCATAGTTTATGGTGTTTAAAACCTTAGGGAATGTTGAATGAACACATTGTGAGAGCAAAGGTCATGAATGTAGCAGGGGAGGTGTGCAACCAAGCAGGCAAGCTCTAGGTCTCCACATCCATTCTCACACAGACTTGTTATTTTTTATTTCATACACATAGGCTCTATGGAAGATTTCATATCAATAAAATTTGCCATAATTTTAAACCAAAATGTTGAAAGAACTGGACTAGATAGTCTATAAGGTCTCTCCCAGCAAAGACAATATAAGTGTCTCAGAATAAACAAACCAGGAGAATGAAGATATATGGTCATCTTTTCTTCTGATCATCACTCTTGGTCTTGGATAATGCTGAAGTAGAGATAAATTTTTTCTAAGAAAGTCTGGATATCTCTGACACTCCAGCTTTCCTTCTCATGCAGAGGCTCTCCTTTATTTTTTCTTGTGGTAGTACATTTCATAGACAGCCCATACTCAGAGCAACCAAGATGCTCCAGTACAGTACTTATTTCATTTAAGTTTAGCTGCATCGGTAAAGTCAAGTCACTGAATATGATAAAAATTTATTACACGGTAACTTGCCCAGATTACATAGCTAATAAGTGACAAGCCCATCTCTGTCTGACTCCTAGCATGTAAGCACAAGTTGTGCTCTTCTCAAGCCATTAGAGTTTGATCTGCTTTGGAGCAAAAGCCAAAACATTTATTGTGTTAGGTGCCTTCATGTCCAGCATAATGCCTTACACAAGAAATGGCATTCAAAAATACTTGTTATTTGTTATTGAAATAAATATCCCTTTTATTTGTGGTAGAATTGAAACTGAATCCATTGAAAGTTATGGAAATATTAATATATTGCTCAGTGGATTTAATCTTTAATTATTACAGTAATGACAGAACAAGATATGTAGAAAACCTTAATTTTAACAGATATAATCTCTTCTTTAAATCATTTGTGAACATAGGGCAATTGTCTTCTCTATATGGAAATTACTAATTTCCTAGAATGCAAAAAATATCTAAAGAAAACTACCAAAGCAATAGATCTAAAAACCGGTTATAGTCTAATCCATATTAATTTTAATTTATATAATCTCTCCTCTAAATGAATTTATTGTTATTAGACCATGGTCTTCTATACATGGAAATTTCTAATTCTCTAGAATACAGCAATATTTAAAGAAGAAAATTAAAGGCATAAATATAAAATAATGACTGATATAATCTGAGTTAGTTTGGGATTCATCCTAAAAAAACATTTAGCTCATTAGCAATAGCAGCCTGATCTATTGATCTATTCTCTCTACTTAGTAAGTGTTACATATGGTATTGGCTGTATTTTCCAAACCCTGAATAAGAGTATATGACATAGGATTGCTAGGGAATATCCAGAACATATGCTCCCCATCATATTCAGGAATAGCCACTGAAGATAGTTCAGAGTTGCTATTCCTACAGCACATATGTGTTTCAGAGAATAACCTCTTATTTTCCCAAAGATACAGCCCAAATCTACCAGAAGCCTTTGAAAGCTGAAGTTAATTATATATCCAGGTAGGTGGGCCAGCAAGAAAGCTCAGAAAACAGCTTGATAATACAAGAAATCAACCCTTCAACCATTTTCAGTTTAGAGAAGCCACATCAAACCTTAATGAGAAACCACATGTAGTGGTAAATTCTGGCATTTAATTTTATGATTATTTACAGCCATTCTGGTACATAGCATATGGCAAAGAACTGTCTTTTTAAAAGTATCAGAAAAATAAGCTAGAATGGACTAAATACATAACAATCTCATTTTATTTCTCTAGATAAAGAGATGAGAGATATATGTAATTAAACAAAAAAAGACAAGGTATAAATTGTGTGTAATAACTCACACTTCTGGAACTAGTTGGCATTATGCCTTAGGCAAAAACTGGTAGTAAATATTAAGAAATTAATGGAAGTTCCAAAGTAATTTATTCTTAGGTGAATGTCCTATAGTCTTCCAAAAAGCTTCTTTTTTTTAATGCTATACCCTTTTATCATTCTAATAAAATGATATAAAATATATTATAAAACATGTCACCTTTTTGGTTTTTAAATTATTTTCTGAAGTCTCACAGGAGACTTTGGCAATAAAAGTAACATTAAGCTTCATTTTTTTCTTCCAAGAATAATGTTCTTGTTCATCCCTGTGTATAAATTAACATATCTGAGTAAATTTACTTCTGAAATCAACTATTATAGTATGTTTCATTAATTGGAAGATGAGTAATCATATGGCACTTGATGTAAAAAAAGAAAGGAAGGAAGGAAGAAAGGGAGGAGGAAAGGAGGGAAGGAGGGGGAGGGGAAGGGAGAGGAGAGGAGAGGAAAGGAAAGAGAGGAGAGGAGAGAAGAGAAAAAAGAAAAAAGAAGAAGAAAAAAAAAGAGAAGAGTTTTAGGTACAAGATGGCAGACTGAGAATTCACTTCCCTTTTCCTCCAAAAGCCCACCCAAAGAGAATCTATCAGTACAAAGTAATACAAACATGGACAGAGATAATGAGAGAAGAGGATAGTTCTTCACATTGCTAGAATTGTAAAGCAGTGAGGAGCATAGTGATGAATAAAAGAGTAAAATAATCCACAGCCCAGAATCTACCATAGAAAGATACAGTGCAATCACTGCAAATGTAGTTCAAAACTAGAGAGTCTCTGAGATAGAGGTTAAAATTATGGGCAGAATGCGAAACAAGGCTGAAAATTGAAAAGTTGGTTGAAGAATGGTAGAATTGAAGAATAATTTCAGTCTATCACTCTCTACCTTGGTCCTCAGATATGAATGAAGATTGGCAGGTTAAAAATAGTCTACTCTCAGGCAAAAATTAATATATAAAAAAAATTAAGTGAAGTCTTTTATAGAAAAACACTTATTGGGGCCAGCCATGGTTTTCTGGATGTTGGCATCTGAGAGTTCATATAAAAACAAACCACTGTTATGTTACTAGCTATGAATTTAAGCAGAGGGAAAAAACTAACATAGAATTTGATTTTTTTAAGTATGAAATATTCATCTATTATAATTTGAAAATAATGTCCAAAGTTTTAGAGCCCACCATGCCTATGCCCAAATATCTAATGTGACAAAGAAGTATACACTCATTTCAAGTCCCAGAGCAGAGGCAGCAGTTTCAAAAGCACCAGGTTCATAAATGAAGGAGCCATACTGACAAATTTTAGGGCAAGTGATGAAGGGACAAAAAACTGTTGGAAAGACCTCCAGGGACGAAAATGCTGGGGAGCACCATCTTTTTTGCCCCTTCATTAACCTTGCTAGTGCTATTTGCCCTGTCCTGGCATTCCTCTGAGGTCCACCCCACCAAGTCTACCCATCCACCCACTCCGACACCCCTCCAAAGGGACTCCCACGCTGCCATACTTAGTGGGTGCCCTCAACTGGCACTGATGCCCATCCAAAGTAGCTGTAGCTCCTGGGGGGCAAGCCCCTAACACCAGCATGCCTGCAACAATCAAGACCAGGTTCGGCAGATCACTGTGTGGGGACCAGCCTCACACATCATCACACCTGCAGCTGTTGTGGCTGGGCCTCACAAACAACCCCGCTAGAGCTGGACCCTCCCACCAGTGCATCCAGAACAGTCACAGTATGGCCTTGCAGACAGCTGGGCCAGGGAGCCAATCCTGCTTGTCAATACCTCCACAGCAGTCATAGCTGGGCCTTGCAGCCAGTCTGCCTAGGAGCCAAGCCCACCTACCAGTCCAGCTGCATCAACTGCAGTTCAGCCAAAATAGGAGGGTGCACACAACTTACATAGAAGACAACCCTGAAACACCTGGTTCAGGTAAGCTGAAGAACTGTACCACTGGGCCTCACAGGACACCTTCTATATAAGGTCACTCTTTCAAGACTGGGAGACATAGCTGATCCCCCTGATACAGTGAAACAATCACAGAGAGTTAAGCAAAATGAGGAGAGAAAGGAATATGTTCCAAGCAAAAGAACAAAGAAAAACTCCAGAAAAAATAACTAAATGAAGACACACACACACACACACACACACACACACACACACACACACACACACATTGCTCAGCCATAAAAACATATGAAATCTTGCCAGTAGCAACAGCACGGATGAACCCAGAGGTATTATGTTAATGAAGTAAGTCAGACAGAGGATGACAAATACCGTGTAATTTTACCTATATGTGGAATCTAAAAACCAAAAACAAATGAACAAACAAACCAGAAACAGACTTACAAACATAGAAAACAACCTGATGGTTACCAGAGGGGAGAGGGTAGGGAGATGATTTTAATTATTACCAACTTGAATTGTATCTCCCTTGAGATAGTCAATTCATATTTTTTTAAAAAGCAAACAAAAGAATACAATACAGTTCAGATGCCATAAAGATGAACCTCAAGTTTATGTTCAGAGTATTTCATTAAATTGTTATTTTGTAGCATTATGTATCTCTCAAAACAAAGATTTCATTGAGACTTAAAGATGTTCTGATACAGTATATAACACTACAACAGTAATCTTTTTAAACAAACTCTCAATTAGTTAATAGCATTTCTTAATAAATTCATTATTTAATTTTCAATAGATAAGTTTTTACTTTCTTTCCAATAACAATCTCTAATGTTTTTCTAGTACTTAAAACTTCACAATGCCTCTCACATCTATCAGGTTTGAGACTCTCAGCATGTGAAAGGTAAAGTGGATGCTTGCGTTTTTGCACTACTTCTGGTAGACTAATTGCTGCAATTCACAACCCCAAAGCAATCAAAGTTTATTTTTTGCTATGTTGAGTCTAATGTAAACCAAGCAGCTCTCAGGAATGCCCCTATGATGTCACCATCACCAATAGCAACACATCAAGAGGAAAGAACATGAGAAGGTATACCACATACTATACCTCTTCAGAAGTGACACACATCAATTTTACTCACATTCCATTGTCCAGCACTAGCTCCATGGCCTTGGCTAAGATGCCAAGGAAGGGGAAACACAGTCTTTGATTAAACGAAAGCTTCCCAGAAGCAAATCCACACTGTGAAAGAAAGCACGGACTTTAGGTAGGCATCCCCGTCATAGTCTTATCAGTAAAAACACTGAAGATCACATACAGCAGGAACTGCTGTAGAGCCATTACTCCAACTTAGGTCTTCTAAATTTCAGGTGGTGCTTTCCGCTCAGAGCTAGAGCTAAAGCCAGTCACAGTGATGTGCTCTGACTTATTCATACATCTTTCCTTCTTTTCCTCTCATTCATTCAGTTTTTCTATAGATAACCTTTTAAAAAATCATTTTAGTATTTATTTTTTTCTTATCTCCTTCCTTTCCTTCTCTTGTCGTTCCCTACCACATTAAACTGGCTATCTCTATTTTTACATTTATTAGCATTTATTTATGTGGAAATGTACTTCACAAAGGTCTATATCCCCTAGTGGAACATAAGAACCTTAAAAATAATCTTACTCTTTTATATATCTGGTACACAAACGATGATTAGTAAATGTCTGATGACTAGGGAAAAATTTCTCCACATCTGAGTTTATTCAGCACCTTGACCTCTCTCTTACAGATTAAATCTTATTTTCCTCCATTAACAGGGAAGATCAAAAACAGGAGCCAGAGTACACATTACATATATAAAAATGTAAGCTTGTGTCCTTCTATATTTAATATATTTTATTATCTTTCTTGTTTAGTAGCATCGGCAGTCCCTCCTTTTTGAATGATTTTTTTTTAACCCGATCATTCAGCACTCTCAAGAGTTGGGGCGGCTGCATTAGGTCTGAGTTGATGCTTGGATGAACCTTAAATCTTCACATTTTTTGACACCATGCTGAGACACACACTTTGATTCAAGAAAACTACATACCCTGTATAATAAGGTAGAAGTAATTAATTAAATATTTAAGTATATCATAACAGAACATAGTTGTTGAGCTTTTAACTAACAATGGTAAAGAGTCCCTAGTGACCCCAGCAACAGAAGACACTAAGACATAAAAAGCTATTTAAACCTCAGTAGAAATATATGGAAGAGTCTGGAAGGGATCAGCATTGAAAGACTGAGAATCTGGCAGACAAGCTTTTAGAAACAGTCCCTTCCCTAGTAGTGTTCCTAATCAGAGTTCTAGAGGTTCCTACTAGTCCAGGCTGATCTGCAATTTCCATCGCCTTGCATACTCTGAAACAGAGCTCTTCAGTCCCTTTCTGCCTTTGTCTCCTTTATCACCCCTGGAGTCCATGGGCAAAAATCTAGAGGTCATAATTGTGACATTTTGAAGCACAATATTTTGAAGGGCATGCAACACCAAAAGAAACCATCTTATGCTTGGCCAATTGTAGACAAATTCAGAATCCATAGGATAATACAAAACATTTATTTTCTATTCTTATTATGCCTACCTCACATGGGTATCCAGAAGTCTCCTCTTCTTGGTCTCTTTCCCTCCTTTTAACCACTCAGCTCTAAATACAATGTCTGAGTTTGTTTTGCTGATATCCTTCTGTCCAAGGCCAGAGAGGCAAGTTCCTGTTTTATTCCCAGTAAAGTAAGGCTGGACATGTACATTCTTTCAATTGGAGTTTCTATAAGAAAACCCAATTTTCTCTCACTAATATTTAGAGCATGCCATGGCATAGCTTTCATGAGCTTTCTTCTTAAATGACCCCTTCAAATCAGTTTGAGAACGAGAAGAAATCAAAGTGATAAAGGGATGGAGAGTCCCATCCTGCCACAAAAGTTTGCCTACTTACTATAATCTGGGATAGAAATAAAAAACTAAAATTAAAAAAAAAACAAGTTTGTCCATATAACACTCTACTACATACACCTCACATCCACTTTTGCAGATCAAGAATTATTTCTGCTTTCCAATAAATGTGTTGAGTTGTCTACCAGTGACAGAGTTAAGATTTAAAGTTAAGGTTTAATTCTGAAGGACACGGAAAACTGCAAAATATGATTGAGTAAATTATTGTTTCAGTTTTACACTCCTTCCCTATAAAAACATTACCCATCCATACCCTTTGCCATGTGGTTCTGCAGTGCCACTACAAAAAAAGTAGAATACACAAAATACTAACTCTACTTTCAACTTGGTTATGTGACTTGCTTTACCCAATGGAATGTGAGTAGAAGAAATAGCTTGCCAGTTCCAAATAGAGCTTAAGAATCACTGCTTGTGCCTTCAATCTTAAGCCCCCACCCTGAGAACAACATATCCCATACAGGGGCTCTTCCTTTAGCCTGGGTCCAGAAATGAGAAAACACATGGAGCTGAAACAAGTCAAACCAAGCAAACCCAGCTGAGCCAACAAAAGCCACAGACAATCAACAATCCTCTTATAGCACGAGCAATAAGGAAATGTCCTACATGACTATAATTTTCTGCTTGTTTGTTGCTGCAAAGTTAACTAATACACATGATATTCAAAAATGTCACAATATATTCCAAGCTTACCTTTCTAGTTTATTCTCTCCACAAACTATATTTCAGCCAAATGGGTTACTCCCTAAACGTACCCTGTACGTTTTATCTTTATGGCTTTGTTCATAAAAATCCACAGATCTAAAATATACATATTCTAGTAGAAAGAACATAGGCTTTAGAGTCAGCTAAATCAGGGTGTGAAACCAAGACCATCACGTGAATAACAGTGTGCCCTCTGTGTCTCAGTATAGCTATTTGTATGTATTTGGGTGGGCAAGGGAGAAGGGAATGAATAAAAGCATAAGTGTAGACTTTAAAATACCAACTCATGTCCTCTGCTATTCATAATTTTGAACTAATGACCTTGAGCCTTAGTCTCATCTGTAAAATGGTAACCATGGGGTTCTTAGATTGATTAAATGACTAGAGTTGGGAAATCAACTAGTGCAGTGCTTGATACTAAGTAAATCCTGATTAAATTTTTGTGAACTGAAAAATTTAAATAGATAGATAGATAGAAAGATGGATGGATAGATGAATGGATGGATGGACGGACGGACGTATGGATGGATGGACAGATAGATATAAAGCAATTTTAAATTGTAAGATTAATAGACACATACTTTCTAAAGTATGCCATGTAGATTGTTTCTCATCAAAATATTAAAATGTATTTCTTGAATAAAGTATTACACAGTTAAAAAGTTTAGAAAATCTTGCATAAAATATTTCCCTTTGGAGATTGATAATAATCATTAACAATTAAAGGTCTGAGGTCATATAATAAAGAATCCTATTAACTTAATTTAATACCTCCTAAAGTCACTTAACCATCCACTCTTCCCTCTGCTAAAATACCCATTAACATCCAAAGTTTTTCTAAACATGATTTATGTCTTAGTCTGCTCGGGATGCTAATAAAATACCATAGACGGTGATTTACCCAACAAGAATTTATTTTCTCACAGTTCTGGAAGCTAGAAATCTGAAATCAGGGTGCCACCTAAGGCTCTCTTTAGGGCTTACAGATGGCTACTCTCTTGCTGTGTCCTCACATGCAGACAGACAGACAAACAGACAGAAAGAGAAAGAAAGAGAGGAGAAGGAGGAGAGAGAGAGAGAGAACTTCTTCTATGGCCATCAGTCCTATCAGATTAAGGCACCACCCTTATGATCTCATTTAACCTTAATTATCTCCTAAAAGCTCTATCTCACAATGCAGCCATATTAACAGTTAGAATTCAACATGAATTCTGGGAGGACACAATTCAGTCCATAACAGTTTTAGAAGTATTGACAAAATAATGAGGTGTACTAGGGTGAATTCATTCTAAAGATAGTCTAAATTAATCTGGGACCCAGGATAGATTTAGCACATAATTGAGGGATCTGTAAATGGTCCACTTTAAGCTATCGTCCCTGTCAAATTTCAGAAGTATGGGCAATATGCTGGCAGCCAGAGCAAGCCATGTGGCTGAACCCTTAAATATTAAAATCTGATGCATTCAACCTTTCTATGTACCTCTTCCCACTAACTTCCTACATTGCTCTACTGTGAAGATTTAGAAAGATTTACTTCATCATAATTATCTGGGAGGCTACCAAATGTAGAAAGAGGAGGCAACTTTATGAATTTATGAACATCTTTTGACCTTAAGCCAACTCTCTGCCAAAACATTTTCTGTTTTGAGGGAAAAAGTCTGGGAAAAGAGTCACATTGATGAACCTAACTAATGTCGATAACTCAGTTCTGTGGATCAAGGACTAAGATCTGAGGCAACTGGAATCATTCTGTCAACCTCCTTCTATAAATAGTTCACTTGGTTAATTCCAATGCTTTGTTCACACACACAGAATTCTAGCTAACATCTTGTACATATGTAAACTTAATACTGACACATCTCCTGATTTATCAAATAAAGCTGGATATTTAAATTTTTATGTTAGATCTTCTAACAAAACATTGTTGGCAACTAACTAAACATTTTTAAATCCTCTCTAGATAAATATAAATATATTCATCCATCCTCCCCACATCCACAATACATATGCACACATACTGGCAGGACAAGTCCAACCCACAAATCACTGATTTTTAACCTATGACACATGAAATAAATATTTGCTGAATAAAGACATCAAAGCTATCCCAAAATGCACTAATCTGTCCCTCCAAATGAGGAATAGATACAAGAGAAATCTTGGTATTTTGAGACCAGCAGCTGGGATTGTCAAAATGGTACAGCATTAATTTTTATCTTTGCTCTATAAAGAAAATTGACCACTAAGGTTTATGTAAATGTCTGAAAGAAGTTGCCATTAAGTATTATTTCGTCTCTGTTTAAACAAATACTTCACAAAGAACTCAAATCCAGATGTCATTATATATGAAATAGGCATGAACTTTTACTACTGGATTCAATGTCAAATTGGAAACATTACTATTCTTTCCATACTCTCGAGGAATATTACTTCAAGATGATGGCGTCAAGTCATGCATGAAAAGTTATGCACATAATATGGTGTCACTGAGATTTAATTGCAGGATGTGTTACATATAAATCTATAGCTAGCTATGGTTTTTGTTTGTTTTGTTTGTTTTTTAGCCAGAGTAGTTCAATCTCAGGAGAGAATATCTTAGGGAAGAGGAAGAATACTGCTAACAAATTTTGGAAGACTCATTAAATTGTTTTTTCTCTACAAAGCTGTGTTTCCTGTACTCTTCACCCCACTACTGTCCCTCAAACCCCGTCCAAGTGTAGAGAAAGCAAAATTTGAGGCCTTGACAAAGTGCATTCTGTTTATTTCTTTAAAAAAAAAAAAAAACACTTTTGGAGCATCTTTCCAGCCCCTCCTCACTAGGAAGCTAGGACTCTCCTCCTCTCCTATCAGTTGTCTAACACTACTCCCCATCCTCCATCCCCAGACCCCTACACATAACAGCCTGACACTGGAACTTACCTCAAACTAAACTATTAGACTGTTTAACCCTGTGATTGGAAGTATAATCTAAGAAAACGGTCTAAGCACTACTGAATAGAGGAGATATTAGATAGGCATCTGAAGCGGTCCCCTTCCACCAGCCTAAGAAATAGAAGAGTGATACAGAAGGATATAGCAACCTTGAAGACTGGGAGAAAGTTCTGGAAACTACCGTTCATGTTCCTAATTGTATCCTAAGGCCTATCAGCATTCCTGCTTTTAGGCTGTTTGAGATATATTTATACCATTACAATAAATACTTGTCCTCTTCCTTTTAAAGCCAATTTGAATCTGTTATTAGAAACTGATACATTCAACAGTGGTTCTATTTTGCAAACCTTACCAAGTTCAATGCAGGATGTTATACAATTTAAAAATTAAACGCTCCCCTTTCCACTTTAATGATGGCTGATCAGAAAATCAATTAAAGGTATATTTTGATAGATTTCATCCAGATTCAGTCAAATTTGTATGGAGAAAGTGAGTAGAAATACAACATGTTAAATATGTAATTGAAACAGGAATCTCTTTATTTTAAGTCTTTGTATTTAGAGCACTATATGAACAAATGTAGAGCTTCCAGATCTTCTGGTTTTTCCACAGGAGTAAAAAACTGCAGCAAAATGGCAGAATGTTTGTGCCTACTTTTAAATGGCTCAGCTAAAATGTGAAACAAGGAAGTCAGCACACATTTAATTTAAGGTCATCATTGCTACTGTATGAAAATCTGATAAGAAATTTTGCCATGACTTGTTCTATATAAGAGGGCCCCTGCCTTGGCCTCTTCTCTTGGGCCTCGACCCCACCCTCACCTCTACTATAGCTTTAGAGTTTTATTTTCAATTTCATCCAACTCTACTCTTAGCTTTATAATGACTTTAACTGTTCAATATTTAATAAACCAATTAATTAAATAACATTTATTATGCTGTAGGACAGTAGTTCTCATATTTTAGTATGCATCAGAATTACCAGGGGAGCTTGTTAAAAACCCTAGGCACACCCCAACCCAGAGGTTCCGATTCAGTTAAGTCTGAGGTAAGGAGCAGGAATTTTATTTTTAACAGTCCTGCTGCACTTGATTTTGGGGATCAGTTGAATACATTTTGGGATGCACATAATCTAGGGATATAGGATTATAAAACTATATGCCATGAAGGTAATAAAGAAAACTGGTAATAGTGTATGAATATCTGGTCTAGTACTCACTAGCTGTGTGATTTGGGACAAGTTATTAAATAATCTATAGCTCAGTTCTCTCATCTGTAAAATAAGAAAAATAATAATATTTGAGACATAGGGCTGTTGTGAACGTGAAGTGAGATGATATAGGTAAAGTCCATAACTCAATCTACCCTGCCTGGGACTCTTGTTGATTCTAGATGCCTCCTGTTCCATCAATCAAGAGAACTGAGGAAGAGGGTCAAGCTCTGCTAAAAGAGTCAGGTAAAATTCCAGAAAAGCAAATATATTTCTCAATTCATCTGAGTACTGGGGAAGAAAAGGGCAGTAGTCTGAGGTAAAATAGGTATAATATGTGAGGTCCCCCCCCCACCCACCCACCTCAGTCACTTCAGGGAGTGAGGAGAGGCAGTATTATGTGAAGGTAAACAAGGATGGTCACTGTTACACGAGTGACCAAAAAAAAAAATCCCTTTAGGACAAGTGACATTTTTCCATCTAAATGGTCCTTTATATGGGACCATTTACAACACATATACAGATTTTGCTGTCCTATTTTTAGAAAAAAATGGTAGCTGCTGGCCACTGACCTTCGCCAGCCCAGGGAAGAGCTTGCTACAACACAGCTGAGCATAGCGATTTTAATGAGAAATCTAGTCCTGCTGGATGACTGTTCCTGGGCCACATCTTGTCAGCAATTCCTCAGGAAATTATTCAACCATCCCCAATTGCAAAGAAACAGATGGCGTACTGGGAAAAAAAAATACTCTGAAGTGTATGAGTTGGTAAAAAGCAAATTTAAGGACACAAAGGCCAAGGATGACACAAATGCTAATGATACTTCTCCCCCCGCCCCGCCCCAAAAGAGGACTTGCAGATATTTTTGTTTTCCTTGGCCTTTTAAACTGTGAACTACAGCAGTCATCAACTTGTATACTCAATGGAGAAATTTGTCTGACTTTTCAGAATCATTTAACAGAGACAGCTTGTTTTAATAATATAGAATAATACTGATCAAACGCTCTCATGGAAGATCAAGTTTTAAAATTTGTATTAATGCCCTGTTTTTGTTCTTCTACTATCCTTTAAGCAAAACTCTAAGATCACACTCTATTATGCCAACTGCCCATGAAGAAATGCTGAATTATTATTAAAAATTATCTTGGCACCTAAGAAAATAGCAGTATAACCCTCATGAATATTAAATCTTTTCATAATTATCAGTGTTATTACCATGAATACTAAATGTTATTAATTCATTGCAAATTCATAATGCTTAGTGTGAAAAGTTGGCCTATAATCAGAAAGTCTGAATTACACTTGGCAAATACTTAAATAGATTTTAGTTATAAAAGCAGGAAAAGGAAATGGATAAAAAATTTTGACCTTCAGTCTCAGGGACCAAAGATTGTTAGGAATCTTGCAAAAGAAGACCAGTTACAACTTTCAAATATTTCATGTGAATGTTTGAATCTTTTTCAGAGTTCTTATTCATGCTTAATTATATCCCAATGAAAAAGAATCTGAGAAATGTTAGAAATGAGAGATTAGCACATTTAGTTATTAGTCTGTGGCTGTACTTACATGGCATTAACTTTCAAAGATCAGTATATTAAGGAAGTGATTCTGACCCCAGAAAAAAATTATGAAAAATAATCATTACATGACAGAACATGCAGTTATTACAAAATAAGCCAACTTGTAGTCCTTGTATGTCCCCCTGAAGTGGGCACTAGCATGTTTTGCTTCACATCTATACAAAAACAATTATAAGGAGTGATTATTATGGTTAAATGATCATAAATCTTTTGTCATGTGTTTTTATATTCACCTGACATTCAGGCAAATAAAATGGAATAACTGATTCTCAAGACATTCCAAGAGTAGAGTAACAGAGGTTCGGGCAAATAGATCTTAATGAAAATCTAATCAGAAAGTGGATCTCTCTTAGGGGGTTCCAATCGAAAACCTGTTGGGCAACTTATAATAAACGGAAAGCCTGAATTTCATGAGCATCCTTTAACAGGGTCAGTTACAGCTTTATTTACTGAGTATGTCTCCCCATTTATGTCGTGTGATCAAAAACTGTAGGAACGAAGTTTTAAGGTTTGCATTAAAGCAAAGAAGTTCAAATCACAATTTTCTTCCTGAAAAATATGCTTCTAAATCCATAGATATTTAACATCCTTCAGAGATGTTCAACACAGAGTTCAAGTACTGTAATTTTATCCCTAGTTTAAACTCCATCTAAAATTTTTTTTTAATATCCTTAAAAATTGAAGAAAGTTTTAATTGATAGATTTAAGCATCTCATCATTTCCTAAAACATTTTCTTACAGTCCTACAATTCTTTAAGGTGATGGAGAAGAGGGACAGATGCTAATTCTGTTTCTGGGAATTTCTATAAAGTTATAGAATGGCACTGAAACTGAGAAACAGCAGGATTTAACTAAACAGAACATCAATCAGTAAAGAACAGTATGGTGTGCCTGGAATCTATTCAAAATGTCCTCAGGGCAGATTCCAAGATAATTTTTTCCCTCTTAAATTTTAAGTCTCATAAGTAATGTCTTACATTCCTCCAATAATTTCTTAAGTTATATAATTATGGCTAACCAAGTGGCTCCTGAGAGTTACTTAGCTAATAATCTACTGGAAGGAATTATTGGGCTCTTCAGAATTACTCTGCATTCTTCCTAAATTTATCCAGATTCTTTTAGTGTCCTCTGAATCTCCTTGGTCTTAAGAATTCTTTTTCAACAATTTCAGAACTACTTTAGAGTCTGAGGGTCCAAGATTAGAAGTATTGATAAAAATTATTCATAAATTCCCAGAGAATTATGAATAACGTTTCCAAGTTCAAAAATAGACTCTACTTACTTATCAAGGCTAGCAAACTGTAAAATTTTAAAATAATACCATGGGGGAGAGGAAATTTTTAATATTCTAGTTTAAATGAATTAGATGAGAGAGCATAGTAGAATGAAAAAAAAGAAGAAGAAGAATATGCTTTTGATACCTGGGTCTTTTATGTAAAATGAAAGATAAGTTTTTGAGGTTTCTGGGTCTTCATCTATAAAATGGGATAATAACTACATATCTTACAGGGTTTTTATAAGGATTAAATGAAAGAGACTTGTAAAGCATCTACATAGTGATTGACATTAAAATTTAGTTTAATAAAAATTATTTTCCCCAGGACTGAGGTACCTCCTGGTACAAGCATGATTTCACTATGTATCTGCATAGGCCTGGGACAGAGCCAGCTATTATTCAGTAAGTCTCCTATTTATAAGGCCTACTCATTAAATTTTAGCTTTTCTTCTTCATCAGAGATTGCAAGTAACAGATGCCCAATCAAAGAGGACAATTGAAAATGATATGGGGAAAGCTCAAGGAAAGCTCTTAGAAGAACTTAGAAGTCATCAGTAGCCCAAGGCAGTTACTCTGCTTCTCTCAGTCTCTCTCTCTGAAGTCAATTGGCCTCTCTTCACTGCTTCTTTCTACTTGTCCCCTACTCTCAACTTTGAGAGCCAGCCTTCTTTACCTATTAAGGCACATGGCTGAAAATGTACCCAATAACAGCCCTATTGCTTGCTATGTGATTTCTGTATTCAAGCATGTACCACCCTATGAGCACATACTATGTCTCTGACATCACACTCATAAGACAAAAAATATGGTTTTGTCTCTGACAAAGTGGAATTTTCTCTGCTACGAGAGGTTGTGACCGGGGTAGAAAACAGGAAATACAGCTGTTTTATGAGGTCCATGACCATCCCTTCAGCAAACACAGCGACTAGGGTAAGTTCAAAAAGAAGAATGAATGAACTAGACAAGCACCTGAGAGTAGACCAACTTCTCAATAAGATGTTACCTTTGTCTTCTTTTTTTTATTTACCAAGACATCAGTGAAGCTGTAGCATAGTGCTGTTGGCCAATGGGCATGAATAACTGTCATGTCTCTGAAAAACTAGGATCATGAGTAACCTAGAAATTCTGGTAGCCCTGAACAACCATGGGAATTCACAACCATTTCCTGAATTAGAAAATAGAGCCAAGCTTATCGACTTTCCTATTTCTCATCACACCCATTGTGGATTCCTCTAGTCACTCTCACACAGAGACTACTCACAATCACCCCATTACACAGGTCTACCTGAAACTCACAGTCTGTCAACAGACCTGCTCATCTTCACTTACCTGTCCTTCTGCAATGTACCTCCTTCTCTCTTTCTTCTTTTTCCACCTGCTTTCCTTTACAACATCTTCTATTCTTCCTTTCTTTCTCAGTCTCTCAGCCCTCAATTTCAGAACTAAGTTTATAGTTATAAAGAACAAGATCAAATAATAATGGCTGAGTTTTATTGGTAAATGTCTAATGGGTATCAATATGCTTTACACTCAGAAGCAAGAAATGCCGCCTTACTTCATTTGTTCTAAATCAACTTAACTCCAATGCTAAGCACCTCACTAATCAGTGTTTCCAAACTGAATCTCAAACATATTTGAGGAGGCCCTCCCTCTCTCTAGAGAGTTATTCAATAGTCTCGGGGGACACATCCTTAACATTGAAGGAAGAGGCTTCTTGCCTTCAGACCTTCATGACTGGCTTTAAGATGCTCAATATCATAAACACACACACACACACACACACACACACACACACACGTGTGTGCACATTATCTGAAGGCAAGTGTTTCCAGGCACAGAATCTTTTGCTATGATCGGGACCTAGGGTACAGATTTTCAGCTATTTATACTGTCATTCGCATCTGGGATACAGCCATCTTGGGATGGAAGTGAGGAAATCCATCTCTCCCCTTCCAGGGTCCAAGTGCATCAATTTCCTTCAGTCCCTGGAGGCCTCCTCTCACTCAGATGATCCATTACCTCAGTAAATCTAGAATTTAAAAAACAAAGAACTGGTAATTTCCCCCTGAGGAAGAGAAATGTCTGATTTCTGGGACTCTAAGCTTGCTTCCTCTCTGGAAGAGAAAAAAGAGAAAAACATCTCCCTCTCATTTATTTTCCAACTCTCCTGTATCTGTGAGAACTAGCAATATCATTTGTTTAGCAACTCCCTATAAGTGAAATGTAAGGCCCTACATGACTTGCTCCTGCCAGACTTTTAAATGACTGTGCCAAGGGCCTCTTCCCAAGCTGCCAATTTCAGGGTGTTCTCCCAGAGCATTTTGACCATCTAGTTAATTTACAAGCGGTCATAGAAAAGAGGTATTTCAGACACTGGTAAAAAGGCCTTGAGGGGTGTCCTCAAGCAGCTAGAATACAGTGGTAACCACGAAGACTTCCTAGTCTGACCCTCCATTTCCTTATCTATTAAGCAATAATAATACTTCACACAGCTGTTGTGAAGATTGTGACAGCAATTAAAAGTGTAGGTCATACCATACTGTGCATTAAGTGACATAAGTCATGCTCAGGGACTACCGAAGGGTGTTACACAGAAGTTTCTTATACTGTATGGTGAGGGAGCTTCCTTCAGCTTGGACTCCAAACAGTCAGTAA
Organism: Macroglossus sobrinus; assembly: GCA_004027375.1. Taxonomy (NCBI): domain Eukaryota; kingdom Metazoa; phylum Chordata; class Mammalia; order Chiroptera; family Pteropodidae; genus Macroglossus; species Macroglossus sobrinus. Next base: position 743,909 of record PVKZ01000300.1, read on the forward strand.
GACTTATGCAAAAGAAAGTTGAAAACACCCACCGCACACACACACATACACACCCACAATAGCAAAGGCTCACAAAGAATGTTAACCAGAGTAGAAAAGAAAGCAAGGTTAAGATAGAAGATAAAGACTTCTTGAGTTTAAGACATGGAACCCACAGTTCAGCAATAAAGCTAACAGACAGCAGTTTGCAACGTATATCATCCATCCATCTGCACCCTATTCTCATCCACACCTCTCATTGGAGGTAATAAGGGGTCCAGAGGTACCCCCAGGCCAGAGTATGAGAGGTGGATCTGATGTTGGAATAACTGGAACAAAAGGAAACTTTTCTGTGTAAATGCAGGTCTGGGAAGTAAGGAAAAGCCAAAAAGTGAAATCCCTAGAGTTGTCAGAGAAGAGCTGAAGGCAGAGAACTGTTCTACAACATGAAGTATGCACAGCTAGGCTAGGCCAAGAACATGGAGCTAGAAAACATTTTGGGGGCCGACCTAAGAAAGGTCAGGGTACCTTTCACAGGAAAGTTCACAGGTAAGGATGATATGGAGAGATCACAGAGGGAAATGCTGCTCAATCTCCATAGATAAATGAAAACTATCCATAATAGTAATTCTAGAACTACTGATAAAATATAGCTAACTCATTGTGCTTTTTATGTGTGGGGTAACATATGAAACATTGTACCCTTTTCAATGCATTTAATCTCATAATACCTTATGAGGTAATTCTATATGCAGAAACTAAGGTACCAGAACCTGCCAAGATAATATAACTAGGAAGCAGCAGAACTGGAATCAAAATGCAAGAAATCTAACTTTAGAGTCAAAACATTCATGTGGTTCTTATAGGAAGCCAGGTGCCTGGCTTCCTATAAGAACCACATGAATGCTTTGACTCTACATATGGTAGAGTCATTTTACATATGGTAACTCAAGACCCACAGCCACCCCATTACACAAGTGCTATTATAAATTGATTTAAAATCTATAGATATTCATGCAAAAATTACACTAATCAAAGACTATACTTTGGTCACATAAGAAAAATCTAACATTCAGGAATCAGTTCTAAGAGCGTTGAAGCATAAAGCAGAATTCCCATGATTGACCATCTTCATGCAAGAAGAGGACATGGATTGGACCAGCGCAGGGGCCCTTGGCTTAATTATGCTTTTTAAGGATTGTCTTCAATAAATTTGTGAAGAGGAACCTGAGACTCAGTCTGATTAATAGCATTTATTCACTAGCTAATTATATTTAAGATAAATTCAGTATATATATATATATATATATTCTATATAAATTCAGAATATATATATATATATTCTAAATCTAAGAAATTTTTTTTCAAGACCAAGAGCTGTTCTTCAGGGGCCAAAATTGATTAACAAAAGGGACACTACTGAAAATAAGGTATTTAAGAAGAAATAATTCTATGTTAAGGTATAGCTTAAATGCAGTGGACATGAGAGGGCAATGTGCCTTAATAGGAGGACATATCCAGCACCCCAGAACAAGAAACATGCTACAAAGTTATGCTTTGGCCAAAGGGACAGAGGACTGCGAGGAGAATAAGGTGATAGACCACAAGAGTCATTAATAGTGTCAGTAGGAGACTCGTATGTTGCTGAGAAAGAACTGGGGTATTCTGCCTGGACTGGTGCGTACAAATCTTCACATTGTCAAGGATGAGCAGAAAGAAAGAAAACTAGAGATCAGAGAAACAGAATGAGGGTCAGGGAAATGGAAGGACATCTCTACCGCAGAACAATGATGTACCCTGACAGCTCAAACTTTGGGTTTTCAGACTCAAATTTCAAAAGGATATGGCCATCCTTTCAGCTGAGTTGAAGGTGAATAATTACATTCTGTCTATACTTCTCAAATTAGATGACTTTTAAAATATTATGCTGACAGGCAGGTTTCATAGCAATTGTAATTCAATATTTTGATTATAAAAAAAATTCTTCTGAACAGCATCAGTGCTTCGCTGGCTTCTTTCCTATGTGGCACGGACTCTAAGGGAAGGGAAGTTAATGCTGAAGTGCATTATTTGACCCAAGTAGACAAATAAAGAACATCTTTGAAGGGTCAGTCATAAAAAAAAGATATTTTCCTTACCTTTCTTTTGTTAAATAAAGTGATGGGCCTCTCAAGGAGGCAAATAGCTTCAGACAACCTCTTGTCTGGAGGATCCAGGCAGGGCCGTAAAAATGACTAGTTTCTATAATCCCAGATCTGGGTTTGAATTCATCATTAAACTTGCATTGGTGTGATTGATTTCTGTGGGCTTCTGTTTCTCCCTCCACAAAACAGGTAAAGTTACATCTATTTTGTAGGGTTTCAGTAAGATTCTAAATCCAAACATATCTGGATGTGGTTTTCACTGTTTCCAGAACATTCAGCTGGGGATGACATTACCAAATCTGCCAATGAACATACATCATATGAAAACTGTTCCTATCAATTCTAATGTCAGCACCAAAAGATAAAAAGGAAAGGCTGTTTTAAGAATAATTTGTTTTTCTTGGCACTTTTATTACTTAGTTTTAAAAATTTGATCTTATAATTTTTAAAATTTGGAATGCTAAGATATTATTCTTTATTTTAAAAGTCTGTGTAAAAATTCTATGCACATTTGAAGCCTCATAGAACAGACATTAGACAAAACCTGCTTGTATCTTATAAATCTTCATTTTATGCAAATAGTATTGCTCTCTCAAGAGTTTGATCATTGGATTTAAGTGGAGCACCTGAGAAAATAAGATTGTTAATGGATCTACCATAATTCTCTGAATACGTTTACAGCATTGTTTATTAATAATTATTAAGATACACTTAAAATAATATGTTATACTAGATACTCAGTAATATATGTAAAGTAGTACAGTACTGGGATAAAGTAGGTGCTCAAAAAATGATGGCTGGCCTTAGTAAATGTCTTGTAAACAAGTATAGTTAAAATAAATTGAAGAAGTACCAGTCTGTTCTTGTGGAATATGCCTTGCCAAAATCAAACTAAAGTTGTCTGCCTTTTGGAAACTATAGCACTCTACATTGTAGAAGAAACCATTTTATTCCAGCATGAAGGTATTTTGCTTTTTAAAGGGTTATTAGAAAATCCACTGTGTCAATTGTGCACACTTTGAGTCCCTAATTATCTTTTTAAAGAAACTTTGATGTTTCTTAACATTTTGAAGTCTTAGTCAGTATATATTCATGTATTCTCTGGGTTTCACCGATCTATTAAAAATGCCTGATTCTGTTATTAAAACCATCACTATGCCAACGACTTTTTATTTTTGCTGTACAACATATATCACAATGTCAGCTATTGCTTTTCTGAATGCTTCAACTAGATAGAATTCATGACTGTGAATTCCTAAATCACAATTCACTTTTCACATTCAACAAATCACTTGTCTCACTCAATCAAAAATTATATTCTTCTTCTCTTCTAGGGCAATACTTGGAAGCCTGATACCATATGAAACCTATGTATCATATTAACTTTTGTTTTGTATTCACTTTGTTAGGATATTAATAGCTTCTGTGCCTTCTAAAATGAAAGCCCAGAAAATATCTTAGTTAAAAGTACAGAGGTGGCTTACATCTCAATATGGCATCTTCATTTATCTCCTCTCCCTTTTGAGATACCATCATACTGATGCTGAAAGAATAGATAAACTCACAACAACAAAGGGAATGAAAGCAGAATAACCAGAGAGCAAGAGATTTCATAAACTTTGCGTATGACAAAAAAACAGATGAACAAGTCTGAAGACTGATGGAGAAAGATGGAGAAAATCATAACCAAGAATACTAGTGAAGTAGACTGCAATCAATAAAAGAACAGATTTGCTGTGGAGAACTCAGAAACACCAGACATGATTGAGGACAGTTTCAAAGAATAGGCTTGAAAAGAGGATTAACTAAAAGTCTACAGATGGAAGTCAACACTCTTCCTCTCATGTACCTGCAGGCATAACACTCTAAAGTGAGATATTTATCCCCTGGCGGGGGAAAAAAAAAAAGAATATCCTCTGGATCTCTGAATATGTTGAATAAATTATCTGTGGAGAAGCATGGCAGTCAAAGTAGGAATTAGCACCCCCTAATCCAATCCCTCATCATTCTGACACTTAGGTGTCCCAGTGCATTTGGATTCTCACTGTCTCTCTATAATTGATTCCTTTCCTTTCATCAAGTCTCACTCACATACACAAAGTTCACAGTCAGTTTTTTAATGTCAACCAATGATAGTATTTCAGGAAAGCTGAAATATGCAAAATAAAGACAACAGATAAAAATTAAAAATAAATCTTGAGTAATTTGGTGGGGGTAGAATAGAGAGAGAGAAAGACAGAGAGAGACAGAGACAGAGAGAAAGCTATCAAAAATATTTCTAATTAGTCTTTATGGAAAGGACTGAGAAGATATTGAAACCATAAGCCAAGAAGAGAATGCTATGAATAGTGCAATGACTAAAAAAATCTTAAAAATCCAAAAATTGTTAAATTTTTAAAAAATCAATAGACACATTTTAATATTAAGTCAAGCAAATTACCCAGAGAGTAGGACAAAGACATTGAGATAGAAAATACTGTTATGCCTTGCTTAAATAATATAAATTATCTTTACTTTAAATTTTTAGAATCAATTTATAGACAGAATAGGATACTGTACTATAATTACTAAACAGAATGTATATATTCTCAACCTTGCCACTATAAAAGGAAACTTGTAACTGGCCAAGGGTCAAATTGGATAAAGTGAGGATAGAGGTGGAGGAAAGTATGGGAACACTGATGTCATTATCTTCATAATAAGAAGTCGGTAAATGCTGTTAATTATGATGCAACAAGAATTGGCAGCTCAATATTCTTGAAGCTGCAAAATGACCTGTGAAGGAACTAAGAGCAATTTTGGATAGAGATGGAGAGGGAGATATAGAAATCAGTATTATTTAGCAAGTATTATACTAAATCCTTGTATATTGTAATAGAATACAGATAAATTAAGAAACAGCAATATGAGCATTTTATCTGAAGAAATTAAGAAAAACCACATGAACAGGCAAAAGCAAAACAGTGATAAGTAGTTACCTCTGAGAAGTAGAACTAGGGTAAGGAAATAACAGAAGCCAAGAATTATTGCTTTTCCTTCTGAGTGTTTCTATACCATTTGACATTTTAAACCATGAGCATTAAATAAAATACCTACATTAATTTTAATGGACTATTAAGGAAAAATAGCTTCTGTCTACCTCAATCTCAAACCATCTGAGAGGATGCCTCTGCCTTTGTATTTCATTGGTGGATGCACAACATTCTCAGCATTACAACACCATAGGGGTCATTTCCCAGCCATTCCAATCCTCCTTAAAAGACATATTTACCTGCTTGATAACAATATATATAAATTAAAGAAAAAGTAGTGGAGAAAATGAGGAAAAATAATATCATCTGACCTGCAGAATCAGATATGCTCAGGAAGAATTTCCGTGTTTAGCCTTTGAAAATATGCTGAGTTTATTGTAAATGAAGTAAACACTTGATTCTTTAGAATCTAGCATTGTAGAACCCTCAGTCAGAATTATTGCTGCTCCTACTACTGCTGTTACTGTTGTTTTGCTGCATTTTACCTCACAGGAGAAAGGAAGCACACATGTAAACATCTCACTCCTTTTCTGATCTGGTAGAAAGATTAAGTTCCCAAGCTTACCCTCCGTAAACTCATATCAATCTCCCTGGACTCACTAAGGCTCAGAAAGGTAACCCTGTAGAACTAGCAGGCATTTTTCTCCTCTTCCTTATAACTTTTAATATTTTCCTTTCTTTACATAATGTAGATATATTATTTCCAGTATAAAAAAGAAACTTCCTTTGGGAGAAAAATCCAATAATGAGACTTGAAAGAGAGATACATTTCAATTTCATATGATGCACTTATGAGGCAAGGAAGGTAATGCATAGATTCTGGGTTATACTGCATAGCGGAACAGCTTCCTACTAGTTCCCATCAAGGAGCCCCTATGTCAGTACAGGAGCCCCTGTACTGAGCTTTGAAACTGCTAAAATCTCTCGCCATAATTTTCCTCTTCATCTTCACAGTTCTATGCCATCAAATTCATTTTCTTATTCATGGTGTGTGCTGGGTTTATTTGTTTACACATTATAAAGGTAATACATGCTCAATATAGAAATATTGGAAAACACTGAAAAGCAGAAAGTGAAAAGGATTCATTATCCTACCTTCTGGAGATAATCATTATTAACATTTTGGTGAAGATCTTCCAAAAGTTCCTTTAATGTGCATATAATCTTATACAAAATATGCTTAGCTGCAGACATAATTTTGCAACACTTAGCAACTTATTGTGCACATTTTTACTTCAGAAAAATATAGTCCTCCAAAAATTGTTTTTTTTGGTCACAAACTATTTCATCTGGTGCTTGTTTTATACTCTTCTTAATTATTCTTTTATTGTTGGATATTTCAGGTGTTTCTCATTTCTGGCTATGATAAATAATGCACTGATGAATATCTTTATACATATATCTTTGTACTCATCTCTGGGAATTTATTCAGTGTTAATCCTTAAATAAATCACTAGATAAGGTATGCATATTTTAAATCTTTCTTTAAATGTATTAATGAAAAACTTAAATTTATTAAAATTCATTTTAACCCACAAATAGTAGAGAAATGAATCTGCTCGTTCCCATCACTTCAGGATTTTCCCTTATTAAATATAGAATTTTGAGATCTATAAATAGGAAAAGAGACTCAAATTAAGTATATCAAAATGTTTGTATTTGACTCTAGGTAATAAGATGATGGGCAATTTTGTTTTGTTTACCCTTTGTGGAACTTCTCAAAATTTCTTCATTTAAAATCTAAAATGTCAGCATTTGGAGTATTTACTTAAAATTGTGTGTAGAATACACAATGTCAGTCAATCTGTTTCTACACCTAACTTTCTCTTTTGTCTTAATCTAACCTGCCCATGGACCATTCAGAGGATTACAGTCAGTTCTGCCTAAGCTCGTGCCAATCCTTGTCCAGCCATTGCTAATTGGACCAGCAGAAGGCTCCTCATCTAACAGGAACCAATGCATAGGGTTGGCTCAACCAATCAGATTTTCTAGAATGAAACACAGAGGCCATCCTTACTGTCTAGTAGGTTTTGGACCTTAAAAAAAAAAAGTCATATGTTGTAATGGCCAGAGTCAGCTCCTCAGTTCACCAAAGTATATGCTCAGATGTAGGGTAGCAACACTCAGAAATATACAGAGGAAATATACAGCCTACAGTGAGAAGTGCCTGACTGTGCCCGAAAGGCAGATACACAAGACCTCAGAGAGACACACAGAGAGATGCTGCAATTCCTAATTTCTGGATCTTGGTCCTGTCCTCATGTATCCTGGGGCAAATTCTTTCTTGTCATGCATGATGTACATGAGATGGTCAGTTGTATCTTTACAAAAGAAAAAAAAAACATGTATATGCACGGGTTTTGTTCTTTGGGACTACATCATGCTTACTTAAACAATATGTGATAACTAACTTTACATTAATGTGAGAATATTGACATTCTAAAATGAAGGTGCATAAAGGGAGGCCATGAGCCTCATCCAACCTCAATCATGCCTGATTGGGCCACATAATATTTTTAACAATCTTAACGTGTGTGTGTGTGTGTGTGTGTGTGTGTGTGTGGAGAGAGAGAGAGAGAGAGAGAGAGAGAGAGAGAGAGAGAGAGAGAGAGAGATGATAGAGATAGAGATAGAGATAGATGATGTTTTATATAAAGTTTGAATCCTTATCTTCTTTTGAAAATATTTCATAGATCGAGCATCATTGTGCCCAGTTCACATCTGCACCACTCAGGAAATACCTATTTAGGCACCTTTCCTGGCCAGCTATGTTAATTTCCTTTACTGTTCAGGCTTCCGTAGAAGTAAAAGTTCCTGAGCCCCTATTCTAAAAGATCTACTCTGAATATTTACTCCCTCTCATTTGCCTGCTTCTGAATGTCTGATTCCTGGGTTCTTTATAAGATATTACAGGCAATGCTCACTCTATCTTCTGCGTTCTCACTGGAACATCACTTTTTAACTAAAGTTAATGGCTTGTCATTAAAGGGTGATATTGGTGCCTGAGGAACAAGGCATTTCATCTGCCTCAGCAGTATATCTGTGGCAAAGGATAAAAGCTAGAAAAAAAATCAAATACTTCATTTTTCCAGAAAATCTTTTTTTCTCTAAATTAGAAATATCCATTTTGGAATTATTTTCTGCAGAGTGAATCTTTGACATTGCATCATTATCCCAAAACCCAAATACAAGCCACAAGGTTGAGGATCCAATAAAGAATCTAAGATAAATATTAAAATGATTAAGCTTCAATTATAAAATTGCCTAGTTTATAGAATGGTTTACAAAACTGTTCATTCAGGGCCCTGAAAAATTCTTCTGAAGAAGTAAACGAGTCATCAGGATATTTCCGCTTTAGATGAGAACAATGCACACCAGCTTTGAGCACCTGCTGGCACGGAAGCTTTCTTTACTCTTTAACGTGCCTAGGAATAAATCAAAGGCAATATGAAAAATTGAATGGGTCTGCAAAGACAACAGCAATCTCAAAATTCTTGAAAATCTGAGGTCCTTGGTATCCACTGAACCACAGAGAAAATGTTTTTGATAAGAGTGGATGCTTTTTAAAAACTATTTGTAAAAAGAAAAACTGTTTTCTTTTACCCTTAATTTTTAGAAAGCTTTTCACCTGAACCATTAATATCTTTTAACCTAATACATTTGGGAGGATAAAGTCTTTGCTCTTGAGATCTGAATGAACTTTTCCAATTTAATCTTGAGGGCAGGCTATAAAATCTGGAGTTGAACTAATTTCAGGCTGATGAAACACGTCTTCCTTTTCTGTATGAGACCACACTTGTATGAGGCAAGGGGGAAAGGCATCAACTACGCCACTGCCTTTTACTAGTCAAGATCATATGTTTCTCTGCAGAAATACTCCAAATTGTGAATTTTAAACACTAAGACCAATTAGAGGTCAGGCAAAATTTAACTGTAGTCAATATTACCCATCCTTTAACCAAATTATTTTAATTTTTTAACAATAATAAAATAGAATGTGTGTGTGTGTGTGTGTGTGTGTGTGTGTGTGTGTGTGTGTATCCAATTCATCATTTTTCATTCTTGGAGTCCCAAGTGGATACAAAGTAAGTTTGGTGAGCTGATCCAGCAATGAACAGTCACCCTCCAACAGAAATATTGAATGTTAACATACCTGACTTGAGACTATAATTAAATGTATATCTAAATGGTACTACACAAGAATCTGGAGGGAATTTGACCCTTTCATTCTATGGTAATGTCAGACAGTCTAAAGCTGCCTTAACATTATACATTGAATATAAAATGTGCACTTGTATTCATCACTAAAGAAATTTGCAAAGACCTTTCAATTATAACCCCACTTGAGTAAATGCAGGATCATTTCTAAGTATTTGTTTCATTTTTAGCAAACTCTACAAAATGAAGGACTGCAGCAGACAAGGGAGAAACAGGAGCCCCTGTGGGATATAATCCTGTGATCTCTACCAGGTTATGACTTTAAATGCCTAAGAAACCTTCTGGCCTCAGCTCAGGCCTCCACTGAGGTCCAAACCCCAGCACCTAGCCTCATGCCATAAAGAAAAGTGATTAAACCAGTTCCTGATGTGATGGTTTGCTAGAAAACCATCATAACTGACAAAACACAAAGATTTTTTTTAAAGTATATGTATGTGTGTATGTATGTATGTGTGTACCCCTCAAGGTACTGTATACACACACACACACACACACACACACACACACACACACACACTATTGTTTCTTCCTTAGCCATATGCCTTCATATATAAAATATCAGATCTCAGCAGAAGATTACAAAATATCATAATGTCTCATTTAACAGACAGAGAATAATAAGTTACAGGTAAGTGAATTTTTCAAAATATTGAAATTTACCCATTAAGCATCAACTACTTAAAAATATATATTCCATAATAAAAATATAAATTATAATTTTACCATATAATAAATTATAAAATTATATCTATATATATTACTCATTTTTTTTGCCTTTTGAAATAGAAGCTATTGAACATGAGTGCTTCTTGAAAACACAGTTCCCTAATCAGGAATGTGTGTATGTAGAAATCGCAGTATCCTAATATCATTATGAGTTTTGATTAAAACTTTAATCAAAGTTTTAATCTCCTTTTTATTTTCAGCTATTTTGTATCATCTAAGGCTGGTGGTTCTAGCAACCTTTCACAGCTACCCAAAATCCCTCTTGTTCTGATTTCTTATTCTAAGTTGCTGTAGACAAATAGACTAGACTTTTAGGAGAGAGAGAGAGAAAGAGAGAGAGAGAGAGAGAGAGAGAGTGACATGATTGTAAACCAGTCTTTAAAGACACTCCCAAGAGTTAAATGCAAGAGTTTTAGTTACTGGAAACTAGAGCCACACTTTTGACTTCTCAAAGTTCTTTTTCCTTGGTTCTAAGCTAATCTCCCAAGAGTTGATATGCCTGGTTAAGTCTGATAAATGAGGCATTAATGGACCATGATATTACATAAATTATTTTTGATTAAAGGTTTAAGGAAACAATTTAAGTTTCAAATTATGCAATCTTGGTGTGCAATGTAAATAAAATATTGAGTATAAAGCATAATTTAGTACATAAAGAGCAAAGTATTGAGATCACAAAGTTTGGAGAGAGAAATAAAAGGCAGCATATTAATGAACACTTTTCTATGAATCTTCAAGGAATGACACCAGTTACATACTTCAAAGTCCTAGGCGGAGCATATGTTCACATGTTTAAGCATGCCTTAGGGCCCCAGCTGGAAATTCTGCTTTTAAAAGTCAAGGGAGAAGAAATATCTCTCTATGTTTTAAAATTTTCTTAGTTAATTCTGAACCAGAGTTGAAAACCACAAGGAATAACCCCTTCATATTATTGCCCCCTCAAGGTACTGCTTTCCCCCTCTTTATATTAACATTCCTCTCCGTTTTATCATCCTCATCTCCAACTCTCTTGCCCTCATCTTCCTCTTTCTATTTCTCTTTTTTTCTGTCCCTTAGGCTTAGCAGTGCTCTCTTCAAGAATTGTGAGATTTATTCTGTTTTTTCTAAGATGCGATTCATATTCTAAACTTCCTTTGCTCAAAATTAAAATATCTCAACGTTCTGTACTTTCCCATACATATGGCTTTTTAGCAATTATTTCTTCCTGTCTCATGTTATGGTTTGTTATTTTTTACTTGTCAATATTCCCCACTACATTCTAAGTTCCCTGAGGACAAGGTTTATTTCTTATTCACCTTGATATCTTCCATAATGCCAAGTCAACAAGTAGTCACTAGCTGTATATACATATACATATAAATATATGTAGATTTAATAAATTAATGTTATTTATACACAATAATACTACGAACATATTACATTTATATACACTATTTTCAAAGCACTTCTATAGCCATGATCTTAATTTTAACATACAACAAGCCAATGGTTTAAATTAATCCAAAAGGGTCATTTGTTTTGTCTGTTCAGCATTCATTTACTTTTCTTCTGATAAAAGCACTCTTATTTTCCATAATTAAAGATCCCTACATTACTTTTAATCCAAATGATAGAAGTGGCACTAACTCCAGCCCTTGTTCCACAAGTGGTCATGTGATAGATGTCTAGCCTGTTAAAGCACCACATTCCTCAGACTCTGGTGATTTTTCTAGGATGAGTGCTCCCTCTCCTCTCCCCAGGGGAACAAAAAAACAACAAAGAAATAATTCTTGGACTTCTGTGAAATTTTGGAAAGACAAAATAACTTATTTCTGATAGAGTTGCTATGACAGTAGTATGTGAACTAATTTAGTATTACAAAGAAAGAAACCAAAAGGGAGGATAGCGGAACTAAGAGAAAAAGAAAATGAAATTGACTCTTAATGATATCATTTGAATCTCTGAATCTAGCCATACCTAAATTCATAGGACACTTGTGTTAAGCAAACCAGTAAAAGCTTCTATACAGCAAAGGAAACAATCAGAAAAATTAAAAGGCAATTATAGACTGAGAAAAAATATTTGCAAACTACATATCTGATAATATGTTAATATCCAAATCATATAAAGAACTCAAACAATTCAACCACAAAAAAAAAAAACAATAAGAACAAATAGCCTGATTTAAAAATGAGCAAAGGACTTGAATAAACATTTTTCCAAAGAAGATGTACAAATGCCCAATGGGTACATGAAAAGATGCTCAACATCACTAATCTTCAAGGAAATACAAATCAAACAACAATGAGATATGCCCTCATACCTGTTAGAATTGCTACTATCAAAAATACAAGAGATAACAAGTATTGGCAAGGGTGTGGAGAAAAGGGAACCCTTGTGCACTATTGGCAGAAGTGTAAATTGGTACAGTCATTATAAAACCAGTATGGAGTCTCCTCCAAAAATTAAAAATAGAACTACAACATGATCCAGGAATCTCATTTCTATATCCAAAGGAAAAGAAAACAGAATATCAAAGATATATCTGCACTCCCATGTTTATTGTATCATTATTCACAATAGCCAGGATATGAAAAAAACCAAAGTGTCCATATGCATGAACAAATAAAGAAGATGTGGTACATATATAATGGAATATTATTCAGCCATATAAAACATCCTGTCATTTGTGACCACATAGATGAAACTGAGGGATACTATGCTAAGTGAAAAAAGCCAAATATAGAAAGAAAAATACTGCCTGATCTCACTTATATGTAGAATCTAAAAAGTTGAACTCAAAAACTAAAGAGTAGAGTGGTGATTGACAGGAAATGGGAGTGGGGGAAATGGGGAGATGTTGGTCAAAGGTCCAAACTTTCAGTTAAAAGAGGAACAAGTTTGGAGGTCTAATGTACAGTATGGTGATTATAGTTAATAATCCTGTACTTCAAATTTGCTAAGGGAATAGATCTGAAGTGTTCTCACCACACATACACACATACACATGCAAATGCTAATTACATGAGATGATAGATATGTTCATTTGACTGTGATAAGCATTTCACAATGTTACATATAGTAAATCATCATGTTGTACATCTTAAAATCACATTGTACAATCTAAATATATATAATTCTTATTTGTCAATAATACTTCAACAAACTTGGAGGAGATAAAAGCCATTTGAATAGATTTTCTACATTTGATAAAGTCCTGACAAATTCAAAGACTAATATCACTGGATATTAAGGTTATCCTAAGACCCATCTAATATTATAAAATTAGTCCTTTCAGGACCAGGATCAGCCCTCAACCAGTGCTTCTTCCAATACTTTTCTCTCACTATGTGAGTTAAGTTGGAGAAGGTCTGGGGGACCATATTAGTTCTCCCTCTACTCCCATCTTCCCCATACCATTATTTCTCCTCAACACAGCATCACAAAATACCAACATCTCTGTGGCAACACTCAGGTAAAGTCAGAAAACAACTTTCAAAATAAATTAGTCAATGAGTTAAAAAAAAAAAAGTGCATTGTATTATACACTTCAAATAAGTTTACCAAATACTGATAGCTTTCACAATTTTACTTATCCACAATACGGGTGAGTATAATTACGACCCATGTTCCTCTATACTGATTGATTTTTCCCCTCATGGTAGCACATGATTTGGTCTTTCCTTCCAGATCCAGGTGAATCACTCACTATGCCATGAATAGTGACAAGAATAGAAATTATTCACGCAGAATAGATTGTTTTAAATGTCATAAACTAGGACAAAGAAATGAAACAGATAAAAACCTGCTTATGTGGCCTGACTAAATAATTCAACATAAGATGATTCTGGCAATTCAGGCAGCTCTCTCTCAGAAGTTAGAGTTTAAGATCTCAGCCCTAAGCAGGAGGAAGACTTTGCGTAGGCTGCTTCAACAATGACTATCTAACATCAGCTCAGAATATTGGTCACTATATATTCACCTGGCTTCTTCCATGAAATAGAATCTAAGAAAACAAAAAGAAAGGAAAAAAACCTGGAGGCCCATATGAAGTGTAGACTACTAACTGCCATAGCTGATTAGGATAGGGCCCATCCATCCAATGGGTAAAATGTTAAGGTCAAGCTGGTCAATTATCATGTAAATGTGAAGTTGAAGAAGTCATCAAATTTTAGGAATTAATTTTGTTTTCCATTTTGCCCATAATACATACATGTACATACTCAATCCTCCTTATTTGCAGATTCTGTATTTGCAAATTTGCCTGTTTGCTAAAATTTATTTGTTACCTCCCGAATCAGTATCTGTGGTGCTGTGTGAACATGCACAGAAGAACAGAGCAGGCTAAAACCTTTAGTTGTCCATGCATGTTCTCATTTGAGGTGAACAAGGCGATGCTCTGCCTTCATGTTTCAGCTCTTATACTATAAACAGTGTCCTTTTCACGGTCTATTTAATACCACATTTTTCACATTTTTGTGCTTTTTCTTTGTGAATTCACTGTTTAAAATGGCCCTCAAGGGTAGTGCTGAAATGTTGTCTAGTGTTCCTAAGAGCAAGAAGGCTGTGGTGTGCCTTATAGAGAAAATAAATGTGTTAGATAAGCTTCATTCAGATATGAGTTATAGTGCTACTGGCTGTGAATTTAATGTTAATGAATCAAGAACATATATTAAATAAATTGTCACCAAAAAAACAATATTGATCAGTTGACAAAAATGTTGCAACCGGAGGCTCATAGGAGTCTAACCTTGTACTTTCTCTAGAAGCAGTGGTTCAGTGACTTTACAGAACTTAACTAGTGCAAATAATGAGACTTGACTTTACAAATACCTATAACATGTATGTTGTATATATACATATAGCTTTAACTGACATTATATACAAATAAACTTTCATTCGAATTGCCATTTTTAAGGGAAGGGCTACATTACCCTTCCTATATTCAAAATGAAGGTTCAGAAACAGAGCTGTGATAAGAAAATTCAGGACTCTATCCAGTTCCAACAAATAAGAGGTTATAAAATACCAAGTGTGGGACAATCTTGCAGTGGGCATGAGTGATCAAAGATCTGACTTTAAGCCATTTAATCACTGCCTCCCTTGTGAGTTTCAGTAATGAAATTCATGGAGCAACCACAGAGACTGCTTATCTGAGAAAACGCAGACAAAGGTAGAAGTCCTACCATGTTCCCTTTTTCTGAACTTAATCTAACCTCAGAATCTGCCTCACCATATGTGGAAATTATGGGGGCAATCTTTATGTATGCTCCCTTTCTGCCAAGTTTAAGAAAGACATTGATTTTTCTATCAAAATCTATCCAATTGTAGCCATATTGGCTAGTTTTATTGTCAGTGCCATCAGTTACAAAATACATGGTAAACTTGCCAGGTAAAGCATGGTGCAAGACAATTTGAAGCAATATAAAAAAGTTCTGGATAAAACTGTTACCTTCAAAAGTCTTGTAATGATAAAAAGAAAAAAAAAGTTGTAATAAAATTCCAATTTTTAACTTTTGAGGACATCAACTAATTTGACATTTATACAACCTAATTCAGAGTTCCTATTAAAATAATGGAATGAGCAGGAGTAGATAAAATATCATGGCTCTTACAGAAAGTATAACCATGTAACTCTGTGGGATAGAGTATAACATTTTGGTTTTCTTGTTTACTTTTCTTTCAATGGCAATTATGTGCAATGAATGTAATGGGAGCCCAGAAAATATCTAATTAAGTGGAAGTTACTTGGTATTTGCTGATATAATCCTCACCTAAAGTCCTAGCCTTAGACAAAAAATTGACAATTATGTATCTATTTTTTGGATTATATCCCATAATTTTTTTAAAAAAATTTCTCAAGATGCTAATGAAAAATATTTTCTGGACAAATGTCCCATAAACATTACATGGATATAACAGAAACATGTACACAAATAGATAAGGAAAGATAAGGGGACAGGATGTTGATAAGGGGAAGAAAGTTGGAAGACAAGCACCAAATCTTTATTAGGTCCTAGAAATGTTGCACCTATTGTAAGAGTATACCAACCAGAATATCCAGTTAAACATTGTGGATTAAACATATGCATTTATTTTTATTCTCTCCCAACCTATTAATACAATACATAACTATAAACACACAAGCTCAGCAGTTCATAAGTTTCACTTATGCTCACAAACTTTAAAGCTATTTTTAGTTTCTCAATCCTAACTAGGAAGAGAAAAAACAATGGTGCCAGAAACATAAGGAAATTTTCTAACATGAAGAAACTGAAAAAATACATTAAAAATGAAAATCAAAGTTAAAAATTAGAAGATTATTATCAGAAGTTACAAAATTACTATAGTATCTGAGATAAGAGTAGATGTTGCATCTGTCAAAGAACAGGGCGCCACAAAAAAGAGGAATACTTAGAGAGCTCCTGGAAATTAAAACTATGATAGCAGGAATTTTTTAAAAATGCAACTGAAGAGTTGGTAGAGGAAGTTGAGAACATTTCCAAGAAAATAAACAAAAAGACAAAAATATTGAAATAGAAGAGAAAGAATCAGAAAATTAGATAATCAGTCTAGAAGTTCCAGAAAGAAAGCACACAGAAAAAAGGAGGGGAGAAATTATCAAATTAGTGATATATCCCAAATTCATAGAACTGCAAGATAAGTTTTCAGATTTAATGGGCTTAGCTAGTACCCAATACAATGACTAAGACCCACTAAAGACCAATGACCCATCATCAGTATCATCAACCATAAAAACTACTGGAATAAAAAAAGTTGTCATATAGAAGGAATCAAGAGCCAGATTGATTATCACCAATACTAGAAGATAAACCCCAAAGAAACACTGCCTTTAGGAATCAAGGGGAGGAATGATTTCCAAAATTTTATATCTAGCTGCACTGTCAATTTAAGTGTGAGGATAAAGACATCTTAAGCATACAAAGCCTCAAGAAATTTACGTGCGGTGGCCCCCTGCTCTAGAAGGTACAAAATAGAAAATGTTCTCCATCAAAATGTAAGTATAAAACAAAAGGCAGAAAGGCAAGGAAATAAAGTAACTCAGGATCCCACACACAAAAAAAAAAGCAAAGCAAACTGTGTCCAAGGATGTTGATAAAGAAGGGAAGTCCTAGGATGATTTGCCCAGGCTCAGAAAGCACTCATCCAGATTGGAAGAAGAACAAAGAGGACACTACAGAAGTTTCTTCTCCAAGAAAATTAATTAGAACTGACATATTACCCAATGTTTCAATGTATTAAGAGTTATTTAAATAAAATAACTGTTTTTTTATATACACATGATGAAATATTATTCAGCTATAAAAAAGAATGAAACCTTGCCATTTGCAACAACATGGATGGCCCTTAAGGACATTCTGCTAAGTGAATTAAGTTGTAAGTTAAACAGAGAAAGACAAATACCATAAGATCTCACTTACACGTGGAATAAAATAAAAGCTTATAAATACAGAGAATAGATTGGTAGTTGCTAGAGGCAGGGGTGAAGAATGGGCAAAAAGAGTGAAGGAGGGCCAAAGGTAAAAACTTTTGGTTTTAAAATAAGTCATGAGGATGTAATGTACAGCATGGTGGTTAATAATACTGTTATATATTTGAAAGTTGCTAAAAGAGTAGATCTTTAAAGTTCTTATCAGAAATTATGGTTCATATATACAATGGACTATTACTCAGCCATTAAAAAAATGAAATCTTACCATTTGCAATGACATAGATGGGCCTAAAGGTTATTATACTGAGTGAAATAAGTCAGACAGAGAAAGATAAATACAATATAATTTGATTTATTTGTGAAATCTAAGAAACAAAAAGAGCAAACTAATAATAATTTTTAAAAAGACTCATAAATATAGAGGACAATCTGCTGATGGCCAGAGAGGTGGGGAATGTGAGGGGTTGGGAAAAAATGGTGAAGGGTTACAGAAGTACAAATTAGTAGTTGGTAGATGGTCACAAGGATGGACAGCACAGCATAGGGAACATAGTCAGCAGTAATGTAATAGCTAGGTATAGAGTCAGAGGGAAGAAAGAGTAATTAGGGGGATCATTTAATTATAAATGTCTGACCGATTTACTATATACTTAAAACTAATAATAAAATTAAAGTTTAGAAAAACTAACTCTAGCAAAGTAAAAGGTTCTTATAAGAAAAACATTGTAACTATGTAGGGTGAAAGATGACAACTAGACTTATTGTTATAATCACTTCACAATATATACAAATTTCAAAACATTACATTGTGCACCTGAAACTAACATGATGCTATATGTCAATTATACCTCATTAAAAACATTTGTTATTTAAATATGATAGATAATAATATATTACATACTTGAAAGTTGCTACAAGAGTTGACCCTAAATGTCCTCACCACAAGAAAAGAAATGGTAATTACGTGACCTGATAGAAATGTTAATCATTTTGTTTTATTATATATATATACACACACACACATATATATATACATATACAGACACATACATATATACATACACATACATATATGTATGTATATATTCAATAAGTTGTATACCTTAAATTTACATAAAGTTATGTCAATTAGATCTCAATAAAGCTAGAAAATTTTTTAATTTTTTAAAGAAAAGAGAAAAAAGATGTTTAGATATGACACAGTTTGGGAATAATTTTTTTCGTTCATAAAATAAAAGAATAAACTAATAGATCTCTAAATCCTTTCCAGCTCAAATAATCTATGATGTATAACCCATGACCCCAAATTTTTTAAAGATGAAAATCTATACTTTTGAGCCAAGGTCAAAGTTATATGCTTTATGCATTTATCTGGGAAAATAGTCAAACAATAATATTTAGAAAAACGTTTTATTTACACCAAAATTTTGAAAGTTGGCTAGTTAACCAAATACACTGTGCTTCCTCCAGTCAAACCACAACTCACCTCCCCACCCTCTTTTATGTACAGATTTCTTTGTCACCTCATGCACTTTTCAGGGTTCCCACAGAGGGAACCATAAACAGGTGACAAGAAATGCCCTTGCTAAAACTGGCATCTCCCACAAACTGTACAATGGTCTAAAAACAAAGAGAATGTAAGGATTAAGAAGCCACTTAAGCATAATTCTCATTAGCCAACTTATCCTTATATTTTCTAATGACTAGAAATAAAACCTTAATATGTTCCAGTTTTATGTAACTGGAAATAAATGTGTATTTTTCTAAGAAATCATTTTTTTCTCTTCAGACTCCATATAATCCTAGGGATCATGCTAGTTATACATTTTTTTGTTGTTGTTATCCAAACTAAATAGTGAATATAAAAACAGGAAACTAAAAAATTCTTCTTTCTTTTCATTTCTTTTCTAGTTTCTAGCAGCACTTCCACTCCATGTGTTGCCCTCCACTATACCTTTCTTGTGGCACCCATGGCCTGATCTTAGCTGCCACACTCCCTCCAACTCACCTACCATTTGATATGTCTTTGTCTTCAGATAACTTCTCCTTCCAGGATGATTTCCAACCCTACTGTTCCTTATGCCAAACCACTGAGGAAGTACCAACAGCAAATTTTGGGAGTACATATGCTAACCAAGGACAATCTGCTCAGATATTTCAGGAAATCAGCACAAAAACTGAGAGTCAATTCTGGGCTTCTCCTTGTGTTTCATTCAGTCACCTCTCCTAGAACTCAGGAAATCCAGAAGTAGGGCAATCAAAAGGTATGTAAATGAGTGCACGTTACTTGGGCTTGGGGAGCTATACATCTGAAGGTGTATTTCCAAGATGCTGCGTTCACATTAAAGCTGTAAATTTTAAAATCCGGCTAATTTGGGATTCTTAATGTCTTACGAAGGCATCTTCTTCTACAGTGGGTATTTGCAGTTGATTAAGGAACAGCTCAACAGCCTAAAACTGTTCATGCACACAGCAGAAGGAACAATTATTACACTGAAAGAAACTAATCCTTCTAGATCAATATATCTCTGTACAAAAAGCTTATATCAAGACATAGTTAAAGTCCATGACAGAGACTGCAAATTCACCTGCCTACAGGAGTCCTTGCATTTGCCAATGACTAGAAATAAAACCTATGCAATGGTCACATGTCTCAAGTGTGTGATGGGAACTATAGGGAGCTAGAGTGAGCAGGCCCTGTGTGAGGGGCAGCTGCTACTTAGCTCCAGTCAATTGCTGTCATGCAACAGTTTATGCCTAATGTCATCCTATGTTTCACTCTTGAACTCTCCTAGCTTTTAAAATCTGAAAAGCAAAAAGAAAATCTGTAAATTTAAACCAACCTAATCTATCACATTATAGGGTGTCATGTAAATTTTTATCTTTCCCAGATAAATGGTTCCTCAAGAAGAGAGTAGTATCAAGAAGATTTAGAGTAAATAACCCAATGGGAGACAGATCTAAATTTCAAATACTTCAAGTGTGAGCTCTGGCTCTTTGCATGCACTTAGTTCTCATCAACTTCAGCAGGAGTTAAGAAATTATCAGATCAATTATATAAAGATTTTCAAATGGAAGTCTTTTTCTCTCTCCCATATAGAACACATTTATTTCATAACCCTTTGAAATATGGATTTCCTAAACAACGAAAATCAAATTGTTTCTATTTGATAAAATACTGTACTATTGGAGGCCAAAAGAGACTTATGTGAATTGACAAAAATCAGTTTTCTGTGGCATGCATTAAAACTTTCGAAATCAAATTAGGTAAAGTGTCAGGAAGTATTCTTAAAAGCTTGACTGCTCAGGAAGGATTTAGGGATATGAGTGTGCAGCCGAGCATTAGGATATTATTGGTGTTTTTCCTCAGCAAGTGTTTGGCAGACACTGTTTCCATGGGATATGATTGTCCAGTTCCTTCATTTATCTTGAACTTTAAAATTAAACTAACACTTTTTATTGGAGCACATGGATTAGAGGAGATCATGAAAAGAGAAATGGGTTGGCAAAAGATAAAATTCAAACACCAAGCAACATCTTAAATTGAATTGCCTTGAAATAACCTAACGACAAGGTTATAAAAGTTTAAAACATTTTAAGGGTCAAAAGCTCAGAATCCTGCAGAACTTCTAATTAGTAAAGTTCAGTTTACAGTAGAAAACAGCTCTCAAGATTAAATCCAGCTGATGTTTCTGGCCATTTCTACTTAATCAGTCCACCTGACTGAACCACAGACTCCCTTCCTCTGTAAGACATCTGACTAACATTACATTGGACAATTATCACGAATAAGTTATTTTCTAGAATGTCAACACATAAGTTTTATGTTTGCTATGAGTTCCCTATGTTTTTCTCAAGTCAGTTTATGCTAGTTTTTTTTACTACTGCAATTACATCATTTAATTAAATATTACATAGACTGATAAAATATGAGTGTGGAAAGTTTTTGATCTCTATGGAAACCTAGTTAAAGATTTTAGACACAATTTAGAAAAGAAAGTCTGAAAAGAAAATTATTGTGGGTAAGATATTCTGAAAAAGTGGAAAATACTGGTAAAACCTAGATAGATTCTGCTTTCAGACCACTTTACAACTCTTAACTTCCAGCTCAGCTTTTAGCAAATTAAAACTAATAGAAATAGTAGACAATGATTAGTGGATGTGGTTTATGCAGGCAAGATGACTGAGTGCTCTAATAAATGCAAGTACACTAAAAAAAAAAAAAGGCCTTAACATCTCATCAAAACTTTGTTGAACAACATGAATATTTAAAATATGTATATATTGTTTTCACAGATCCCTTTTCCATTTCCTGACAAATTTATTGGCTAATGCCAGTCACATCAGATCACAGGGCTTCTACTATAGTCATTTCAAACAAACCTTATGTTCAAGGTAGATCTGCCACTAAAATTTTTGATGTTTGTAGTTTGTCGGTTTTAAACTCTTGCCAAGATAGAAATTATCTCTTTAGTCTAGTATCTTAGAATGGCAATCAATTACAAAGTTTATATTTTAGTGGAACAAAATTGAGTTAATACCTATGGAAAATTCTCTACTATGAAGTTTGCCTTTTTATCTTTGATCTCATGAAAGTTATATTTTTGTTTCATAATTAAGATAAACTTATCAAATTACTTTATATTTAAAATGAATTATGCTAGGAGATTTATAGAAAAATAAAGAAAATGAATTACACTATATAAATCTCTGAAATACTCACAATTAAGTCAAAATTTTGAGAACTGATAATCATTAGTAATTTTATATGCCAGATAACTAACAGATATAGATATACCGTCTATGTTTATAGTTAGTTTTCACATTGCTCAATTTATACATGAGAAAATTAAGTGTGAGAGATAAACAAGTGGCCCACAGTTGCTGTCTATGGTGGGAGGGGCAGACCCGGAACTAGATCTCTGGTCTCTTGAGCTCCAAAGCTGGCACTCGTCATCACGATGCTATCAGGAGTCCCAAGAATATATCACTTTAATGCTACTCAACTCCCATATTCTTTAGACTATCCAGATTTTATTTTGTATTGCTCTATAAAATTTTGTAAATCATTGGTTATAATATGCAATTATATAATTTTAAAATACTAGATGTTCCTTAACAAAATTTCTTCAGGGCAGAAAGGCATACAGAAAGGTATTACTAATAAGAAAGTACTTTCCAAGGCAGACTGTGAAAGAAATAATTTTAGGATTTTTAACTCATTTATACAAACATCTACTGTAGGCTTGTACTCAGTACTGAAAATACAAAAGTAATGTTGTTATCGTCCTCAAGGAGTCCATGATCTGGATGAGGAAGAGGTAATTAAGAAATTATGATAACAGTTCCAATAGACATCCATACTAAATACTGGGAAAACAAAGAGGTGATAAAACTCTCAACAAATTGAATATAGAAGGACCATACCTCAACACAATAAAGTTCACATATAACAAGTCCGCAGCTAACGTCATATTTAATAGTGAAAAGTTAAAATTTTTTCCCTCAGAACATGAACAAACAAAGGTATCTACTCTTACCACTCTAAGAGTACTGGCCAAAACAATCAGGCAAGATAAAGAAATCAGAGGCATCCAAATAAGAATGGAAGAAGTAAAATTACCTTTATTTGCAGATAATAGGATCTTCTATATGGAAAATACTAAGATTCCACCAAAAATCTATTAGAACTAATCAATGAATTTAGTAAAGTTGCAGGATATAAAATCAACATACAGAAATCACTTATGTTTCTGTATTACTAACAATTAAATACCTTTAAAAAAATAAAAGAAAATCTCATTGACAATAACATCAAAAACAATAAAATATTTAGGAATAAATTTAACTAAGGAGGTGAAAGATTGTATATTGAAATTTTCTAGCTTTGATGAAAGAAACTGAAGATACAAATAAAAAGATATTCTGTGTTCGTGGATCAAAAGAATTAATATTGTTAAAATACCCATACTATCCAAAATATAGATTCAATGCAATCCCTATCAAGATTTCAATGGCATTCTTCTCAGAAGTAGAAAAAAAATCCTAAAATTTATATGAAACCACAAAAGACCCCTAACAGCCAAAGCAATTCTGAGAAAGAACAAAGTCAAAGGCATTACACTTCCTGATTTTAAATGATAATACAAAACTATAATAATCAAAACAGTTTGATACTGGTATAAAAATAGACACACAGACCAATGGAAGAGAACTGAGAGCCCAGAAATAACTCCTCACATATATGGTCAACTAATGTTTGACAAGGAAGGCAAATAATGGGGAAAGTATACTCTCTTCAACAAAAAGTGGTGGGAGAAATGGATGACCACATGTAGAAAAGTGAAATTGAACCCACATCCTATACTACTCCCAAAAATGAACTCAAAATGGATTAAAGACTTAAACATAAAACCTGTGATTATAAAACTAGAAGAAAACATTCAAGGGAAAATCTTGACATTGGTGTTAGTGATGACTTTTTTAACATGACACCAAAAACATAAGCATCGAAGGCAAAAATATGTAGGTTGTAATTAAACTAAAAAGCTTTTGTACAGCAAAAGAAACAATTGACAAAATGAAAATGAAACCTATGGAATGGGAAAAAATATTTTCTAACCATACATCTGATAAGGTGTCAACATCACATAATTCAATAACAAAAAATAAACAATCCAATTTAAAAATGGGCAGAGGAACTGAATAAAAATTTTTTCCAAAGAAGACATACAATGGCCAACAGGAACATGAAAAGATGCTCAACAGCATTAATCCTCAGGGAATTATAAATCAACACTGTTAGGATAGCTGTCATCAAAAAGAAAAGAAATCACAAGTGTTAGTGAGAATATGAAGAAAAGAAATACTTGGACACTTTGGTGGAAATGTAAATTGTTACAACCACTATGAAAAACTGCATGGAGATTTCCCAAAATAATTAAAAATAGAACTACCATATCATCTAGGAATTCTACTTCTGTATATATAGCCAAAGGAAATGGAAACAGGATATAGAAGAGATATCTGCATTCCATGTTTATTGCAGCATTATTCACAATAGCCGAGATACAGAAGCAACCTAAGTGTCTGTCAATGAAGAAATGAATAAAGAAGTTGTTTTACATCACACACACATAGAAATATTATTCAACCATTAGAAGAAAGGACATCCTGCCATTTGCCACAACATAGATGGAATGGATGACTCTGGAGGACATTATGCTAAGTAAATAAGTCAGAGAGAGAAAGACAAATACTACATGCTATTACTTATATGTGGAATCTAAAAAATTCTAACTTGTAGAACAGAGAGTAGAATGGTAGTTACCAGGGGCTAAAAGGTGGGGGAAATGGAGAGATATTGGTCTAAGAGTACAAACTTTCAATTATAAGACAAAAAAATTCCAGGGATGTAATGCACAGCACTGTGATTATAGATAACAATACTGTACTATATACTTGAAAATTCCAAAGAAAGCAGACCTTAAAAATTCACACCACACACAAGCATGCAAAAATGGTAATTATCTGACCTGAAGGAGGTGTTAACACTAAGGTGATAATCGTGTTGAAATACATGTCTATCAAATCAACATGCTGCAAACCTTAAACTTACATAATATTATAATAAGATACAGTTTTTACTGAGATATTAATCATACTCAGTAACGCTGAGAAGAAAAATAAAGAAGTGATGAATCTGCGAGGGAGTCCCCAATAGAAAGGAGTCTTTTGTCATTGACATTCTTTATCATTACTGGCATACGTACACAACAAATGACTTTTAGTCAGTTTTGTTTTGGGTTAAACTCTCTATAGACAATGTGTTGGCATCTGCTTGCACTCAAGTAGACAGTTTCCACCACTGCTTCCCCACTCTGGTATGTCACAGTGAATCTGTGTGACGTCTTGCCAAACAGAGAAGACAAGGAAAGCCATTTCAGACAGAGACAGTAGTCCTCCTATATTTGAACAAGCAAGGTGGTATGTAAAAACAAATAGGACAAGAAGTTTGGTGTGCTAAGTACAGTATACAAGGAACCAAGCTGCTATAAAGTCAAGCCAAAATCAACCTAAAGTTAAGCAAAAATCTGAGTGGCCGGCTCAGGAATATAGGCTTTATCTTAAAGACTGTGGGGAGACTGGATGATCTAATGCTATCTAGAGTTTGAAATTCAAATATTGGCTCTGCCACTTACCTACCACATAATCTCAACTCACAAATCTATCAATGATAATCTATCAAAGTGTAGATTAAAGGTGATGATGGATGCTAAATGTCCCATATGGTATAAACGCACAGTGCATAAGGACTCATTGAAGGAGTTTAAATAGAATAATATGATTAGATCTATGCTTTGGAAATATTTCTGTGGAAATAATGTGGAAAGAAGGAGATAGATAATTCTTGTGAAAATACAGGTAAAGAAAGGGGAAGATACGAATTATAGCAGAAAATATGTTATAGAGATATTTGGAGGAAGGGTGGACTAAATATGAGGGATGGGGGAATGTGGATACGCTCAGCAGTTTATTAGCCCAGCAACAATCAAAATGACAATTCACACAACATATATGATTTCTTTCACTCTGAACACTAATTCTTACCTCTTAAAAATAATAAATTTTTATTTAAAAATCTCAGGATGAGGAATCACACATACTAAGTTCAGTTCTGACTCAGCTCTAGCTGGTTCTACGACTTGTGTCTCAATTTCTTCATTCATAAATATGTAGAAAATACTCATTCCACATACTAATAGGATTTTGAAAAGAATATCATTACTAATAATACTGCAAGTTTCATAATAGGTATGAAATTAATAGGAATGCAGTTGTTCGTGGTGATATACAATGTCCATAGTGATATACAAAAGGGTAATGATAACTCTCTACACTATCTTTATAACTTTCTGTAAGTCTGAAATTATTTTAAAATAAAACGTTAAAACAGTTATCAGGGTGTGGATGCACCTGCAACCCATGTGTGAATTTAAACAGGTGATGTCAGTCATGCAGTTTTCAGAGAAATGGGACTATGCAAGCCAAGTTTAAATGATGTTCCCCTGGTAGACTGAACAACTGCCCAGTGACACACTGACCCCTGGAAGCTCCCTTTTGGCAGCATTCTGAAGTCTGTTCTTGCCAAACATTTCTTTCTTTTCATGTAAGAATGACAGTAAACAGCCAAATCAAACAAGAACTATTTGGCTTGTTTTAAAGAGGCTTTGGAAAACTGCTTTGAGTTGCCATTTGTTATTGCCACCAAATCCTGGAGATAAAGGGAATGAAAACAGAAGTGTCATTCCTCAGGCCATCTTCAGACACATTTTTTATTTGTTCTTTCACACAACATCAGAAGGTCCATGTGGAATTTCTTGGAGCCCAAATATCTAGCACAAGGATAGATGAAGTATTTTTTAATTGAAAGTTATATGTCTGACACTGTTTAGAAGCTTCCATTTCTCTTTAAACAGAAGAGTTTTTAAAAAGGAAATAAGATTTATGTGTTTGTTCTACATTCTGAGGCCATTGGTATGAGCACAGAAAAAAATAAAAAATAGCCACTGCATTGCCTCATTTTCTTCTAACCAAAAAAAACCGCATTACTGATGAGGAAACAGAAGTTTAGAAAAATGAAGTATCTTGCTAAGAGTCTCTCCTCTTAGACTCAGTATAGTCTAACTTCAAAACACTCATTCCTATCTAATACAGTATAGAGCAAACAGTTGTGGGGTTGATCTTGGTAGAACTTAAAAGAAGAAATAAATATGCACAAACAGTCATCATCAAAACAGGCTTTCATTGCCATGATACTACTCTGGGGGAGCCTGACCTAAAATCACCTACCCCATCCAACCACAGGAAAAATATTTTAATCTTCTAACATTGAAGCAGAGTCCCTCAGAATCCATAATCACTAGATTACAATTCTCCTCACATACACACGTGAGAAGGAAGGTCTTTTGAATGGAGCAAATACTCCATTAAATACTCAATTAAAGCCATTGCCAGAACGTACAAGAACGTTATTTAGGTCACATACATGGTGTCAGAACTATGGGTTGAATCTCATCAATGCAGTAAAGCTGGAGAAAATAAGATTGAAACCAGTTGTTTGGTTTTGTATAGGAAAACAACTGCCTGATTAACTAAATTTTTCTCTTTCTAAATGGTTGTCATGGTATTGTACAGATAGATTCTTAGACTGAGCCTGCAGGCAACAACAAATTTGTGACATTCTGCCTTGACCCTTATATTGCAATTACATTAGGGCTGTCATTCTGAAATGATATGGAATCACAACACAGTCTCCTAAAAATCTCAGAAATTTGGGAATGGGAAAGCCAAGGAGTCAGTGAAAAATCACATTTTAAATTAGTTTAAAATATGGCTTTATTATTTTCAAATATTATATACATTCAAAACTCATACATATGAGTACTAACAATAAACTAAGAATATAAAAATATCACAAAAGACTTGTGTTACATAATAATATATCAACAATGTACAGTTATTTCAGTGCACAAACTTCAATTTCTTTGGTAATAGAGGCAGTTTTATTCAATGAGAATTGCAATAGTAATGATGATCATTTAAGTTTGTTGGACATTTAGAACATACCAGAAGTTTTACATATATTTTCTCATGAAAATACCCTATGGCCATTAAAATAGTCCAAGATGATCTCCATTTTACAAATGAAGACACTGAGTTTAAAGAAAGTAAGACTCCTACCGAATATTACACAGCTAGCAAGAGGTGGGGGCCTCTGTTCATGAAACTCCATGGCCTGAAGCCTTAACTCCACTCTGAATAGCCTCTGAATAAACACACTTAAATTGCCAGGTGTCCAAAGCTTATTCTTCTTCAGTTACACTTCTCATCCATCTTCAACCTCTATTTCTAATCTCACTGAGATTAGAGGGCTCATTTCAAATAAAGAATCAATGAATGATGAGGAGTTAATAATTTTCTAATGTAAAAGCAAAGCTTGGCACCTAAAGCAACTAACCGAAATGCTCAGCTCAAAGACATTTTTAGTTCCACAATAACAACCACGATTTTAATCTACTTCCACCATTTTTAAGAGATATATTTTTTCCTGCTTTGCTGAAGCTATTTAAATAAAGGCTTTAAAACAAAGAATAATGATTTTTCTCTAAGCCAAGGAAATTCACATTCCTAGGATCTACATTCAGTCTGATGCTTTTTTGTAACATATTTTGGTTAGTGCCTTGGCGACGTTCACAGCGGCTATGGAAGTCTTTCTTCAGTCTCACTCCCCAGACACTGCACGGGGAAGATGGCAGTCATGCCATGTGCTCTAGAGATACAAATAGATATCAAAAGAGAATTAAATTCACGAACACAATGCAACACAGGAACTTGATTTTATTTGCCCCACAGGTTCAAAAGTGGAAAATTAACAAAATATGTACTGTATCT
This sequence comes from Macroglossus sobrinus, assembly GCA_004027375.1. NCBI lineage: Eukaryota > Metazoa > Chordata > Mammalia > Chiroptera > Pteropodidae > Macroglossus > Macroglossus sobrinus. The sequence continues at coordinate 772,894 of PVKZ01000300.1, forward strand.
CAGTTGGCAGATCTGACAACTCATTATCTTACAACACAATCCCTAATGCTCATGACTTAAAAATAAAAAGAAAGGGGCAATAATTTTTCATCTATAATGGGTCTGATAGATCACAGCTCTGATTTTCCCTCCCCAACTGAATTATTAAGTAGAAAGTCAATATGAATATGCAACAGAGTTGTGCCCTGCTTCCTTTTTCTGGCAAACCGGTCTTGCTCCTAATTCCCAGCAGTATCAATTAACAATGCATAATTTTAATAGAATGCTTGAAAATATAGCACTGACACTGTAAAAATTAATTGTCTTGAGCTGATTTCCTGTAGACACCATTAATCAGTATTATACCTTCTCATAAGCAGCTGTTCGACTTCTTCCCTGTGATACAAGAGAGAAAGGAATGTGAATGAGGCGGCCATGTGCTCTGCAGGTGTGTGAGTGACATTTGAATTTTTAACATCTTGTAATATAAAATCCAGAAAATAAAGTGAATAGTTTTGCTTTTGAAGCTAAAGCTAAAGTTCTTAACAAGTTTTCAGAGTGATTTAGAATTGACGATTTAATTAAACAAGGTATGAATGAAGACTTCTCATAACAAAGGTAGCTAAAATCTGATCACTAGTTTAATGCCAAATTCTGGCAATTACACTCATTTATGTCAAGAAGTATTGCATATAATCATTTGATACGTTCAAATGATTAAAATAATAATGAAATAAAATAATGCAGTATATATCACACACAGTGTTTTTAAAATCTCTAGATCAGCATATTTGAAAAAGAGCATTCACTTTAGAATAAGAGAACATGAGTTCCAAGTCTGGCTCTGCCACTTTCTTACAAGATGTCTTACTTGGAATAAGACAAAGTAGAAACTAACATTTCCCCTCTAGGGGCCAAAGTTTCTTCATCTATGATGCATATGTGATCTCTAACATTATAGTTTTATAGTTCTATAGTTCCTTCATTTAAAAACAGGGCTTGGAGCTTTTCATCACACAAAGATGAAAAACCACACATGTTCTTAGCATATGTTGAATACTTGAGCATGCTAGTTCCATAGGCCTGTACTGTCCAATACTGCAGCCAGGAGGCACATGTGACTATTGAGGGCATAAAATGTGCTGTAAGTGTCCATTACACAGCAAACTACAAAGACCTGTTATAAAAAAAAAGAATGCAAAAATCTCAATTTTATACTGATTAAATGTGGATATGATAATATTGGGGATATATTGTATTAAATAAAATGCATTGTCAAAAATAACTTTTCTCAGCTCTTTTTACTATTTAATGTGACTAAAAGAAAACTTGAGTTGCATATGTGGCTTGCAGTCTATTGCTATTGGACAGCACTGGTCTAGGTCCTAGATGCTTAGCAGTAAGCAAACCAGACAAGTCTCCACTCTTAAGAAACTTGCACTCTAATGGAGGGAAGAAAAAATAAACAAGCAAGTAAATAATTAATTTTATATAACAGTGTTATATAATAAAATACGAAGTTGTGGCAGAATATTTTTCTTTAGATAGGGTGGTCAGGAAAAGTCTCTAAGCCAAGGCAACATTTAAGGTGAGACCTGAATGATGAGATATGGCAACTTGACATAGACCTGAGAGAATGGCCCAGGAGGAAGAAAGAGCAAGCCTAAAAACTCTGATGTAGGAGTGGACTTGGGATGTTTGTTTTTATTGCACACTGAAATACTTACATTTATAACACAACATTTACCAGAAGTATTATTTAGTTTCCATAATTAATTTATTGGGCACCATATATTGTTTTAAGAACCCTCACACACATTACTCAATTAATCTCAATGACTTTCTCTCTCTATAAAAATTTGTGATATAATGTCCATGACACAAATGAAGAAATTAAAACTGAAAGGGTAGGAGGGACATGCCTGAGGATATGCAACGTGTAAGAGAAAGTGAGGACTGAAGTTCCCATCTTCACACCTCATATCCAGAGCTCGTCTTTTATGGTGTTCTATGTCATTTTCACCCAATGTACACAAGGTAAGCAAAAAAGATTTCTCAGCAGAGTTGTCCTATCTTTGCCACTCTTTTGTGGGCTGCTCTTTACTCCTCAGTGGCTCCCAGAAAAAGGAATAAGTTCGGAGAAACGTGATCACCACCATCAAGTATGTGACAAACTGGGGGCTCGAGTTAGCCCTTAGACAGAACAGTTACTAGACAACACAGTTAATCTGTGGGGGAAAAAAAGAAGAAACTCTTAATCCCTTTCCCCTTGGTCTCTTCCTCTTAATTACTGAACTTTCATCCTATTCATGACATTTGTTAGATGCTTAGCAAGCATTTTTGTTGACATGGACCTTAGAAAGAAAGCTGAATGAACACTGCAAATTTGGGAAGCAAAGAGTTTGAATCATCTAGCCTTCACCACTTAGAGGTGAACTATATAACCTCAACACTCTCTAAATCACAGTTTTTTCACATGTAAAAAAGGCAAAAAAGTACCTGCTCTTAGTGTTTTTATGAGAGTTAGAGAGTCAAGAACAAGTACTTATCCCAGAAGTTTGTGACAGCCCTTCAACTGATGAATGTTATACACTTCTAGGTGTGACCACACGTTAGAAGAAGCTACATTGCACATTTGTTCTGCAGAATTGAGGCATGGGAAGTTTGAGACTTCTAAGATCGTTGGGCATCCATGGGTTAAATGAAAATGATAATTTATCCTTTATTCTCTGATATAACTGATATGTTTCTATAAATTAGAATCTCCTGGCCTTAGATCCCAAACTAATCTATTTGCCACCAGGTACTTTCACTGGGACAATGGCAAAATTTAGTCACTGACCCCTTTTCATGTGACTAAAAAATAACTCCTTTTACTTCTAACAGACAAAGCAATCCTGAGAAAATAAAAACAAAGCTGGAGGTATTACACTTCCTGATTTCAAATTATACTACAAAGTGACCATAATCAAAACAGCAAGGCATTGGAAGAAAAACAGATACATAGATATATGGAACAAAATTGAGAACCCAGAAATAAACCCATATATATATATATCAACTAATTTTTGACAAAAGAGCCAAAAACATACAATGGAGAAAAGAAAGTCTTTTCAAAAAAATAAAGCTGAGGAAAATTGGAGAGCCACATGTAAAAGAATGAAACTATACTGATATTTGACACCACACACAAAAATTAACTAAAAATGGATCAAAGATCTAAGTATAAGACTTGAAACAATAAAATGTATAGAAGAAAACATAGGTGTTAAATTTACAAACCTTGGTATCAAAGCATTTATGAGTTTGACTTCAAAGGCAAGTAAGTAAAAGCAAAAATAAATGAATGGGACTATATCAAACTAAAAAGAATCTGCACAGCAGAAGAAATTATCAACACAAAAGGCAACCAAATGGGAGAAGATACTTGCAGGCAATATCTCCAATTAGGAGCTAACATCAAAAATATATAAAGAACTCATATAATTCAACAACAACAAAAATTATCCAATTAAAATATGGACAGAGGACCTGAACAGATATTTTCCCAGGAAGACATACAAATTGGCCAACAGATATATGAAAAGATGCTCAATTTCACTAGCTATAAGGGAAATGCAAATCAAAACCACAATGAGATAATACCTCATACCTGTTAGAATGGCTATTATCAACAAGACAAGAAATAACAAGTGTTGGAGAGAAAAAGGAGCCCTCATTCATTGCTGTGGGAATATAAATTGGTATAGCCACTATAGAAAACAGTATGGAAGCTCTTCAAAAAATTAAGAATAGAATTATATGAACCAGCAATTCCTCTTCCAGGTATCTACCTGAAAATTTGATAACATTTATTCATAAAGATATATGTACACCTGTGTTCACTAAAGCATCATTCATGGTAGCCAAGACATGAAAGCAAACTAAATGTCTTTCAGTGGATGATTGAATAAAGAAGATGTGGTACATACATACACTGAAATACTACTCAGCTATAAGAAAAGAGAAAGTGCTGCCTTTTGCAACAGCATAGATGGACCCTGTCAGTATCATATTAAGTGAAATATGTTACAAAAAAGGACAAGAAGCATATGATTTCACTCATATATGGGATATAAACCAGAAAGCAACAAATGAACAAAAAAACAACTCACAGACATAGATAACAATATGATGGCCACCAGAGGGGAAAAGGGTAAAGAGAAGCTGAAGAGGGAAAAGGCAGTCAACTATTCGGTGACTTTAATATATAGTGAGAACATAATGCCATACATAAATGATGTATTATAGAATTGTACACTTGAAACTTATATAATCTTATTATCCAATGTCATCCCAATACATTTAATTCTTTAAATTAAAAAAAAAAAGAATAACTCTTTTTATGAATTGAAAAATCTCCAAGTACAATTATGAACTGAAGCAACTTCTGAAAGTAGAACCATTGGTTTAGTTGGGATTCCAAAGGGAATGTCTTAATATCTTCAAACAGCAGTACCTTCAGGTTTTGGACTGAAGCTCTTTTTCAAAAAAACAGAGCACAGAGCTTGAATGTCTCTCAGTGATGTTCCCCTCAAGGCTATGAGGCAAACTGCTAAGCCTGGCTCCTAGGAAATGGCTCATGGCTTAGCAAGACTCTCAGCTTGAGCAATTAGAGAAGTTTATGAACCATGAAATTTTGAGAGTGAAGGCATTCAGGGAAGGGTATGGAAATATAACATTAAACATATTTATACCTATATACTGATAAAACAAAAACAAATAACATTCTCTAGTTAGTACTGATTCTGTTTCTGAGAATTTGAACTGGTTATAACAATAACCAACAAAATCCAAATGAATTCAAAGTAAGACATAAGATGTATCTTCTCTTGTCTAATTGTGAGTTGTTCCAATGAGCAGATTTTTCTCTGTTGGCAAAGTGTGTGAACTTGTTCAGGTCCCAAGTTGTCCACTCCACTCAAAATGCCTGACACAACCTTCTGTCGCTCTACCAAATCACTTTTCTTTTTCTTTTCAATTCTAAATCACAATCTGTCAATCACCCACAATTGGCTTTAGTAACTATTCCAAATTTTTCTGCAAACACTGAATTGGGGTAAGGGTTTGCGAGAGAGTAAAGGTATTTTATTTATTTTTCGTGCATTGGCAGGGTAGAGGGTGGTTGAGAAGTTCCTTAAAATGAATAAATAGAGCAATCATGGGAGATGCTGTGGAAAGGGGTCCCACCTTCCCACCACTGCCACGCCTTTGTCTTGTCATTATGGAGGGTTAAATTGGGTAGACTATATGTAAGCTTCAAGGGAGCCTTGATGTCTCCTGCTCTGAGTTATTGCCCTGCTTCATTTTACAGATGCCTCAGAATGGAGATGAAAGGGCAATTGTTCCAATTTCCCCTGTCTGGAGCTCTGCAAACTCTCCTTCAGAAAATCCTTAAGCATTATCTTAGCTCCTATGCACAGACGTAGAAACCCATGCTTTCAAAGTGCACCAAAGATCTAGTACTACATCCGATTATAGACCAATATTTCCTTAGTATTAACTTTTCTCTTAGAGTGACGGAGATTACTGGGAATATGTTCAAAGAACCACCTGTTCCTCAATAGAGATCTGTTAAGCTGTAGGAAGCAGCTACAACCCCAGTTCACTAGAATTTAGCCCTTAAATTATAGGTGGAATATCTAGCCTAAATTTGGAGTTTCAACTTATAATATCAAAGAATATGAACCTTACATTTCTCTCTGAAGACAGTAGCTCTTCTGCTTTTTATGTCCAACTCCTTTGTTTTTCTTTCCTTCCAATACCTCAGCCTAACTGGCTCCAAGCTGAGAGGCATGACTGAGAGGTCACTTAGCTAAAACCTCTTATCCCCCAAATGGTAGAGATCAGGAACACACTGGAGGTACTCAAGAGACCTGACTTAGACCATTAACCTTGCCAGTATGGCTGTCAGCCAGCTATGGGTTTTCCACCATCCTCTAACTTTATATCCAGGTAAAATACCCTCAAATGATTTTCAAGGAGATCCAAAAGGGGGCACAAGGCAGTGAAGAAGAAATATGATGTAATTTAGAACTAAAAAGATTCTTAGAAATCATCTAGTCCAACCTCATCATTTTAGTGTGAAAAAAATGAAGCACAGATTGATAAACACTTGTTCAACAACACTATGCTTATAAGTCCAGAGCTTAGGAACATATCCCAAGTCTCATGACTTCTCAGCTAATGTTCTATTCCACTATTCGATTTATAAGCCCCAGGAATAACTCTGGCTCTTCTCCAAGGTCTATCCTCCAGCTGTCCATGATAATAAAAATCTGGAAGACTCAGCACCATGCACTAAAAGAATCACTGCCTTTAATGTCAGACCTGGGGTCAAGCCTAGTTGTGTGTAACTTCCCAGGGAGTTACCAGCAATCTCTCTGAGTTCTCGCTTTCTTACTGGTCAAGTGGGGCTGACTTTGGTACCTGTCTGAACTGTAGTGAAAATCAAAGGATATGGGGAATGTAAAATTGCTGTGAGAAATGTTAGCTGTAATGGTTCACAAATTTCACTGGCCTAACAAGCAGAGCACTAGATGCCTGAAGGTAAGAGATACAACACTGCTAAAAAAATATGAAACAACAGCAAAACCACTTCCCAGAAGCTCTAGGATTAGAGAAAGAGGAGAAAAAAGGAAGATGGAAAAAAAATCCTATGATGTCATAGTTTTACTAGGGGGCCCAACCATCCAAGTTGTCTGTCTTTTAGCACTGAAAGTCCCAGTGAGGGAACCCCTCAGTCCCAGTCAAACCAGATAGTTACCATAAAAAACAAAGCTTATTAAAAATCTAAAATGTTAATATCTAGGATAAAATATTCACTTACAGAAAATTCAAAATGTTTCAGTTCAGTAGCCAGCTGTGAACCTTACATTATCCTCTTCTTTGAGGTCAAGAATGTGAAGTAAACCTAGGCAAATACTTTAAAATACATTTTCCTGCCTCTGATGGCCATTGCTTTATTTCCCACATCACAGAACACTATATAAAGCAGGAAAACAGTAGCAAGAAAAAATGGGCGAGTAAAAAGGAAGGATAAGAAGATTAGAAAACATCAAAGAATGCAATTTTGTAGCCCTTCTGCTGGACCCAGCCAATACTACCTTGCATCCTAGCTGTCTACGTGCAAAACCTACAGTTTGTCAAAGCTCAGTATCCAGTATGTTATTTAGTCTTACATTTCGCCCCATTTTTCCAGAAACTCCTAAGAAATGCAGTCACTGATTCCTGACAACATGGACTATCTTTAACATCCATTATTTTAAACATGCACTTTCAAAATACAAGGCACTAAAAGGCAGTGTTTCAACTCTGTTTATTCCAATTGGCTTTTCTGGTCAAAGCCTTTAGAATATGAGTTCTCTTGGCCAATACTGGAAAGACTGTCATATTCAATACTCTAAACTATTCATTGCAAGTTGTGAATTAGGATCGGGCAGTCTGCCTAAATATACACCAATTCTGAAATTTATTCCAAAGAGGTAATTTTGTAGTGGGAAGAATAACTTCTTTAGGACTGAATGCAGAAATCACACCAAGAAAAATGAAAGGCTCTGGCAAACTTTTGGTGTGCAACCACATTTGGAGATTTCACCAAAATATTTATTTTGGTTCTTCCATCTCTCTAAAACAGATTTTTGAACATATGGCTTGAGGACATTTTCTCTATTTTTCTATCTCTCTCTCTATCTTATATTCCAGTTTTATAAGTAGAGACATATATGAAAATTATGTGTGTCTTTCTTCCTTCAAACTATGGGTAAAATTAGAAAATAAAATATATTAACAAGTAGCACTCTTAAAGAACTTACATAAAAGCTTGCAACAAACTCTATGGGTATACAAGATACAGTGAGCCCTGAGATTTTGTCCAGCATTATTCTTTCTATCACCCTTTTAGATCACATACAATTATGCCATGTAGAACTAAAAATAGTTTTAAATTATGATGAGGTATAAAAGCAGGATTAAATGACAGGCATGGTACACTTACTAAAATAATCAATAGTACCTCATACTTCTGTACTTTCGAATCTCCTTGAGAAAAATGATCTGTATATACTGGAATGGATTATTGGTTGGGGGAGGATAACAGAGGGCTCCATTTACCCATGATGAATTCAATAGACCAAAAGACAACATTGTTTGTCTTTAAAAATAAATCTAGTTACTTGTACACTACACATTTCATCATCACACATAAGTTTATGATGATGAGTTTTTTTTAAAAAAGGTATTGTTTTATTTTCTTCAAATATCTTGAAAGAAGCTGTGGCTTCTTTCTCTAAAATCCTATGTTCTAGAACTATGTGTATCTATGTAACCTCATATTAAGAGTGCATATTAACAATATTTACTATGTGCAAAGTCCTAAGGACTTTACAAATATAAACTTAATAATCCTAATTAATATTAAGAATAGCAGACACTATTCTTATCCCATTAAATGGAAGAAGTTGAGCACAGAGAGGTTAAAGGACTTTCTATTCCCAAGGCCACAGAGTTAGTAGGTTCTGGAACCAGGATCCAGACAGTTCAGCCATGGTCTTCACCAACAACTCTGGAGACCATATCATTTACTTCCTATACTCCAGACACCTGTTGTTTTCCAGTACTTCAGTCTCTCAAAGGTTCTTGCCAGCCTCAGTGCTTTTGCTTTTGCTTATGTTCTCTTTGCCTGCAGAATTCTTCCCTGCTGGTGCCTTCTCATCATTTCCTTCTGAGGCTAAAAGACATGTACTTAGGAGGCCTTCCCTGAACTCCCTCTAAAGTTACCTGTCTCTTCTCTATCGTGCTTTCTGTTTCTTATCTATGTCTTTCATAGAATTCATTATAATTTGTAATTATTTTATTATTTGCTTGTTCTTATCAGTCTTCCCCACTAGAGCATTCTTTCCACAAAACCACTGCATGTCTGGATCACTACAGTGTCCCTAGCACTAAGCACAGTACCTATCTCACAGCAGAAGTGAATAAATATTCACTGAATGAATAAATAAATTTTAAAGAACTCTTTACACAGTCTGGACAAATCACCTAATTGGAACAACTTTAGGGATAACCTGAAGCTATGTCTAGGTGTAGGTTCAGGAAAAGAGATTCTGGGTGAGAATTATTTAGAGAACATGCCTCTAGCTATTCCATTAATGTGGGTCCAAGCTCAAGACCTTTTAGACATCTGTCTTCCTGTAAATACTGAGAGTCATGTTACAGCGCTCTGTGTCAATTGCCAAATGCGGCCTGGACAGGCACCAAACAACTGGTAAATTCGAATCTAGAAATAAGAGGCTTGACTGGAGGGGAGTCAAGCTTGCAACCCCTACCCTCTTGTGCTACCTATAGATGTATGTTTTTGTCTTAGATTTGAACATTATATAAAACCTATCTAAAAGTTTGATGCTATAAAAGCAAATAGGTCCTCAATTATTTCTGTCAACCTCAGAAAGATGGTAAGACTAAAATGTCTCACTTTTAGAAGCATTATCACATAATTATCTTATCTGAGCTTCCAAATTGAATAGCCACTAGTCAAGAGTTATGGCCAGAAATTACTACTCCCATCACCAGTGTTATAGGCCTTGCTGAGGTCAGAGGTCCCTTTATTTGGTTTCCATTTTCCATTCGAGTACTCTGATGAAGAAAAGTTTTTAACTGCAGGATATGTTTGCTCTCATGGCATCCTGCAAAGCCATGCCATCACTTTGCCTGGGCAAAAGCCAGTTTAACACCAACACAGCACTGATAAACTATGACTATATCAATCAGGGTCGCAGCAGGATATAGGTGGAATACTCAAACTGGGTCATTGAAAGAGAATTTATTAAAGGAATTGTTTATAAAATCTTAGCAAGGTTTAAGGAAACAAGAGAAGAGATAGGGCAGTATTCTAGGACTAGCAATAGTGCAGTGCTACTATCAGTTTTAGACATGAAAGGGCAAGAGTAGGCAGTGGTTCCCAGAACTAGATTCCAGAATGATTAGTTGTATGGAATAGGACAACTAAGCTATGGCCTTTAGAGGAGGATGCAGATAGCCTATGGCAATCATTGCAAGGAAGAAGCAGAGGAGTAAATATCTCAACCTCTTCCTACTCACATCACCTACTGACCTTACCCAACGGGGATCCAAAGTTTCTGAGAAGTTGTTATCCAATGATGTGACCACAAATTTTTTCCACCCTAAGTTGTACTTACAGCATCATACAGAAGTGGTGCTCCACAAAATGGGCTTTTGAAAAATGTTGGAGAAGGTGATTTCCATTGTCTCTCCCAGCTCTAGCATTCTGTGCCTCTGACCATTAATAAATGGGAAGGCATAGGACATATGTCAAGTAATGCATTGTTACATTGTGTTAACTGACATTACTTATAGAATTATAGAATTACAGCAAGACCCATGATTCAGAATTTTTGACAATTATTAGTTAATCCAGTGGATTAGCAACTATGGAGAGAAAATGGCAGGGGAAGTCTTTTTGGATAAAATAGCAGAAATTCTTCCAAATTTACTTTTTAAATGAGGTTAGAGGTTACTGAGAATTCACAGGAACCTATTAATTGCTTTCCCTGAATCATGATTGTGACAAGGAGTCCATACCAGATGTTCCTAAGTATAATGAGACTAATTTGTAAATGTTCCCATAACGCACTATGTCTGAGCTGTCAGGGGAAAATTTCTCCTGACCTCAGTTAATGACCTCCTTACATTGTGAAGCATGAAGATTGATAGATCTTGTAATTTTATCCCTGTTAATTTAACTGCAGTTGCTATTCTTGGGCAACTTGGTCATCACAAGATTTGAAATATTGATAAGACTCTATAGGATGGTTGTAAAGACATAGCGGTTTTTAAACAGACTGTGAAGGAACTTAGAGCTTGTTAAAGAAAACTGGCTGCAACTCAAAAATGCATGGGAAACTGACAGAGTGAGAAACATTTAAGATAGAGCCAAGGAAGTAAACCATAAAATTTATATTTATGAAGCCAACAATGCCAAATGAGCAACAGGAACCAATGTGGCTCAGTGAGAAAGGGAAGACATATACAGTAACAGAGAAGGAATATCAAAAAGGAGTATAAAATAAAAATGCATGTGTATGCTGTAATATCTCACTACCTCAACATTCACAGCTAATAACTATTGATAATATTCCCAAATGGGAGTCACATCTGCCTGGGACGATGATGGACTGCCTAGCACCCAAGCCATCCAAGCTCCTGGCAAGAGTATTTACTAGTGATCCCTACACATCCCCTGGATGCTGCTCCCCCTGTTCTGCCACCATGCTAGCTCTTGGGATACCTGTATATCAAAACACCCAGTTGACACATTAGGAAATTCAACTACAAAACCAGTAAGGCTGTGAAAGATAAGAGCCTTTCTGAGAAGAAGGTCTCAAAGTGTTAAAAAAAAATGCATTTTGTGTAAAATACACTTCTTTCAGGCATTTTCAGGTGATGTTATTGTTTTGTTCAAGCTGTAACTCACCCCTAACATACAGGGTAATTATGACACCCAGCCAAGAAAAAAGAGTTGTTGACAATTAGTTAATTCCTTGCCATTCTACTAAGATATACAGTATAATCTCTATCTCAGAGATGAAGAAACCAAAATAGAGTTTCAGCAATGGAACCAGCAGATAAGCTGTGGGGAGTCACTGCTACAGACAAGAGGTAGAGAACCTGAACATTTTCATTACTTTTGAAATCTTTACCCCAAAAACTTGAGGAGAACAAGGGTATTAAAAATGATTCCTTGAGCTCTTCTTCCATCTCACTTTACTGATTTCTATTGACTATCCTGGGAAGGAAACACAAGACAAGGAAAGTAGAAGAGGAGTTATAAAATAAATACAGAGGGGAGGAGGAAGAGAGAGTTGTTATAAAAGTCAAATGGTCAAACTGGTAGTTACAGAGCCCAAAATCTGTTCTATGGAAAACGGTGTGGTTGCAACTCTTTGGGGAAGTGGCTCATATCTGCTCAGAAGAGAAATAGAATGACATCTCCTAAAGACAGGCACCTGGCTTTGTGATTTATAAGAAATATATATCTGGTCTTCCACAATTCTTGTTAAGTGTTGAGAATGATAAAGGTATTTTTTGTTATGTGAATGAAGTGACCTTTGGAGGTACCTAAGGATAGGTTGTCAGAAAACCCAAACATATGAGTAGAGGGTTGGAACTTTCAATCCTACCCCATCCCCCAAAGTTCCAGGGAGGGGGAAATGGGCTGGAGGTCGAATCAATTGTCCATGGTGAATTATTTAATCAATCATGACTATGTAATGAAGTTTCCATAAAAACCCAAAGAAACAAGGTTTGAAGAATTTCCTTGTTGTTGAACATGAGCTGCTGAAAAAGTGGCAGGCCTGGAGAGGATATGAAAACTCTGCACCCCTTCCCACATACCTTGCTCTATAATGCATCTGTTCTATTTGGCTATTTCTGAGTTATATCCTTTTATAATAAACCAGTGATCCAATAAGATCTAATAAGTAACATGTTTCTCTGAGTTTTGTGAGTCATTCTAACAAATTAATGGGATTCAAAGAGGTGGCTGTGGGAACCTCTGATTTATAGCCAGTCAGTCAGAAGTACAGGTAACAATCTGGACTTAGGACTGGCATTCTGAGTTCGAGGTGCATTGTTAGAACCAACAACCTGTAGCCAGCTGGTCAGAAGTACAGAAAGCCTGGGTGTGGGGTGCGGAGAAAGGGGAGGGGAAGTCTTGTAGGACTAAATGCTTAACCTGTGGAATTTGATACTATCTTCGGATAGATAGTGTTAGAATTCATTTGAATTCTCAGACACTGCTGCTGTCCAAGAATTGCTTGTTGGTTTGGGAGACCCACACACACACACACACACACATTGAAACAGAGTCCAAGAACTCAATTTAGCATCATAACGCAAAGGCAACAAAATTGTACTAAAAATCCTGTGGACCTAGATTCTAATCTCAGTTCTGCTACTATGAGGATCTGTGTGGCCATGAGCAAACCACTGAAGTGTCTGCCTTCTGGATCTGCGTCTGTCTGCCAAAGAATGAAAGTTCCCTCCCATTTCTGTCTCCAACCCCTGAAGCCCAGTTCATAACTGAAATATATTTAAACCAAATGCCGAAGCAGAATTGAGATTTTAGAGAGAGTCTCTCTCCAGACATCTGACAAATCAGCTTTCTATGGTTTCTGTTGCCAGAAGCTATACTCAGCAGCATGATAAGGCTCCTTATTTTCTGAGCTAACTGAGCTCCTGTCTGTCTGTCATGTGTTTGGGGTTACCAGTTGCCTGAAAATGTCCGAGGATGAAAGTGCTGACAGTTTCTGAAAAATCATGACCAAGATGCTACAACACTGACAAATTTTTCTGAAATATAAAACCTCCACTGCTATAATAGAGTACAAGTCCCTACTCCATGTACCAGAACTCACAATAAATATAGTTGACTATTTTTGTCAATCTGTTTTCTTTAAGTTCTGAATGTCTTGGATTCAATATTAGAGGTTCCATTTGTTCCCTTGTAAAAGACATTGCCTAACAAGAACAGAGAAAAGTATAGAGACATGTTTTTATAGAACATATCACCTAAGTCTTATTATGAAGCTTAAAGCATTAGGTTTTAGAATACATATTTTAAATAAATAGAAAAGTAATGTTGGGCTCCCAACAATTGTAAAATTAGAGGTTCCAACATTTTTCTAACAGATGGCATCCAGCTTTGTGTTATCATGTTTGAGTTAGCAACAGTCTTCAGTATACAGAGATATTCTTCATTGTTGATCTTTGTAATAGATATTAAGGAAAGGATATAAATGCAGTAATTTAGAGATCTTATTGTTGAAAAGTGCTCATATACTTCCAACTTTCAGCATGGCTGTTGCTTAAAAAATGTTTTCCTGCTGTTTTTTAGCAGCAGAGAGAATACAACACATTGTTGCTAAGGTTGTTGATTCTAACTAGCTTTCATTAGGTATAAAAACCCAAATACTTTGTGTTTTTCTAAAGAGCATTCAAGGGTGGTTACTATTAATGTGTTCATTGTATCCAAACAGTATTAACCCAAGAGAAATAATGAGAAAAAACATGACTAGAAAATGAAAAATATTCTGTTAGTAATTTTTTCCATACGATAAAGCATTTCAAGTCAATAACTTGCTACTACTTATAGGCAAGCACAATATTAAAAAAAAATTCCCTTTCATAACTGGCCATCTATGTTTAATGGGATTTTCTACACAAATATTACATAGTCTCTGATGGAGCTATTAGCTGTCCATGGCAATTGTTCATCCTGATCCTATTTCTCTAAGTTAGCCAGACCCATTCCATACCACAAGGCAAGCAAACAATTAAAAAAAAAAAAGCTATGGCTTCTTCAGCGCTATCTCTGCAAGGCCTGTTATAATGCAATGAATATGTTAGGTGCTCAATATACACTTGATGTACAGAAATGATTCCTCTCTAATAACTAGTTTATTTTCTCAAAATTGTTTGCTTGTAGTAAAACTGGATTCAAAAGAATACTATCTGTAAAAACTGAACCAAGACAATAAATTCATTGCTTCTAATTCTAATCATTTTAAGATCACAGATCCTTTTGAGAAATTGATAAATGCAATAAACTCTCCCCAGAAAAATTCACACATACACATACACATTTGATTTTACATAGAATTTTACATGGTTCTATAAACCTTTTAAAGTACATTGGATTCTTCTCAAAGCAATAAAATGATCATGGAAATGCTGGTGATACAAATGACATCAATTTTATTGACATATGCTATGGCAGATTTGAGCAATTACATAATTTTTTGTAGTGTTAGATAATTCAATTTTTAAGAACATCCATTATGTGCATATCACAGAGCATTTGTATTTGGGGCTGATTATCTCAAAATAATTTTTCAGTCAACAAAAGACAATAAATGCCTTGAAGCTAAGGGGTCCATGTCTTTGAATCCACAGTCTCTACCACATAATTGGCCTTTGGTGTTTGTTGTGTGTGTTGGATGACTGCACTGATCTCTTGCAATTTCTGTAAATAACTATGCTTCATTTAAGTGTTTGCATTTAAGTCATTAAATACTTGCATGGAAGTGCAAAAAGCCTCTGTCACTTGAAGATTACTCAGAAAAGAAGATAAAGCATATCTCAAATTGTAATGTGAGTCAATGGTAAAAGTGATTTACTTTACAAAAATGAAATTTACACAAAACTAGTGCATAAATCAAGATCTTCTCTCTCTCATGAATAATTTGAGTCACCTAGCATAATTTATAGCCTTTGTCATGAAACCAATTTAAAACCTTATTCCAATTTTAGTATATCTTCAGTTGAAGCTAGCACAAATCCTGATGCAGAAAACTTGTCTGAACTGCACAAATATTTTTCTGGAGTAAGGGATGTGAGGTCTTAAAACGTCAAGCATTTTTGTTTTGTTTTGTTTTGCTTTTTAGCTCTTTGCTGAGACAAATTTTGAATTTTGCTATACCACTGTTTCAAAGAATTTACTTTATGTGAAGGTTATACATAGCTAGTGGCTCTAACTAAAGAAGCAAATAGCATATTGAGGGGAGTTACGTTACTGTTCTGAAAACAGAAAATTCCAACCTCCTGATTGAAAAAAAAATATATTCATGAGAAAGGATTTTTCCTACTCCAAGCAGGAATACATTATTATGATATAACCTCTTTTACCAATAAGCTCTCAGCTTTGAGGTGCCAAACTGATTATCCTGGAATTTAGATTGCTTGGTATATTTAGTTCACTAGGGCTGCAAAAACAAAATACCACATTCTGGGTGGTTTAAACAACAGAAATTAATTCTCTCACACTGTTGGAGGCTGGAAGTCCAAGATCAAAACGTTGGCAGATTTGGTTTCTCCTGAGGCCTTTCTCTTTGGCTTGCAACTTGTCATCCTCTTGCTGTCTCTTCACTAGGTTGTCCTTCTGCACACATATCCCTAGTGTCTCTTCCACTTCTTATAAGAACATCAATCCTATTGGATTAGGTCTCCACCCTAACAGCTTCATTTTAACTCAATCATCTCTTCAAAGACTATGCCTCTAAATACCATTACATTCTGAGGAACTGGAAGTTGGGACTTCAACCTATGAATCTGGGGAGGGGAACACAATTCAGCCCATAACATTCAGGAATTCAGGAATCTGACAGTTTGCCTCATCACATCCTTGTCTTTCCTGATTCCAGGGACTGTGGTATTTCTGAAGCTATTACATAGTGACTTCTACTTACTTGTCTAGTGCTGGGAAAAGGAGGCCTTCAGGAAAGTAGGCTCATCTTCAAAAATTCATTTTGCTGAAAAATCAATTGAGTTGATTCACCAAATTTATCAGTTTATCTAAAATGTTTTTTCTCCTAATTATAAGTTTACAGCAATTAGGACTAGATGAGATTTAACAAAATTTGAAGATTTGGGGAAAGTTCTGGTTGGCTGATTTGCATTTTGTTCTTAATCTGTCAAAAGCAAAGTATCAATGGGATGCTTTAACCCAATTATAAACATACATAATATTCAGAAAGTATTTAAATACTAGTAACCAAAATTTCAGCATTTCCCCTGAGATTTCAAGTTACACTGATTCTGATATATTTCACTCATTTTTTGCCTTGCCAACTTTTTGCCCTATTTAAGACTTTTTTTTGTCAATATAGCAAGTAGAATAGCCCACTTATGTTGTTATTAGAGCAATTAGACAAAATTTAGTATGTGGTATAGTTGTTCTTCTTATTGTTTGTTACTTCACTCCACACACTGCCAAAAAATGTACAGTATCCCCAAGATGCAAGGAATCAATAAACCTGTCAGCTATTGAGTAAAACTCATCACAAAGAATCGTCCCTGGTATTGATGCATCCAATTCCATCTCTAAAAGCACTTTTGAAATCTAGAATTTTGAAAATATATATATGTCCATCCCTTACTGCATAGCTATATTACTTGGGCTCTTTATGACTACTAGAAGAGGCAAGTTCATGATTTGCTGCTAAGGATACTGCAGACCAAGGGAAACATCAGTCATCACAAAGTCACTGGGGGACCTGTGATTCTAAGGCCAGGATGTATAATCAGCTCCATAGAAAACGGGAACAATAGCTCATAGGAGCTCAGAGAAGAAAGCAGGAGTGACCACCTGGGGGCTCTTTTAACTAATATATTGTTTGATCTCTCCATCTGTACTTAAATTTAATGTAGTTCAAGTTGAAGTCTTAATCACAGGGCCTTTATAATAATCCCATATAAGCAGTTTCATTTTCTTTCCCATCTTTGAATGGTTCCAACCTTTTCTTTTTCTTCAACTGTCAACAAGTCTATGCCTTTGGATTCTTTACATAGTAGCTTAAACATTCATTTCCTTAAAAAATAATATGGAATATATGAGTGCCAAGATACATTTGATTTGGGCCAAAAATATACTTCTCATTAATGACAGAATAACAAATTAGATTATATAAGCATGCTTATAGTCCTTTGGGGATGGAAGCAGGTACCTCAAAATTATCCACCCATTTTGATCATTGGCCTGATAAAGAATCTAGTATGTGGTCTACAGTCAGATTGCCAGGCCACATTCACGATGTTAGCCTCATAGTTTGTAGACAGGATTGCTCTCCATAGTGGTTAAAAACTAGAATCTGACTTCTCAAATTTAAATTCTAGTCAGTAATAAGTTCGGATCACTTATGACAATATTTGACAAGTTATTTAATCTCTTTGTGCCTTTGTTTATAAATGTCTATAAACACATAACACATCTGTGCAAACGCATCCAATTCTCACCTACTTTCATGAATACACACACACATATACACACACATATTTGGCATGTAACATACACTAATAAATGTGAATTGTTTTGTACACAGTGGAAAAGCTTATAGATACAGCTTAGGATCACACACTTTATAAGTTCCTTCCTTCTTGCTTTTTTTTCAAGGCAAACCTAAAAAGTTGAACTTAAATGTTATTTCTCTAATACAAAATTTATTCATTCATTTGAGAAATATTGAATACATACCATATGTCATATTTTGTGCTGAAAACGTAATAAATAATAATAATAATAATAAACCAGTTTGGTCTCCATTCTCAAGGATTTTACAGTCTAATAGGGAGGACCTCAGACTATAAATGCAACACTATTAGAATGTATGTGATCAATGATAGAAAAGAAAAGAACAGATGTAAACAGATGTAAAATTCAAAACTTTCTTCTGTCGAAACCTGCGCTTATGATTAGTGGCAATGGGAATTGTTGCTAGGAGAAAATAGAGGAATTTTATGCTTCTTTGAACCAAAGGATATTCTCATAGAAATTATTACTGTCCAGAGTTAATGTCTTCTAATACACTTGTATCTATATATATTAAGGTAACTATAGCAGAATTCACTTATGTCACTAGAGAGAGTCAACTATTAAGCAGTAAAATCTTTCCCTAAAAGAAATATCCAAAAGGAGAAAGAGGTGGGTACTATGTTTTGAAAAGGGGAGAGAGGAAAATCAGGAGAAGATAGAAAATATTCCCCCTGATTCTTCTCCATACTCAATCTTCTCTGCCCTGGAGCCACATTGTGTGCTATATTTACATCCTCATGGGCAGCTAGGAGGGTGGAAAGTGCACTGCAAAGTCTATTGGTTTCCTCCATACCACTGACTCCATTCAACATGAGCTTTGCAGAACTAACATGTCAGAGAAAACATCACCCAAAGGAGACACAGATTTGCACTAGTAGTTTTAGTAACCAACTGTCTTGGTATACCTGGGACTGATGGGTAACCCAGGATATGAGACTTGCAATGCTAAAATTGAGACACTCCCAAGCTAACTAGGACAACTGGCTATCCTAATAGCAGGAAAGTGTCACAAAGGCAGATATCTGCTTTATGTTCTGAAATATCTTCAGTATAGGGGCCCTAGTAATGGAGTGTAGTGGTTAACTATGAGGGGCTCTCAGATCAGATGATGTGGGTTCAAATCCAGCCTCCACACTTACATACTGTGCAGCCTCAGACATTTTAAGCTTCCTCTCTGAATGACAATTTCCTCACCTGCAAAATAATGATGTACTTCACAGGTTGTTGAAAGGATTAAATAAAATAATGGATACAAGGTTTTTCCACATACCTGTGTTATTAACTTTACTATTTAATAAGCCTTCCACAATTATTTTTTGAATGACCAAATAATTGCATATACCCTTGATGATTCTATCATGTTTCGGACAGTTTCAAATGGTTTTTCCTCTGGAAGTTAGGCAGAATGGAGTAATAAATATGACACCCCCATTGCCCACCATCCCTATCCCAAACTACCCCACACATTAGTTCTGCTTACAGATTCCTACACTTTTCTGGATCCTGTTATATTCCTTTAGAGTCTCTATATCTCATCAAGGCACATCTTGAGCAAAAGGTCCTTCATTTTGCTCCTAGCAATGAACAGAGTCACATTCTCTCCATCCTCTCTTACCCTCAGCTCACCTCCTTATGAAGGCTGGGCTGCTTTGTAATCATTATTACATGAGGAATATTTAGGTGAAGCCTGGATCCAAGGAGTGAGCAGACAGGGAAAAAGACAGGAGAGGACCATGTTGTACTCTTTCAAGGGTGTGGGGAAATGCACAACAGAAGCCGAGTAAAACCTAATCTGTCAGGAGGAAGGCTGGGTTTCAGCAGGCAGAAGGCTGGCTTTGAACCAAACAAAAAAAATGATCAACATGTCAAAGAATTTGCTATATAAATGAAACAGTCAGCATGTATTATGTAAAGAGTAAGTCTAATGAGGAAGCATTTTAACTTCCAAAGTGAAGAATTTCTGGACTCTCAGGGAAAGATACAGGAGGAATAGAAGGAGAGATTTAGGAAAAGTATAGAAAATATATTAATACTACTCATGACTTTCAAAGAGTTGGAGACTTCTTGGAGCATTTTAAAACTATACTCAGTAACCCCACCAAAGCTCTGATATATCTCCTTTGAAATCTCATCTCGTCTTTCTCACACACGCGCGCACGTGTGCTTGCACTCTCTTGCTCTCGCTCTCTCTCTCTCTCTCTTTCTCTCTCTCACACACACACACACCATGAAAGTCACTGGTGTTATGATCCATGGATATCCATGGAAATATGGATCATATATATGGAATAATGTGATGGAAAATCAAGACTAAAAATCCTTATATTATTAATAATAAAAATTGAATTCAAAAATTCTTCCAAGAGATCTTTGTCAAAAGGCCAGCAGAGTGTAATTCCTCTATAATGATACCAGTATCTGGTACTACCTAGGCTCTGGATATATGAAAATATTTTTAAGCTAAGGGAGGTCTCTATATAATCACTCTACTAAATATTTTCAAGAGTCTTGTTCAAGCTAGTTCTAATTTTATTTAAATAACAAGTCAAAGTTTTAAAATTGGTATCAATTAAAGAAATCCCTTTCTATATTTGATATTATATAAGCTTACTCATCCTTTATAAAACATTTAGTTCATGTTGAGAGAAACAATTTCTGATTAGAAAGCGTATTGAAAAAATACAACCATCGTCAGATAGTGTATGTTGGATAAATAACACTCAATCATGTAAGTCAGCCAACTACTGTGGATACAAATATATTTTTTGAGTCATGTTGACTATTAATCAGTGGTAATACCAATGAACAGAATGAAAAATTTCATCCCAAGCTGACTATGGAAGTGTTGCACATAATATTACCCATTCATTCTCCATGTAATTAGTCACATTGCTAGCTTTGATAAGAAAGCTTGGTTTTCTTTTTTTTTTTTCTTTTCTGGTTTCTTGGTTACTGAACAGTGTTCTATGAAGGAACTTGAAACTTGTTGTGCTTTGAAACTTTGCTCACATGAAAGTCACGTATGGAATAATAGGTGGAGTCATACTCTGTAAGTCTTTTTTGAGCATATCAGTCCAGTTATATCAAATAAACATTGTTATCAATTAAAAGAACATACTGTTTTCTGAATCACTGTACTTGATGGCACTTTTAGAAGAGAGTCAGCAACACGGGTTCAACGTCTCATCTTTACAGAACAAAAGCCCAATTTACCACCTGTCTGTGCTTCTTAGACCTACTACCTATCCATGTCCAGGTTCCCGAATGATTTCTCTTGAGTGTTGAAGACCAGTCAGAATCATCAAACACTCAATAAGTATTGATAGAACCTCCTTTTCACAAGCTGTGTACTAACTTTATGTGAATTTTGATTTGGCTTGTGTCTAATCTTCCTCCTCTCAAAGAGATAATGGTCTAGTAAAGAAGTCAAAACATATATTTGGAAAATTAAATAACCATGGAAAGTGTAATAAGGTATCTGAAATATAATAAATGTAAGGACAAAAAAAAAGCAGTAACTGATTCAATGCTAAATGAATGATATTGAGACCAGTAGTTTTGCAAACTGTGTTCCAGGTAACCCCAGGTGTTCAGGTGAAGAGAGCTCTCAAGGGTGCAGCATAAAAGGAGAGAAACACCAAATGAGTGAAGTTTCAGCCAAGTTCCCCATCCTGGCTTCCACCTCCAGTCCTGGTTGTTTGTTTTTTGTTTTCTGTTTTTGCTTTTTTTCTTTCTGTAGTAGATTTTCACATACAATTTCATATCAACAAAGGGCCTCAAATAATTTTTTAGAAAACATTGATATATTTTTAAATGCTATAAATTTCAAAATCATAGAGTGTAATCACTATAACCTGATATGGTGTCAGAAGACTGAAGATTTGCCAAATGTAAAGGATTTGTACAGTTATAAATTTTCCAGTTTAATGGTTTATAGAAAAACATTAAAGTGCCTGAGTAAGTGGCAGTCCAGGAGCTGGACCATGGTTAGGGTGTGGCACCCTGTAGACCAGGTTAGGTAAAAAAAACACTGCCACTTGAATACAAGCTATAGTGCAAGACAGAGAGAAGGGTGATTTAAGAGGCATCATCTTGGAAGGGAGCCATAACAAAACCCACACAGTCATCATTTTATAGGAAGAACCCATGTACATAGATGCAAGAAGTTTTCCAGTAAATGGGCAGAGCTTGACTAAGCCGGTGGGGGAGTTAGTGTGGGTGTGGTTCCTGGACCAGCTAAGGCAAACATTAGAGCTATGTTACTTTCAGAAACTAAGACAAAGAGTCCTAATTTGCTAAGATAAACACTAGAATGGCAAAACATGAGGACTGGGTGCTCTTCTTCCAAAGATTTTTTATTCTTGAATTGAGTAGGTATTTTCTAGATTAGACAAATAGATAAATATAATACACAAACACATCATAAGTATTCTTGGGCTGCAAGCACAAAAATCTAATAATTTAAACATTAAAAATTATTAGAAGCATATAGGAGTTTCTTGTAGAATTTAAAATGACAAACAACCAAGTCTCAACAAAGACAAGAACAGGGCTGAGTTTTGGGGAATCTCAGCAGCAGAGGCCTGGGGATCCCCTCTATAGTGGCAGCCCTTAAAGGTGGCTACTTGCTTCCATGTCTGCATGACTTCAATCACAGGTTTTCAAATTCTCAGGAAAGTATGATTGACTGTTACTAAGAAGTTTCAATTTCTGATGTAATCATTTATGGCAAGGAGAAAGGGTGAGTAGAAGTAGAGGAACTCTTTGAACTAGGAAATCTTCACAGTATGTGATTACTGTATAAACCATTATTCATTGGCCTATGAATAGGCATCTTGGAAGAAGGCATCTAAGATGTACTGGCATATGATGAATTAGGTCAGCCAGACAGAGTGGTCTTGATGACAGTGACTCTGAAAAATGGAACCAAAGTAAGTTTCTCTACTTTAGATTGTTTGGTAGAGTCTAATAATGAGGCAAGTGCTCCTCCAATGTGTTCCTATAACATAATCATGCTTATTCCATTATTGTACTTACTATTATAACTGCATAGTTACCTTTTTTAGTCCCTAGACTGACTAGAAATATCTCAAAGATAGGAACTGTTTCTTGTTCACCTTTTCATCTCTAATTACTAAACCACAGTTAGGTGATTAATAAACATTTCTTACATGGTGAATAAAAATTATTCCTGTCAGACTTAGGATGGACTTAGTTATTGGTCAGACTCAGGAAAGATGCATGTTATCCAGGCAGAGATTTTGAGTAAAATAAAAGCAGAATACAGGAAGATCCAGGACTTGATCCAGCACTCATGACATGAATGTGGGGGGAGGCTAATTAGAAATCAGTCACATAGTAAGCTCATGGGAAGCAGATCTTCAGGACCCAGGCAGAAACAGTCCCTGGAGGTAGTCCTGGTCTCTGCCCATGTTGGCCCCTAAGGCAAAGCCTGACTGATTTTATTAAAGGTTGGGGCTGTTATCTCCAAACAGGTTCTACAACATCAAGTTGAGACCTCCTCCATCTGCACTTCCTCTTCTAGTTATTTGTCCTAAAATGGGAAAAGTGAATGAGAGAGGAGGAGTGGCTCTGTTGTTCCCCTTAGGCCTCATACCCTACCCAAAGAGAAATAGTTAATGTTTCACTTTCTGTATAACCCATCCACAAACCCTTTACATAACATCTGGTTTCCAGGCAATTTGATTATCGCCTCAACTCCTCAGTGGAGTTTTCTTCCTCTCTAGGGGTGAGGAGCTTCCTTTTTCTAAATGAGGAGTTATGTTAGTTGTACACCCCCACACACACTGATGGCATTCGATAAAAACAAAATCTTCTCCAGTCCTGCTATCACTGAGGCCCGCTAGAAAACATTGTTTCTTTAAAGAATATTGCCAACATACTCACCTTTTCCCAAATACTGGTAAAAATTTAGAGTTAACTAATCATATTTTCTCATGGATCATACTCATCTACTCAGAAATTTTTTAATGTATAATTTTTATAACATGGGTTATGATAGGACCTACTATGATCTCTTTGTGTAACTTCTTAACAGTATTGCTCATGCTAATTAATTGCCTGATATTTGGAATATGATCAAAGCCAAAGCCCCCTAGTGGTTAGGATGACCATCCATAGCTGATGCAGAAAGCAGGGCCTAGAGCCCAGGAGAAGAAATTTCATTTGCTCTGGCAGAGAAACACAAATAGGAAATCTAAGTCAGGAGGCAGATAGCTTCTATGGTAACATTAGCATCAAAGAAAAGGATAAGAATATGATTAAATATAGAATAAATACATAAATTGTAACAATATTTGAAAACAAATGCAACTCTGTCCTTCAAAAAAACAATTATGTTGGCTTCTTGGGAAGCATATCTCTAAAATTATAATAATTCAGATTGCTTTAGGTTCCACTCTGAAACATTTTGTTAAAAGACTGTCTTATATCATATTTAAAAAATATAAGCAGACTTTTACCAAATATAGACACAAGGATCATAAGCTGAAAATAGCAACCAGAAGACAGACTCAATAGAAACCAAGGGAATAATGACATTGTATTACTCTTGGCAGTAAAAAAAATAGAAATCTACAGTGATTTATCTTTACATAAGCACGTTGAATTAGGCAAAAAATATATTCAAACTATCAGAAATGGTAACATACTTTCTAACAATAAGTAAGGAAAAATATTTATTTAACTTTAGAGAAGGTTGGCAGAAAGGGACTAAAATGAGAAACAATAATATCACATATTAACTTTGTTCTTAAACATCCATATTTAATGTATCAACTTTGGCTGTTGTTATATGCCTTGGCAACTCAATAAAGTTACTGAAATGGAAAATTGAAAAATTTTATTGTTATATTTCCAATTTCTACACTAGTAGAATAGTTTAATAATAAGCCATTACATATGCTTTCAGCATTCTCATTAAAATGAGTGAGCTATCATTTTTCTTTCTATTCCTAGTTATCTGCAACTTTATTTACCAGGGCATAATAAGTGGAACACAGAGCTCAACTAACCATTTGTGGTGGTACTTTCTGAACAGGTACATATTATCTACTGCAAAGACATTTTAAAGCTGCATACTATGTTTCATAGTATCACTGAGGAAATTGAGGTTCAGAAAGGTTAAGTAACTTGTCCTAAATCAACAGATAGTCAATGGCAGAGTAGATGTCTGCTTCTAGAATGTTCTATTACAGCAGACTATCCTAGAGTCCAAATATTATTTCGGGAGTAGATGTTGAACATTGGCCTACATATTTCTGTTTAACAACAATAAAAATTGGCCAAAGAAAGGGCTTAATTAAGGGCTTACTTCAGCCTTATCACAAGGAATAGTAGATTGTGAAAGACTCTGACTCCATTAACATTCATTCTTACTTGGGAATGGATGTTTTGTTTTTGGCTTTTACAAATCTGCCCCCAACTTTTACATGTTTTAATCACCTATAAACTGTCTCTCTGCAATCACATCAGAGTCATGTGGACTCCCTAATATGTAAAATGATATCTCCTTAAAGCTGCATTAATTCCTTTTTTGGTCTTTGTAGAGCAAATCTACTTCCAACCTGGCACCTGCTATTAAGCTGCTCATATCACTAATTTATTCCCTTTGTAAACAGCAATTTGTGCATGTTTTCTTTGGCTCAGGGTCTACATAAAACATTTATATTAACTATTAACCATTCTGAAGCAGTGGGCTTAATCTGAAAAGGGGCACAGTAGAATTGAAAGAACTAGGGGTGGATCTAAATCTCAGTTCAGTTGCCAATAAGCCATGTGATCTTGAGTAAATTATTTGTCTCCTCTGAACCTTTCTTTGTGTGCAAAATGTAGGAGGTCAGTTTCAGAACCCCAATATCTAAAACTCAACATTTCTAAATTGTTAAATTTTAAGCCAAGCTTAATAATAATTATTATGCATATATTTTAAATATCCATTCCATTTACCTCCATACACCTGGTATGTATTTCAATCTTAGCACTAAGACAGTAAATAAACTACATTAAAATGTAATGTCTACTGTACTATGCTTGTGATCTCCATAAAAGTTTTTATTCTTCTTTATAGGTTTGGTGTCTGGCAGAGTTGACATTCCATAATTATTTGATATACGGACGAATGGATGATTGCCACAGCATAATAGTAAGAAGAGCTTAAATGTATGAGTTTACATTTTTTTTCTGTAGATAGCTGAGAGATCATTATCCTGAACCTTATCAGAAGAGCTAGTACTTATGTGCAATTTTGCCTGTTTAAAGTATAATTGACTTCATGATATATCTCTTATAGTCTGATGTCTTCCTGCTTAATCTTATACTCTTAACCTCCCTTCTTGACCTTCTTAAGCTTTTTGAGAGCAAGGTCTGTGCCTAATTCATCCCACCATTCTGTACTTATTCACTCTACTTATGAGGTCTTCCATCAGATTTAACCAATTAAGTGAATTTAAATGAGAGTAGTTTTAATATAATAGTGGCCCTATAAAGTAAAAGATAAATTTTATAACAAAGTAATTTCTTCAGGAAAAAAGGTCTGGAACAAGTTGTTTTTGATGATAAAATTCTGACTTTTTGTCCTTTTACCCTTTATGAATCTCAATACGTCACCCCTATAAAAGTCATTCATTCTTACTGACTTTATTTTCCTTAATAAATGGTTAGTTCATAATTAATACAATTAGGTCTAATGGAATCTAACAAGATCTCACAGAGGAGAAGAAGCATGAAGAGTCCTTTACACTTCAGTTTTCAGTTCCTTAAAAAAAGTCACAGTAGCATTGTAGTGTTTGCATGGTTTCAGTATACATGAAATCCAGAGGCATGGCAAAAGCTTGCCTTGCATGCGAATCATCTCTATATTGCTTCAATAAACTCTTTGTCAAATGTTAATAGTCTACTACTCTCAGTGATATGGACTAGCACTAGAATATTGACTCCTGATGGGATGTTCTGTCCTATTTTGATTTATTATTATGTAATTCCAGGCATTCACTTTAGGAAGGCGTCTTGTTCTCAGGCATGTACATTTCTCTGGTCGAGGGATACTTTCTCTTTTTTCAGGCAACGTAAGTTTCTTGATTGCTATCTCATAACTTTTACACCTTCACAATTCCATATTGGTATAAATAATCTATATTATATATGTAGGTAATGTTAATATTTTCTAACTCACTTTTTAATCATCACAATTCTAAGTATGTTATTATTCCATTATAATTATACTCACAAATACGATTTGCTCATGGAGCTCTTATTTTAAGTAGTATTTTGCATTACTGTTAAAAATGCTACCAATAAACCATAATTGTTAGAAATACCATTATCATATTTACTATCTGTTATATCAGGTCCCACATAATTAACATGGACATATTTATGTCTATATAAACTACAAAGGAACCATATAATCTCTTACTCCTAAAAAATTCTTGTCATATAAACTAATGTGCCTGTTACTGTGTTAGCCCTAAACATGACAACATAGATGATCTCATTAATGTTCCCAAGGATCCTATGAAGTAGAAGCTTTAATTAACCCCAATTTGTAGATAAGAAAACTAAGCTTTAGACAGGTTAAATAATTATTCAAATGTTTACAGCTAACAATTGGTGAAGCTAGAACTGGAACCCAGACAATTTCACTCCAGACTATTATATTTTGGGGGAGAGGATGAAGCTAATCATTTTGGAAGATACCATAATTTTTGTATATGTATAATTATTTCTCTCAACTTAAGTTTGCATATCATTTTTAAATTCTGTCTTAAAACCAAAAGTACATAGAGAGTGCAAACTGAAATATTTGCACTAGAAATAACAGGCTATCGAAAATATAATGACTCATTGTTACTACAAAATTATCAAATAGAGTACATCAAAGTAGGAACATAATATAAGTATTATATAATTATCAGCATAGTTTTCTAACTGTGAATTTGCTAGTGTTGACTGATTAATTTTATACTTAATAAGCTTATTAACTATGTACCTCGGCAGTTTTTTCTTTTTAGTGAAGGTTTAAAGTTTAATTTCTTTTTACAAAGATTAAACAAAGATTTTCCAGCTGCCAAAGATAATAAAGCAAAAGTGATTAAAAGAAAATATGGCTTTCTAACTACAAAGATTCTAATAGTACCATATTACATTATATCCAATTATGACTTGATTTTGTAAAAAAGCAAATAAGTAAAATCTGATATTCATTATTTCCTTTATTATTTTCCATTTGCTATAGTGCAATTAGTGTCACATTCATAAGAATTATGTGCATAAAAATAGGTATGAAACCACATTATCTCTGAAAGTTTAAAGAATCTATGAGCCTTTTAGAAAATATGCCTAACATATTATCTTAATAAAGATAGCTTAAAATAAAAAATATTTCCCAATTTTATGATCTGAAGCCAAAATTATATAAAACTTAAGAGCCAAATACTCTTTGCTTTTAAAACTATGAAACCTAAAAAGTTTAAATATTTACACTGGGAAGCAAATAAGTACTTTGAGAATATGAGAATTCATCCAAATAGCCTCTAAAACAAAACTCTAAAGAATATGCCCTCACAGAGCTTACCTTTTAGATGGTTCTGTTATTTTGTGTGTTTTTAATTATGAAAATAATAAAACCTGTTTCACAACACCTACATTTAAGAAAGGCTAAGTATTTCTTAGCCTATTTTTATTACATAAAAATCTTGGTGAGTATATCAGAACCAATAACTCAGTTTTTCACTTAGAATTCCTTATAGTCAGACTTTGAGTCCTATAATAGTACTACATTTAGGTTTGCAAAACCAGTCTACTAAAATTTCCCTTCAATTGAAATAGAAATGATACTTAGGTACAAGGGTGACTTTACATGAGTACATTTTTAAAAGCCATATTGCTTTTCAAAAGAAAATGAAAGAGAGGGGAGCAGGGGTAACATGGTAAGTGGTTGTAAACTTGGCATCTATAAGAGGCAGAGCCAGATTTCAATACTGATTTTGCCATCTACCAGATACACAATTTGGCCTTGAGTAAGTTATTTAATTTCAATAATCCTCAGTTTTCCTCATCCATAAAATAAACATAAGTATGTTATTTCCCTAATAAAGTAATGTTGTAAGGATTACATGATATAAGTAAAGAATTTAGAATAATGTTGGGAACAAAGTATATGTTCAATATCTGTAATTATGTTCATTATTAGAAAAGAGGTAAACTGGGGAGAAAAGGTATTACAGTATATCATTTTTCAAGGATGTTGCACAATGACAAAAAATAACAAAAAGAATTTAGAAGAGAGTTTATGCTTCTCTAGTGTATTATTAAAAAGCAACGAAATTTGGGTTGGACTAAAGGATAAAGTGCAAGTATCTCTCATCAGTATAAGCAATGCAGTTAACAGATGTGCAATGACTACTTGACCCAAGGAAGAACTACATGCTCTGAGGAAATTGTGGATAATTAACTTCTTAAATAATTCACTAAAATTAACAACTTGTCATGTTGCGAACCACTTGGTCATGGTTGGAAAGACTGATACTTATAATTCTAACTTCTATGTACAAAATTCCTTACTTTAAATGAACTCAAAGATTCTATTATAAGACCTAAATTAGGAATACACCAAAGCAAATGGATAAAATAAAGGAAATGTCAGTTTCCTAGTCATTAATTTTAAGGATCAATCATTAAAAATTACTACTTTTGTAATTTAAAAAAAATAGTTAAATGTCAATAATTACAGAAGGTTCAATCTAATTATCTGAGGGTTTTCCTGACATATTGTAATCTAAGTTCAGAGTAGTACTGCAAGTCTACCACAGCAGACTGGAATAGCTTAAATCTCCTGTTCTATTCAGAGCCACTACAAAAGTGGGGAGGATAGACAAAATAGCAAACATAGAACAAATTTTCTAAAGGAAGCTAAAAAAACATAAGTAAAATTGCATCATGAAAATATATTTGGATATGCTACATCTGCCATAAGAAGGTATTTTTTAGGGCAATCCTTGAGTAATCCTTGAGTTACCAATTATCCTTGAGTAGCCAATAATCTAATTTTACCAGTTATAACTTTACACAAGTGTCAAGGTCCTCTATTGAATGATTTTAAGCTCTGAGCTAAATTCTTTGCTTTAAAAATAATTCAATGTCAGGAAATAACTGGCATAGGTAGTTCACACTAATAACAGATGTTCCACTCCTTCCAACGTACAGGGAAAACCTCACTCCCCAATCCACTCACAGTTTGATGGGAGCATGCGAATAGTTCTGGCCAGCAAAATGTAAGCAGGAAAATGTAAGCAGGAAAAATCTTCTCAGTGATAAAGAAAGAAAAAGGCCCATATGGTTTCCCTTTCTGCACTGCAACACTCAGGGAGGTCTTAAATTGAGATGGCAGAGCCACAAACTCAAACGAGCCTGGATTACCAAGTTACCTCATGGAAGACAACTATTATGAAGAGTCACCCAAATCCATTGGATCTTTTCATGAATGAGACATGAACTTTTATTTTTATAAGCCATTGAAATTTGGGAGTTGTTTGTCACCACAGAATTACCTAACCTAATCTATTCTAACTATAATTATCTTCAAAAACAACCAAAACAACTGATTATCCTTCAGATCTTCTGCTGAACAGATTACTACAAGGCTGTAAAAAAAAATTTTTTTAAAACATATAGAAAAAAGTATTAAATGGAAATATTCTAAAATTGCATCAGGAATTAGAATATGCTTTTTCTCCTAATCCTCCAAGTCTTCTCTACTTTAGAGATTTTTCAAACATGTAAAACTCATAACATTCTCCCACTACTACCAACATACACACTCTTTCCAGAATAAATTTGTGTGGTTTCTGATGTTGGTTTTGGTTTTGTTTGGTTGGTTTTGTTTTAAGGAAAAGTTATTTAGAGTTTGAGGCTGAAATTTTGAAACTAGGACCTGACATTTACGATTTAAAATCTTCAATGTCTACAGAGGATTGGATTAAAACTTTTAGAGCCCCAAGGACTGGACCCCTCTATCCATATGTAATTCAAAATGGCAAAGTCATAATATGTGTAAGGAATTCTAACAAACTTAATTTTTCTCATGACTATTACACTGTTCCTTCTTTTTCTTATTCATTTTGTAAACATCAAAGTTTTCACTAAGCCTTTATTTGCCCATTACTTGTTAGCAATTTTATAAGCACTATGCCAATATTTACTTAGGACCAACTATAATTAAGTGATCAAATTAGGTTTATTTGGCCTTCAAGTTTCAGGATGAAATTGGAAGAATAATACATATAAAAGAGGACAGTTTACAGAATAATCAAACTGAGCTCTTCTTAATTATTTAGAACAAAATACACAAAATATCCAAAATTAGTTTTAAATATTAACCAACAAAGTAATATAAGTTTCAGCTATAAAGACAATCAGTTTCTAGTCTTGCTTCTGAAGTTTTAAACCAAATAGGGTCATCCACATGCAATCCTA
Source organism: Macroglossus sobrinus (assembly GCA_004027375.1). Lineage (NCBI taxonomy): Eukaryota > Metazoa > Chordata > Mammalia > Chiroptera > Pteropodidae > Macroglossus > Macroglossus sobrinus. The sequence continues at coordinate 804,290 of PVKZ01000300.1, forward strand.
CCAATAAAAATACACTCTAATTCCATTGGCAGCAATTGTCCTAATACTTCTACCTTTGTTTCTTCCTTGTTTTTTGCTCTTAACTGCTCTACCCAAATTCTGAACTTTGAATGTTGGTACTTTTTAACTTAATCAAAAATTTGCTTTCTGGGTTTCAACCCCTGGGTTCAGAGTATACTTGGCCTCCAGCCCATCCTGTTCTTTTCTCATCTTGAGGAAAAACTATCATAGCTACTATTTAGTGAGCAATTACCATGTGTTAGGCATACTCTAGGCACTTTGTATACATCATCTCAACTAATACCTACAACAGACCTGATTATTTTCATTTCCTTATTGTGACTAAAGCAATCAAAGAACTTGGGAAATGTTATATGGCAGGAACCAGGATTTAATCACAGACCTCAATCCTATGCTTTTAACTACTGCTGACACTATCTCTGCACCCATTTTTTTTTCTCATTAAAAATAAATATTGACTGAGCACCTACTATGTTCCACATTCTGTGCTAAATAATGGTTATACAGGTATGAACAATACAGACAAGATCCCTAATTTCATGCAACTGCATTCTAATGAAGATCGTGTCATAAATATGTAAACAAATAATATCATCTCTGAAAGTGGTAAGTGCTATGAAAAAAAAAACATGTTAAAGAGATGGAAAAGGACTGGAGGGGTAGATGGCAACATTAGATGGCTGATGAGTTAAGAAATATTTAGAAGAAGCAACTCATTTGAAAATCTGGACTAGGAACATTCCAGAGTGAGGGAATTATGAGTTCACAGGTGCAGGGTCAGGACTAAGTATGTTGTTTTAAAGAAACAAAAAGTCATCTAATGTCACTGAGCTTAGTGACCCAAGGGGAGATTTGCAGAAGAGATGAAAAAGTAGTCAGACCAAGTCCTAAAGGGCCTAGGTGCCTGTGCTTAGAATTATGATTTAAGTCTAGATGTAGTGGGAGCACATTTTGAAAAGAGAATTGCCATGATTACAACATAATTTTTTTAAAGCACAGAGAAAGCATCATTTTTAACAATGAATATAAAGAGCTAGAAATACATGAATACACAAGGTACCCCCAAAAAGCCAAGGCACAAAACTCTAAAAGTAAATGGATTACCGGCCTCCTCAGCAATCAGTTATATTGCAGAAAATAATGGAGTTCATGGGAGATAAAGGATCAGATTTTAATTTACTAATAGTTAATGATATGTAGTCTTTTCAGACTAGGAATATCCTCCCAAGGTGATATATCCTCTCTCATACTGGTAACCTAAAATTATGGTTCGAGAATTCAAGATAGCCCCTGCAATAAATTCTAGGCTTTATAGTTTCTACTCACAAAGCATGTTATAGGTGGAAAACGAACACATTATGACCATAAAATAATTTTATTAAGCACAGCATATTGAGAAAGAGAAACGAACAGAATCCTTATAATCAAGGACTTGTCTTCTTTTATGGAAGGAAAATAGACGATGCCACTTGTACAGAATCCATCTGGACAGACATTATAGAGATGTCATTTTACCATCCATGTTCTCTTTCGTAATAAAACCCAGAAGGCAGAGTACTATAAAAATATGAACTTCAAAAATTCTGAGACTTTGTTAATAAGATTCACTGAAACTTTGCACGGAATTTATAGAATCTACAAGTCACATTTATAGGAACTACAGATAAATTTCCAAATCCTTTTAGAAATACTCTACCTTATTGCAGCTTTCAAAGTTCAGAGCAGGGGAAAAATCAAAGAAAGAAAAGATTATAACCAAATCTTAGCAATTTTTTTCTTAAATTCATGCCATAAAATCTAATATTAACTAGTTTAACTAGAATATCATGAGAAAAATAACTAACAAGTTTAAAATCTGGAGTCAAGAGTCAGAAATTCAAATGTAGAAAGAAAACACAGGAACTAAAGTACATTCCAAAATTAATATTAGTGTCCTGGAAGTAACAAAGAAAAATATTCAACGTATTTTAACAACTAAATTACAAGGTAACTTCATGCCTCTGGGAAAAAGAAAATCTTTATTTTCTCATAAAAGAATAAAGAACACACACATTTCTAGAACCATAAAATCTGTAACTAAGAAAAGGCCATCTGGGCAACTAGATTATCTTTACAATACACTGTTCACTATTTTATTTGGTCTTATTTTATGTACCTCATAAAATTAGGTTTCCATCACTCTCTTTGAAAATTTTACCAAACTGTTAGATATTATTGCTAAGTAATAACCAATAATCTCCACCAAGTAGTTTAAAGCACTCTGTCTGCCTCTTACTAATATTCTTATTACTGTTTTTTCATTAGGACAGTATTACCAAAATATTTTTTATGAAGGTTAAAGTTCTAATTGGGAAAATGGTAGCTGGCACTGGCTTAAATTCTAAGACCCTCAAGGAGAAAAATAAATAATCTATACTATCTCTTCTCACCCTCTATTAATTGCAAAATACACAAATCTCAGGGATTTGTGTAAGCCTGGGTTGCCTTACACATATATGTACGTGTATAACAAGGCATAACCAAAGGTGTCCTACTTTGTCTAACTCATACTTGCAAAGGAAAACAACATTCTCTCCAACCTCACTCTGAAGTAGCATAACACAGTGTAAAGTACTCAGAAAGAGAAGCCAGAGGTTTGGAGTTTAGCCTCAGCCCTGTCAGGATCCAGAGGTTTATATGCAGGAAAGTCCTCTGGTATCCTGAGTCTTACCTTCTTCATTCACAGGATGAATTGTAGTTTAGTCTCCCTTCACCCACCCAATGTTATGATGTGATGATACTCATCTAGGAAAACAGGACTAAACAGATAACCCTTCTACTAAAGATACGCTGACATCAATTGTTATACAATGTTGGCAGCTAAATGACAAAAAATGTATAAATTCATCCTACAGATAAACATGTTAAGTTTCAGAGTATGTGTGTGATGTGGGGAGGGGATGGAAGCTTGAAAAAAGTAAGGTAAACTTTTCTTATGTGTGAGCAGTGAGAAGAGTTTGATTGCATTTTAATATTACTTCAAATCCCAGGTTCTATGGATATATTCCATTGTAAGAGAAAAAAACAACTAATTTAAGGAAGATGGTGAATATAAAGAGATACTATCACGATCTGTAGTAACTCAAAACTAGAATAGCAGAGTAACCAATATCCACTAAGTAGACCCCAAACTCCATTTTCTGGCAAGTTTAATCTCTGCCAAATATCATGATAAATTAAAAAGGTTTTTTCTCTTCTTATTCCCCTTGAAATTATACAATGATTAAGACAGAAGAGAAAAGAAAGACATAAAAAGGTGCTAGATCATCCATCCCCAGAATAGGTATTCTCTGATTAAGAAGTTGATTTTATTTGTTCTTTTCTTTCAGGACCAGAGCTTGGGATTCTAATAAATTAATTTACTCCTGGTTATACAAATCAGTGTTTCTAAACTTTTCTGATAGGACACTCCATCAGTTAAAAATGTTCAGTATATAGTCTCAATATTTATTAACTTATTAATCATATAACTTATTGCATATACCATTATACATTATATAACATACACATAAAATTGTTAAAATCATTTAATGATGAAATCACTCATATATGTTATTTTCTTGCTAGCCACAATGCTTCATGTTATCATTAGGCTATATCTCATAATACAATATATACTTAAAGCAAGGCTCATTGTTAATAAAAGTGGCTATACATCCTTATTTCGTATGTCTTCTTCATTATTTCGATGAGAGGGAGAAGCTGACTTCTTCTAAGACTGAATTAAATACATCATCAGCACTGTTAACCACCCATATTGGCTTAATATTTCTTACTATAGTAGCAAAAGCTTCCACCAATATTCTTTTGTTTGCTTATACTTGTATTATTAATATTATCCTGTTTGCAGAAATCCTTTTAAGCCATTTTTCCATTTTGTGACTGCTAGTTTGCTTAAAACTGGATAATAGACTAATTAATTCCTTAATGAACACAAATAAAATCAATAAGACATGACAAAATAGAAATAAAATTTTATTTTTTAACCTATTTAACCATATGTTAGCCCCTCAATGCCATGGATACCCAGTATTTCCTTAAGACACCTGCGAGGGAAACAAGAAACCAATGACCTATGGGCAAGTGAAGGTGCCAGTAACAATCTGTATATTATATATTTGCAAGACCTTAGAGTTTTTTAAAACATAAATATAAGTTCTAATATGTATTCCCTACAGCCTGCTTGGGAGATCAAAGGTATAAACAGTTGTGGTAGGCAAATGAAGTTGTTGTTACCATGATTACATTCTAGAATGTATCCTTCAGCTTGACCTGAAAAGGGTGGGGGTCTTTTCTGGAGTTTAGACGCTGAGCTCTCTTGAAACAGCATTTTTCACCATGGTGACTGGATCATTCATTCTCTGAGCTTCAATCATTCATGTTGTCAGAACAAGCAACAAAAAAGTTATAAAAAGACATTTGTTTATCTTGAATACTCATTCTATTCTCAGGTCCAGAGAAGATTAATCTTCAAGCCTCAATTATTCTGAGAGGTGCTGCAAAGTTTGTTCATTGATTGACGGTCACACCATCACACCATCACTACACTAGTGATCTTGATTAGCCATACTGTATCAGTATAGATTATAGCTAAACTCTTTCTTTTACAGTCTTCATCTTAGTTGGCTTGGGACACCAGGAAATACTATAAATGGAGTGGCTTAAACAACAGAAATTTATTTCTCATATTTTTAATTCTAGAAGTTGAGAAGATCAAGTTTCCTGCAGATTCAGTTTCTGGTGAGAGCACTCTTCCTGGCTTGCAGACAGCTATCTTCTAGCTGCGTGCTCTCCTGGCCTTTCCTCAGTATTGGAATGAACATGCTGGTGTCCCTTCTTATTAGGACACTAATCTTATCAGAGCAGGGCCCTAAGCTTATGATCTCTTTCAACCTTAATTACTTCTATAAAGAACTTCTATCCATATAGAGGTCACACTGGGGTTAGAGCTTCAACATTAATTTAGGGGAGACAAACATTCAGTCTATAAAATAATTTATATGCTTTCTTTCAACAAATATTTATTGAGGCCTTCTATGTACCTAGCACTTTAACCAAGTTGCTGTTCTCATTCTAGAGGCAAAATGGCAGACAGTAAGTGATGTGTGGTTTGTGATGTCAACAGAACCCAAAGATAGAATCTCTTGAGTTTCCATCTCTTGGCTAAAAAACATCCCTACAAGAAAAAGCTGGCCCTTGACACTGCAGGAAACTTTCTCCACACTTACTCTCCATTTGTAGGAGTCAAACCCTCCTGACATCCAATGAGTCACAGAAGTAGGCCCTGGGGACACTGACACTGCGACACGGTCCCTCTGGCTCTACTCGGAGAAGGCTGGGGTCACAGGCTCTTGGGACAACAAAAGCTGCGGTACCCAGGAAACAGACCAGCGCAAGTGAGGTGACAGTTCTGGAGGTCAGGGAAGCAGACCAAGGCTCCCGGATCAGCTTTGGCTCCAGGGCCCCGCCCAGATGACTCCTGAGAAGGACAGGAGGGTGGGGCAGGAACCACAGCCTCCGCCCTGCAGGGAGGCGGCAGCGGCTGTGGGAGTGAGGTGGCCAAGGCGGACGCTTGCGTAGGGGGATGTGGCCGGGAGGGGTGGTGCCCGAGGTGGGAGAGGGTGGGGTCAGCACTCTCTCCCAGTGGCTTTACGAATCCCACACGCCAGCTCTGAAGCCTGGCAAATCGCAAGCCACCACCGGATCTTCCAGTGTCCCCAGGTAGCGTCTGTGCGCGGTGGGGCGGGGTCGTGCCCTGGGGTTTGGGACGCGCCTGGGTGGGCGGGGTTATGGCAGGGGTCTCACAGCACACCCCTGCTCCCATATTCGCAGATTCAGAAGATGCTAGGGCATGAAAGATCCTTTTGTATCCCAGGAGGGAGGTGACTTGGTTACCTTACAGTGACTCTTGACAGCTGCCCAGCTTCTCTGAGAAAGCACAGGGACACAGAAGGTGCTTGCTTCCAAAATACCTTGGGTGTTTTCTACACAATCCTACCTGTCCCCAACATTCATATTCGTTTGTTCATTTTTCTTCCCCTCCCTCTATCCCTACACACACACACACACACACACACACACACACACACACACACACACACAATACACAGGTAGAGGCGGGGACTGAGGGATCAGAGAGATAAAAAAACTGTCAATCAGAAGAGATTAAAATCTAGGAAGGACGTCCAGGCTGGGGTCTTCAGAGTAGGCACGGCATCTGCGCCTCTTCCTGTCCAGCCCTCAGGTGATGCATAATATATTTTCTTGGTTAGCTCTGAACGCCCACGGCTGTTAAAATGTTTGGGTCAAGAATGAGACTTTGATCCATAGATGCTTTCTTTGCCCTGTTTTCCAATACCTTCTGGTATCTGGAAAAGGGGTAGATTGGAGGATTCTACAAAGTTAGAAGTGGGATTCAAGGGAGCTTAGTCTTTAAAACATGTGAGTTTTCAAAATAAAAAAGGAAAATACAAACTCTCTTAGTTTGAATTAGATTTTATTTTTTTAGTATGCATGGATGCATTTTAAGAGAATCAATAACTAGTGATGCCATTAGATAATGAGTCCAGCAGGTGTGGCATCATTAGACTTGAACACTAAGTTTACTGTATAGTTTTAGAAAAACTGACTGCTTCCTTGTGTGCTTTTTTGTGCTATATTCCTAGGATATGTCTCTATTGGGAATCCTGTCACAACACCTGAGTGTCTTGTGAGGTTTCTTCTGGTGTTGGCCACCTAACCTGGGACAGAGCCCAGTATATTCCCTTTTCATTACTAGTTATTTCAGATGGGTGCAACTCACTCCCCAAGCCTCTTACCTTGGTCTCCAGTGAAAGGAAAAATACATCAAAAATGTGCTGTAGGCAAGTCTGGGAGCAAGAAGGAATGCTAAAAACTTTTTCCCTCCACTAATGTTTTCACATATTGGTAATTTAAAACCCAAGGCATTGTTTATCACCTGTCAGTCTCACTCAGAAGTATAAGGATTAACTAATAAAAGATTTGTAAAATGCTTCCCAAATATAAAATTCCATAAATATGCTAACTAGTAATAATATACCCATTGTTAAATTTATGTAGCGACTTCTGCCATGCGTACAAGATAATTTAAAATGCATGTTTCCTGTCAATTAAACAATGAGTTTGGAGTAAAATAATGAGTTCAATTCACATCCTATGAAACTTTGAAATAAAATTCCTCCCGTAAGGCCCCATTGCCAGAATATCATAAAGTAAGCAGCATTTCAAAAAGCTATATATGGAATGGTATTTACCTTATAGCTGAGGGGAAAGGGACCCAGTGAACTTCTGAAACTAAGAAATATTCAGCCCAGTTCACATGTGCCTGAACCGTAAATACTCCCTCACATTTTGGGTGAGTCTATGGGGAGGGCAAACGGGTTTTTGGAACAGCCTGATAGCTGTCCACTTTAATCCATGAAATACGCCTCTTGATATTTAAAGGCTGAAGTTCAATCTGTGGTTTTTGTTAACAGGCAATGAAGAAAATCCTCATAGTTACTTGAATAAATTATTCATTCTCCCAATATAATAAGCTTGGTTTTTAAGCATCTTTAACACCAGCTATCATTTCCCTGCAGATAATTGAATTAGTTTATTCCCAGTGGACTGAGTGACATGTTAATACCACATTTTTCTCTTTGCATGTATTTAATAATATAAAGTGTGTCGTTATAGACATACTATAATAAAACCTGTTTCTTATATACTAACTTAAGTATAAATATTGCTATCGATGTCATTTTCTGTTTTATGAAAACAACTCTAGATTCACCATTAGCAGATTAAGCTGTGAGCAAGGTCTTGAAATTGGGGATGTTTTCCTTGACACTTTCCTACATTCAGTGGCCTTTTCTCATTTCCTCCAATCAGCACTCTCAGATGCTAAATATGCCCCAACCTAGTATTCCAAAATTCCCCCTCTGCCAACTTCTCCCTTTATCCAAACAATTTAACCTCTGCCCTACTTATTTTTCAACAGCTTGGTACAAGTGAAAGTGCACTAGGTGAAAAATAAAAAGAGCTTGTATTTATCGGGCAGCTATGATTTACCAGGCAATGTGTCACAGTATTTCATTAAATCCCTGTGACAATCTAATGTACTAGATATCATCTGTGTTTCACACAAAGGAAACTGAATCTCAAGCTCTGCTGCCTAAGTACAAGTAGTTTGAGTCAAAGAGCCAGGATCTGAACCAAGATATTCTGCACTTCCTGTTGTATTGTGATCCCTAAGAAGGATTCACATTCTGGACTGACATGTGGAAGAGTTCTGCCATTAGCCAACTAGTTATTTGATCTTGAATAAATCCCTTAAATCTTCTGGGCCTCTTATTTCCTTTCTCTGGCTTTGGATTAAATTTTGTCTCAGTTACAGACGGAACTGTTCCAGGATTTTGTGTGCCGCACATAAACTGCTCCTCCCACTGGATTCAGAATATACTCTCCTTTGCCTTTTCCTCCAACTCCCTCCCTTATCTTTTATCTTCCTTTATGTACAAGTAAATATTACCTCCACCAAGAGGCGTTTCCCACTTTTCAGACTTCTGTTATTCTCTATTTCAGTCCTTAGTAATCCCTTCTCAAACTGATTACAAACTGCAGTTATTTTATTTATATATCAGTTTATATATGTGGTAGTTGTCTTTACCTTCTCCTCCATAACTTCCCCATCAGATTATTAGCAGCATGAGGCCAGAGCTCTTTCTATCTAACTTTTTTCAATACTGTACTGCCATGGTCTACCACAAGAATAAGTATCCCATAGTCAGTGATCAATAGTATATGTTGAATCAATAATTATCTCTTATAAAAGATATGTGCCAATATATTATCCCTTTCTTGGGATAACCTAATGAAGTTTCATCAATCTTCCACTGTTAAAGTGAGCCTGACTTATGAATGGGCATCCAAGTACAGTAACAGAGACAGCAGGGCTGCCCCTGGACACACAGGACAAATGTACATTGTCCAACCCCCATATTTTACAGCAAATTGACCTTAGAATGATAACAAAAAATGGGTTTAGAAGATACTTTAGAGACCAGTTAATGATCTAAACCATTGTTTTATTGATGGGGAGACTGAAGCCCAGAAAAACATAGAACCTAAAGTATAGAATCTATGCCTCCTGACTTCCAGACAGGTGTTTTCACCAAGAATCAAAAACCTTAGGGACCACCTAATCAACAGCGATAGAGAACTTTAGACAATGATGCTTGCTTTCGGAAATTCCAAAGAGCCTTTAATTTTCCAGACTAATCCTGAGTAGCAGCATTAATACGAAGCAGAATACCCTACATCAAATATTTTATATTTAAACTTCATATGGCTTCTGAAATTTCAGTGATTCATTAACTATTCTAATGATCCATCAGGCAGCCTTTTAATACCTATCATTAGTTTACTAACAATTTTTAGATGCTTGGAAGTTCCAAATGGAAAATCTACAGTGCTGAGCATTTAATAACAGTGTGATAAATTCAGGAAACATTTAAAAGATGATTAATATTTTGAACTCCAAATGATGAAGGTTTAAGAACTAAAATAACTTTTCTTCAACTTAGAGAGTAATTCTTGCTAGAGTATTATATCCCATTAAAAAAGTAGTTCTTACACTTTAGAGGACATAAAAATCATCTGAAGGCTTTTTAAAACTCCAGATTGCTTGGAGCCGTTCTTCACAGTTCTGAACTAATAAGTCTGAGATTGGACCCAGGTAACTGCTTTTTTAACAGCTTCAGTGATTTCCCAGTCAAATGGTATGAAAATCTCACTTTGAGGTCCAATAATAATGTTGGTGTGTTTTGAATTTTCCCAGATTCCAAGAGGATTTTTAATTAAATTTATTGAGAGAATACTGGTTAGTAACATTATATGTTTCAGATGTACAATTCAACATATTGCATCATCTGCATATTGCATTGTGTGCTCACCAGCCAAAATCTAGTCTCCTTCTATCACCATATATTTGACACCCTTTAACTTCCTCATCCTTCCCTGTTCTCCTTCCCTCTGGTAACAACCATACTGTCATCTATTTCTGTGAGTTTGGTCACTTCTTGCTTTCTTTGTTATGTCCCACATATGAGTGAAATCATATGATTCTTGTCCTTTTCCATCTGACTTATTTCACTTAGCATGATACTCTCAAGATCCTTCATGTTGTCACAAATGGCAATATTTCATTCTTTCAATGGCTGAGTAATATTCCATTGTATATATGTATCACAACTTCTCTTTTCAATTATTGGTTGAAGGACACTAGGTTGTTTCCACTGTGAATAATGCTTCAATGGAATAAATATTTTCAAATTTGGGGGGCAGCAACCCATAGGAGGGATTGCTGGGTCATAAGGTATCCCTAGTCTTCATTTTTTGAGGAATCTCCATACTGTTTTCTGTAGTGGTTGAACCAATTTACCTTCCTCCCAGCAGTGTATAAGGGTACCTTTTTCTTAAGCGGATTTTTTAAAACAAAGATATTAAAGGAGTTCAATGTGTGTGAATCTAGAAAATAGCCAACATGATCAAAATTGGTTTAACTAGGTATGAAAGGCAGCTGTTTCCCTGTAACAAAAGCCATATATGTATAATCATGATATAGAACTGTCGTATTATTCCATAGATGACAGGCTGCCAGAGCTCTTGGGGACACCAGGATCGTCTGCAGTGGTAGACAGCAGAGCCTAGCTCTTCAAGCCATTTACTCTGTGCTTATGATTACATGTATGGGAATTATATTTTATTTGGTCTGTGCCGAACATCTCAAGGGCATCTCCCACAATGTCTTAAAGATGGAGGGCTTAAATATTTACTGAATGAATTAAATAGATAATAAAATACATCACATTCTTTTTCTGAGGATATCTTTCCCTCACATTATGAAATATAACTTTAAAAAAAAAGAAAATGAAAATAAGGAAGAGATATCTAACCTTCATGTAAAAGATCATCAGTCTGAGATTTCTAGACTAAAATATAAAAAAATGAATTTGAGAAGTAGATTTGGATAGCTACCATTCACATTCTCTAGAAGAGCTAGAGCTATGGATTATAATAAGCTTATCTCTCCATTAGGGTCTTTGCATTAGCTTGTCCCTCTCTAGAATGCTCTTCCCTCCAATCTCTCTTGGCCCAGCTAGGATGACACCTCCTCAGACAGGTCTTTCTGACCACCAATCTCTTTCACTTTCGATTACATTACTTTGTTTTATATGTTACTGTAAATGACCGTCCAATTATTTTACATTTTTTGTCTTCCTTCATCACCACTGGACTAGAAGTACGCTGAGGTAAGAGGTCAAGTCTACATGTTTACTGCTGCTTTCTGAATATCTATAAGAGTGCCAAGCAGTTTGAAGGTAATCAACAAATATTTTGTCAATTAGTTGAAAGTCAAAAAACCAAGATCTAATCTTCTGGAATTATTCCATTGCAAATCAGTAACTTTTAATTTTTTGGGTCAAATTCATCTTTCAGAACTAGATTAAAATCATGAAAGTTCTCCTTAATAAAAATTTACAAACACAGAATATTGCATATAATTTGCAAAGTCCACAGACCTCAGGCTGAGAAAACTAGGCCTATAAGTTTATGTATAAATAGTATGAAAATCTAACTGAAATATTGAGCTAAATCTCATTTTTTTAATTTTAAAAATTAATTACTATGAACACCAGCATCTTAATGTTCACACATTTATGGTAATAAATTACATGTCACCTTGGAAATATTGTACAACCCTCCAAGAAAAAGAAAGGCTATCTATAAATGTTGTACATTTTATTTATATGCTGGAAAGGATTTAGGCTTATAGAGAAAGGCTAATAAATATATAATGTATAGCAATATAAAATATTTCAAATAGGTTTGGGAAAATGAGTCAAAGGGAAAAAATAAGTTTAAGAACATAAGATAGGGCCAGGAAAAAGATTCATACTCAAAATTTATGTCATGAAATTCAACACTCTTGCTAGAAGATCGTAACAAATTTGTCATTTTTTTTTTAGCAGTCAGTGTGAAGGGGAAAAAATCAGTTATGCCTTGCAGAGGGTCATATTTTATATGTGCTTATATATGAATATATGTTTAGTATATGTATTTAATACCATACTTCTTCTTAAAAGAAAGAAGATTGAGTATAGTAATAAAGAATAGAGATTATATTTACAATGTTTTTGGCAAGTGCCCTTGTACCTAAGCCTGAAATAATCCAACATAAGATGTTCAAATATAACTAGTACTTTGGATGTTTATAATTAAGACTTTATGGCTCTCTATAATTTTTGTTAGCAGTAGGCCTTGTTGAAAGAGGTCTCTTTGGATTAGTAGACCCTCCTAAAATGGAAGAAGAGGGTGGGGGATGGACAAGGAAGACCAAGGTTTTTCTCCATTTTCTTCACACCCCCATCTGTTCCTGCATCACTCCACTCTTTCTGTTGTTGAACACTATTTAAAGAAAACACCCAAAGCTCTCATTCTCCCCTTTTAGGGAATATGCATAAGATGTTGACTAAAGCAAGTTACTCCAGTTAACCTTAGTTTCCGTGGATAGCAGTCCATCAGGGACTTCTTGGACTTCTCTCTCTGAGAGAACAAATACAATAACTAGCTTCTTGGAACATTATGTGGATTTGTAGCATTCTCTGAGGAGCTATAAATGGATCATATTGACAGCTTTATTTGTCATCTTAAATGGAATGTGTTTTTCCCTCTTCGTGTTAAATTGAAATCAGATGGTATTTTTTATTTCAATGTGGAATGCTTTTACTTTCATAATTGCAAAAGTACATTTATAACTGATACTATTCTCATTTGCAAAATTTTTATTTCATTATTTGGGGGAAGTGTCTGTATTTGTAATATAACTGAGGGGAAAAAAAAACTTACACATTTTCGTCTTGTCTATTTATTGAGATCCTGATACAGTTGCCAGAATTCTGTCACCATATGGAAGCAGAAACAATTATATTTCATATAATGACACGAGTTTCTAAAGCAAGAATATAAAAGAGCATACCCAGCAGAATATCCACAATCCATAGACTTAACCATTTTTTAAATTTCTTATCTCCTTTGCCTCCCCAGCCTGTCTTCGGTCCTAATATTCTCTCCCTCTTCTTGCATTGGCTCTTGTTCAATAGATGCAGTAGCAAAAATGGCAAGAATAGGGTTAAAAAGTACTACCTTCATATCTTAGCATATTAATTATATGCTAAAACCAGTTATTTCAGCCCAGGTCAAATTTTTATTTAAAAAATCCCTATCATTCCTACCATGCACTACTGAATCTGGATGAGAAAGGAAGCCCTCCTACTTTAGATTCTTAGATCTGTCAAAAGCCCTCAGTGCTCATTACTGATATCAATACTGTGTTTATCTTTCGAATTATTAAAAGCCAGATTAAGAGTACATTTTCTCACTGAATTTTTATCTGTTTATTTTCATATTCATTCCATACCCTCATGCTTTCAATAAAGTTGTCTTTATAAAGTACTATGTCTCAGACATTGTTAGGGTGCAATAAATTGCATCAGGTATGCACTGCTTTTATGGGGCCTACATACTAATGGAAAAGACAAACAATAAAAGAATGACACAAATAAGTGCTACAAAGGAGAGATACAAGGGTCTAGAAAATGAGATCTAAATGATGTATGGGGGCCAACCAGACAAGGAGTATAGGCAGAAGGCATGATGTGTGGAAAAGCCATGATGTTTGGAAAGCAGAAGAGAGCAGAGGCAATATGAGAGACAAGAAAAAACAAGTGGTGGAGTACCGAGAGCAGGGGCCAAACGGCTTGGGTCTGTAATCAGGGCCATCACCATGAAAGGTTTTTTATCTCTTTTAAAGAATATGTCTTTATCCCAGAACCAATAAGAAGAATAGGGGAGGGGTTTGGGGGGGAGGTGAGATTGTAGTTGGTTATATCACCAATTTTATATTTCAAAAAATATATAGTTCTGGCTAAGAGGCGGAGTAATGGTGGGCAAGGGGCAAAAGTCATGTAGACCAGCTGATCTTTTTCAGCAGAGAGATACTGGTAGCTGGCGCTAGAGGAGGACAGATGAGATGTTGGTGATTTCCAAAAAGTAAATGGATTAAAGAGATATATGAGAGATAAAGTTGATGGGAAATCTGAGGAAGTGTCAGGGAACACTGGAAGAGGAACAAGTTTTCAAAGACAGGTGTTAAATTCAGTGTTGGACATGCTAAGCTTAAGAAGTCTTGGATACAGGACAGAGCAAGCAAGCAGATATTTGACTATGGAGCTTGTCAGAGAGCTCTGGGGTTTGACTATAAACTTATAGCTCATCTTCACATTCACAGGTCTGGATATGATTGATATGATCCATAGATGATTGACTAGAGAAAGGTAATAGAGTGAGTGGTAGAAGAGAATGCTAGAACCAAAGACTTGAAAAGTTCAAATCTGTAAGGGCCTAGTAGTGAAGGACGAGCTTGCAAAGGATGAGAAGTCATAGCAAAAGAAATAAAAGGAAACCCAGGAGCTTGCTGGGCCATGGGGTCAAGGAAGTATGGGTTTTGTTTCATGAAGGTAGCAGTAATCAGTTGCCTTGAATGTGGAAAACTGTTTTATTTAGCAAGAATGGAGAACACTGATCAGGAGAGAATTGTTTTAAATTAAAGAGAAATTGCTAAGATATATGGGAAATAGAGTTGAAACTAGTTCTATCTGTAGACATGCCTGTTTGAAAACATTTCATAAGTTCATATCTTGCATATATATTAAGAAGATCCTTGGGGAGCAGATATAATAGAAAGGAAAGTCATTTTGAAATGCTGGTGACCACTAGATAGAGAGTGGAATAGAGTGGAATTTAAGCATAGAACAGTCTGAGGTTCTAGGGTCTGAATCTGAGAGAAAATTTGAACCTGACACCAGGAAATTTTATGAGCACGGTTTATTTATCCTGGTCACAAGAGTGACCTTGTGACCAGGATAAATAAACCAAATGTTCACTAAGAAGTGTTAACTCGTCTCACCCACTTGCTGACTTTGCTGTGTGGAGGAAGAAGGCTGTGGCATAAAACATCAGAGAGCATATTCCTAGTGACTTCTGTGAGGTGAGCTGCATCCTCAATTTCTCTCCCTGCACTTGCTACAACAAAAAAGTCTGAGTCTACCCAGAGTTAGCAGAGTGGAAGTCAGTATCTCAGTACGGTGAGCAATGTGATAAGGCAGAGGTCAGATTGATGTAGTATGAGCTACAGACAGAAGGTAAGAAAAGAAATATGAGCATCAGTAATTATACAGGGGGAGAGATTGTGGGGAACAACTGGGAGAGAGATAAGTGGATGAGTAAGCACAATTCACTCAACAAACATCAAACGATCTTATATGTGCCAGATACTAAGATAGGCACCCAGAAGATATTTTCTAGCCTTAATAGGAGATCCACCCTAGATATATTTCATGTGATAATCTAAAATACATAATGACTAAATATTTTGTGATCTGATTCATTAAAATAAATTAAAACATTTTTCCTCAGCTATAAACACTTACTTAATTTTTATAAAATGATCAAATTTATGTTCGAATAAAAGAGAAAAATAACACATCTACTTATACTTGTTTTTTTTCCCTCATCTTCTTTCCTTTCATTCCTTTTGTGTTTCAAATGTGAATAGTCTTGCTCTTGTTCTAGAATGGTGTCTTCTTGTTCTAGAATGGTGTCTTAAAAAGCATCTAATCTTCCGCTATTGAATATTCACAGTATGCAAGCATTAAATATTATACCATGGAAGTTAGAAATGTAAATAAAGCAAGGTTTCCCTAGGTAATGATTATAAGCTTTCTGAGAGCTTTTGCTACTGCTGTATATAGTTTTTCAAAATAAAGCCAGAGTACTAT
Organism: Macroglossus sobrinus; assembly: GCA_004027375.1. Lineage (NCBI taxonomy): Eukaryota > Metazoa > Chordata > Mammalia > Chiroptera > Pteropodidae > Macroglossus > Macroglossus sobrinus. The sequence goes on from PVKZ01000300.1 coordinate 820,252, forward strand.
AAATGTAATTTTTGGAGTAAGGGTACAGTTAAGCTTCCTTGGCTATGTAGAGGAGGGTACAATGTATTCTTATTCAAGAATTCAGGAAGGTGGTATTTGAATTGGGTGTTAAAATATGAGCATTTGAGATAGATGAAAGCTGTCATGGAGGCAGGAAACAACTTTTGGAGGAAGGAGAAAGTGAAGAGAAATGGTTTAGTATGACTAGAGAAGTTCTATGGAAGGTGGTAAATGTACTGATCTCAGATATTAGAAATGTACTCAGATCTCAGATCTTAGAAAGTTCTGCTGAGAAGTTTTAGATTTGATCCTACAGGGATTGGAGAGCTGTTAGAAGTTTGCAAGCAAGTAGGGAAGCATGAGGTTCAGGATCATCAGGAAAGTTGGGAAATTACAAAGATTAGAAGCAGGGAGTACATGAGATGGAAAGCCATTGCCTTGAAGGGAGAAGGTAAATGGTGAATTTCTGATATGACAATGGCCTTGGACATGTAAAAGGGAAACAGAGTTTTGTGTGGGCAAAGTGACCATAATCAGCTGGATGTGTATGTATTGTGGGAAGCGCAGTGATGGAGAGGATAAATTAAGATGACACCAAGCATTCAAGTCGGGGAGATTTTAGGTAAGGAAAGAAAAGCAAATTCAGGAGAAAGTAAGAATGAGGATCTAGCCTAGAAAAAATGTCTAAAAAGATATTATTTAAGCTGTGGATATGAATGAAACTGTTGCCAAGTGGAGAGCCTTGAGGAAGGCCCACATATAAGGAGAGGTTGAAAAGAAGAACCAGAAGAGGAAAATTGAGAAGAATTTATTGGCAGGTTGGAACTGAGGTTTCAAAAAAGCCAAGAAAAAAATATATGGATTTCAAACAAGAGCCCTTGTGTTATGATTTGTTTCATTTATATAATCATTTGATTGTATCTTTTCCCTTTCTCCTCCTTTCCCTTTTGGAAAGGCCCCTCGAAATGGGCTGCGTAGCTGTCAATACTGTATCACATCAGTACTATATCACATCAATAAAAGATATTACTTTGTCCTTACAGCTCTACCACCTAGTTATTAGCAAGCAGCTACTGGAACAGAATCACAGTCAGTGACTTACTTCATAAACTCCTCCTCTACTGAGAACATGACTTAAGAAGCTCCTGACTGTTTATTAGAAAGGCACAACAAGAGAAGAGAGCTACATGATTTGTTAATTGGGAGGAAGTAGTTTTATATTTAGGATTTTTTAGGATTTCCCTAATTCAAGCTTCAGGTTTGTCTGTAGGAGTAATACAAGTTTTATAGCTATAATAACTACCTCTAAGCAAAAGTACTGTTTTGCCCTTCAGTTTTCATAATAGGTATTCAGTCCTACTCTTGTTAAATAGAATAGTTCATTTTATCTCAATTTCTCTGTCGTATTTTACACGAAAATATTTTTCTATAAATTTCATATAAGGAAGATAAAATACTTGATTTCTCTGGGGAAAGTGATATGTTTTCTCCTTTCTAATAATAAGAGTTATAGAAGAGATTATGTTTTCCCTTTATGTACATTTCCAAGAAATTCAAATCCAAATTATAACTTTAATCATTTCAACTCTTGACCAATATAAGTAGCATATATATTTCCTTTTTTTATTCTCAACACTATCTTCTTATTTTTATTCATATTTTGTTATTTTTTCTTTTGGAATCCACCTAAAATCCTCAAGATTAACAAGGCATAAATACTTTTACTGTTAACCAAATATTTTTGCACACATTATCTCATTTTGTCACCAGAACAGTCCACTGAATAACTGTTATTATTACTCCTACCTAAGAGCCGAGGAAATCATTCTCAATGAAGTTAAAGACTTAAAGTTCATTCAGACAAATACTGAGTGGGACTCAACTCCAGGACTTCTTTTTTAATGGCAGTAGTCATTTTAGCCTTTCTTGTTCAAACTTTTGTGGGCAGCTGGTTGATTGGTAAATGGCAGATGGTCGGCTGAGGCAGCTCTTGTTCAAATGAGAAATAACCATTGACATAAAAAACTAGTATTGTTTGAACAGCTTTCTTCTTGATGATGAAATATTCCATCCTTCTATCTCCTTCCCAGGTTTTATACATGAAGAAGGCCTCTTACATCAAATATTCTTGATTAAGTTATGAAAATGGAATTGAAACTTCTTTTTCTCCTTTGTATGGTAAGTAGCTACTAATTTGGGTAACAGAATCGATGTTTCCCTCCATCTAATTTTCTCATATTTACAAATTAAATGAAAATGTTTCCTGTGTGAAGATGGCATGACTTATAATATACAAATTTGTCTTCAGAATGTTTCATTTAAAAAGGGAATATTCTATTTTTTAGTTCAGTTGTGGTTTTTATAAGTTCTAATTTAATATGTTTTATCTGGTTTAAAATTGGAGTCATTTTGACCTACATGTGGGTTTTGATCATTGAAATAACATAACTGTTCTACCTACTTTATATACACTTTTAAAATTCTTTAGAGTAATGTGGTCCCAAAACAATAAAACAGCCAGTTATTTTATCAGCAAAATGGACTTATTTGGGAATAGCAAAGAATTGCAATTTCTGACAAGCATGTTACAGCAAAAACTATAGGCAAGTCCAACAAGCAAAGGAGAGGTACATTACTTTATAGAGAAAAAGGAAGAACTGGGGATTGTTTTAAGTGAAAAACCAGTGGAGCAAAGTCAAGAGTTGAAGGTGGTGACAGTTTTTCATTGAGTGAGCTGCTGGACAAGAAATGAAATCTTCCTTCTTCCTGCTGGAGTTGTAAATAGTATGGACCTGCAAGATGTGTCTCTTTCTGTGAAGGTCTGAAATTGATAATTCTTCCTTTTTGGGTCTGCAACTGATTTGGATTGGGGGTAAGTGAGGGCTCCCCTTTTTGGCCTCCTGACTCCATTTTAAATTAAGTTTCCCTTTATTACTTTTCGCAGTAGCATCTTTTGCAGAAAATTGACATGTGTACTCTTAAAAGTCATGGCCACATACAAGGATGATTCTGAAATGCCAGACAGCTATGAAGTGGCATTTCTCTTTGTTCCAGATGCTGTAGTTTGAAGCATCCACTCATTTTAGCCTGGGCATGGATTGTGTTTAATTAGAAAAACTTTCTATCATTTTGCAAGTGATTAGAACTGAGTCACCCCAAGTGAGTAAAACTGGCTTTTGAAGAAAGGACCACATTAGTGAGTTCTTCCACCAGGGTATTGTACCTAACAGACTGAAAATCATTTGAGACAGCTCACTCTCTTTTGTCCACCCATAAAACATTTATTATGTTCACTCTTAATTGTATTTTATTTTTCTTTATAATAATTTTAATGCATATTTAAAAAGAAGAATTCTCTCTATATGTGTACCTGTGAATACTGTAAAATTTCATTTATTCTAACAAATTAGGAAGATAAGCATATCTGGATTTGTGGGAAAGCTGAATTATATACAACTTTTAAACAAATATGGCTTTTATTACTTTAAACCTCATATCATAACTTCAACAAAACATTACAAAGTAGAAATCCTTAAGGAAACTTGTTATAATAAATCATATGAACATTTTGTTATTAGCATATAGATTGGATGTATGTAGGAGCTTGTATAGTGCCTGAGGTTCATTGAAAATAGTTTATTCTGCATCTAAAATGTGTACATAAGATTGAAAATAAATGTTTAAAACACCATATATTATCTACCAATAAATAAATGTTTGCAAAGCAAAGGTAAATGTCAGCCTAGCTCATGAACAAATTATCAAAATATTTTAAATTTACTGAAGCCTTAAATTAATGATATTACCATGTGTGCATAAATAACTTAAAGGAAAGAATCTGCTGATCCTTTTCTCATATGGGTATTTGTGCTAATGAATCAGGATCCTATTTACACTATTAGTCTCCAAAGTAATTGCTTATTTGAAGAAGTTCTGTCTTATGGGTTTTTCAGTTAATTAAATTCATTTGCATTTTATGCACACATTTTAAATTCTCAAGTCTTATTTTTCATAAGCCATATTCAAATATGTTCATATAATAATACCTCTCATTAAGACACTGGTCTTTCATTTTTAAAGAAACTGTTAGAATAGCCATATTCAAAAAAATCCTTATTAATTAAATCCAATCAATATTTTAGAAAAGTCAACCCATTAAATGTTATTTTTTTTAGTTTAAATTTTCCTATCTATAATAGTGATTACTATGCTGAACATTACCTCCAATTTATAATTTTTAGTTAGCTTAATTTATTCAACAATTTTTTTTGCTTTGATTTTACATGGCAGTTTTTAACTTCTAGTAATGTCTTTAGAATTTATAGCAACCTTTCCCAAAGAGTAGCTTTTTCAAGGTAATGTGCATATTAACTGATTGATCTGGCCCACCCAAAAGGGAAATCTCTAAAATATAGAGCAAAACGTTTCTAATACTGAGGAAAACAGTGTAATAACAAAGTTAGAGATGTTATAAAAGGTATACTAGTATTTTTTAAATATTAATATATTGTTTTCTTATAGTTTTCAAATATTTAGCAAGTTGGGATTTAAAGCAATTAAGTGATAAAAACTATAGATGCCTTCATTAGACCCAAACTACAGAAATCTTTCAATGCTACCCTATCTTGGAAGCTTGAAAAAGCTACTAAAATTAAGAGAGAAGAAGTAGAGGGACAGGCTAGATGGAAGGGGAGGCCAAGGAGAGCCACAGGATCCATGCAGTGAGCCCAGAGTGTAAAATCAAAAAGCATAGCAATGCTAGATTCTGGGAAAGGCACACAGGGACATAATTTGGAAAGGGGATCTGAAATCCAGTTTTGAAATCGTTCCAGACTGAACTATTTCTAGGTCATTATTAGATGTTTATCTAGTTTAGTTTATCTAAGTTTACTAGCTCCTCTTTGCAAAGAAGTCAAAATTAAATCCGGATACATTTAGGTTCAAATTCTAGCCTAAGATTATCTCTGAATCAAAAGAAAATAGAGTATTCAAATGAAAATAAAAAGAAAGAAAGAGGGAGGGAGAGAAGGAAGGAGGGAGGGAGGGAAAGAGTGAGGGAGAGAGGAAAGGGAAGAAAAGGGAGGCACAGTATCCTAAAATAAGGATAAGTATCACAGTTATTTTGTCCTTTTTAGCAGTATTAGACAATAATGTACTTTTATTGTCATCTTTACATAAGATAGAGGTATAAAATGGAAAATAATTTTTGATATGCTGACTCATATTTTATAATAGAATAAACAAATTTCAGTCAATTAAATCTTATTGATTCATTTAAGCAATGATCTATATAAACTATAATACCAACAGTCTCCTAAGAAGATTATCATTTTCTTTGTAGCTGAAATCGCCCTAAGGAAGCATTTCTTCTCATTTAAAGAAAGTAGGAATAAAACACTTGGATTACCATTGGTATAAATTTTTAATAGTGAATAAAATATTAGTGTTTAGTGTAATATAGGTTCTCAATGTAATACTGCTCCATAATGGCATGCTAATTGGTTAGAATTAAATCAGACAGATTCAAAACACTGAAATAGACCATCTAACACTCATAATTTTTTTCATTAGTTTCCAGAATTCCAATCAAAATATAATTAATCTCAAATAAAAGAGCATAATACAGTAAAAAGTTCCATGCACTACATCATGTGAATCCCCTCTTCCTTCCCATTGCTCCACCCCTGTAATGAGACATCATAGTGAAGAGGGTAGGAAAGAAAGTAAGTCTTCACTTGTAAGCTTCAATCACAGAATTACAGCATTCGCAAGGCAGGCAACCTATGCACATTCCAGCTTTGTAATTTACTATGATACTATAGGCATTTTACTTAAACTTCTTGGAACCACAGTTTCCTCATCAGTCTACTGACCCCTGAGAATTGTTGAAAAAATAAACAAAAGTTCTCAACTGGGGGTGATTTCACCCACCAAGAGATATTTGGTAATGTCTGCAGATAGTTTAGACTGTCACAATTGAAGTTGGTGGATGTGTAACTGGCTTCTGGGGATTGAGGCCAGGAATTTTGCTAATCCTAAAATGCACAGAATAGCTCCCCCCAAGAGTCTTCTGGCCCAGTAAATTCAATAGTACCAAGATTAAGAAATCCTTCAGTAAAAACAAGTAATATATGTAATGATCACAGCGTCTGATACACAGTAGACCCTCAAAAATATTAGTATAACTATATTGTTATTGTCATTATTTGAAAAGGAACTCCCAGTCACCTGCGTAGTATCGGAACTGGATTCTATAAAGTAATTCAGCAAGCCCATCCCAGTGTAGTCAGTCATGCCTATCTGCTAAGTCATCTTCTTGGGGCGGACAATTTTTAAGTGCTTTCGAGAGTAGACTGACCCACTTAATACCTGACTAGCCTAGCAGGCTGAGAGATAGGATTGTACCAAAGTTCGTGGCCTTTCATTTCATCTGTACCTTCTTCAAAATGAGAAGAAAATAGGAAAAGACAAATAAAAAGTAACTTATAGTACCAGGTGACAGTTGCTTTTTAACTTCTACTGCTAGTAATGGCTCAGGAATATCCTGATAATTTACTTTATAAAATAAACTAACATTTGGACACATGGCTAGAAAATATTGTCCGGTTAATATAAGATTCTGATTGTTTATGAATATTATCAATTTCGAAACCAGTTCAATGTAACAATATAGTTTTAAATTTTTGAGATCAAACAGCCCTGAGTTTGAATTTCAGCTTTATGACCTTCAAGCTGTGTGACCTTGAATAATTTGCCTGACTTCTCTAAACTCAGTTTCTTCATCTGTTTAATAGGCATTAAATTACTTCATAGGGTTATAAAGAGAATTAAATAAGACATACAGTACTTGACATATACTGGCAGTGAATACATGGCAGTAGTTATTATTTTCATTATTAGCATTATTTCTTCTGGGGACTTTGCCTTGCCTTGGGGTCATTACCATGGCCATGGGTTCTCACTGTAAGGAATAACTATGATGTGCAGGTATTTTTATTAGCAGAGGACGCTCAAATTACATCCATTATCTCAACAACAACAAAAATCCTAAACTCGCCTCAATAAAATTGATTTAAAAAGGAAAAAGAAAGTGTACATATTATACATGGAATTTTCCAGTGATAATTTTTTTAAAAGGAAAAGGTAGATTTCCTAAATTAAAGAATGAATGATGTGCACACCTTTCTGGCATATTTTAATACAGTTGATAATCCACTTTTTAATTAGCCACCTAATTATAATTCAATAGAAATTTCCCTTGGTAAATGTAGTAACCTACTTCAGAGAGAGAAATGGTGCTCTGTGTGGGCACTCCTACTGTGAATTTTGACACTTTTTCAAGTCCAATTTGTTCTAAACCTAAATGGCCCAAGAGACATGGAAAGAGCTCTATTTCATAACCTAATAATTCTCAGTGCCAGAAAGGCTGACTGTAAAGCTAAATTCATCTTTTGTCAGTATTTTTATTTTTCCATTTTCTTTGCTCCCTGAAGACAACCCAACTATTTTTTATCTTCCTATCATTTAAAATTTTTAATTTGACAATAAAACCATTTATGATTAATCCAAGCTATGGCTCCTTTCACTTTTCTTGGTGGTTTGCTTTCTTCTTAACTCAGGTTTCCCCAATTTCCAATTCCTGAGAAGCAAAGAACTGAAGATACCTGAAGAGACTACCTCAAAATCGTAACAGGCACTTGTTTAATTCCACAACCCAGGCCATGTAAAGGAGGAAGAATTTTTAGTTATTCCTTAGCTATAAATGTTCTAAGTTCCCAAACCTTAAGCTATTTTTTCAATCATTGGGTTTTCATGACCTTCATTTAAATTGTTTTCAAACTTGCTATTTGGTGCCATGTAAATGAAACTGTTCTATTGAACTCTGTCTTCCAACCAGTTTTAGCTTTGTATAGTTACAGCTTCATTATGTTTGCATATAATTTTATTGAACTATGTCTCTCATTAATTTCTTTTAATTTATCTCCTTTCTCCTGCCCTTTTCCCTCCAGTCTATTTTCAATAACGTATAGGTCAAATCTTTTTGCTCTTTGACTCAAAATCGTCCATTGGCTTCTTGTTTCAATCACAGTAAAAGCTGTAGTCAAACAATGGTCTTCAAGGCCATATATAGTTCAGCCCACCATGACCACCATTATCTCCTTCCACCTCACCCCCACATTCACTTCACTATGATCACTCTAACTTCCTTACAATTCCTCCAGCACACCAGGCACATTCCTACCTCAGGATCTTTGTACTTGCTATTTCCTATGTGGGACACTCTTCCCCAGGAATCCACATGACTTGCTCTCTCATTTCCTTTAAGTCTTTGTTCACATGTCAACTTCTCAATAAGATCTTCATTGATCACGCTTCTAAAATGCAATCCTTTCCCACAATTCCTATTTTCTTTCCCTGATTTATTGCTATGATACCGCAGCTCTCTGGTAAACTATATAATTTACTCATTTTCTGTCTATCTCCCTCCACTAAAACATAAGCTCCAAGATGGCAGCGATTTTCGTTAGTTTTGACTTAGTACATCTCAAGCATCTATTCCAATGTCTGGTATCCAGCAGATACCTAATAGACATTAGTTAAACTAAATTGAATTACATAGAATTATACCCTTACTGATCCCATTTCATTTCCCTCAAAGCCTTAATTTACCTTCCATTACTTTATTCTTCTGGTGTTCTATCTTTATAGTTTCTTTAGGAAAACTTTGATTCCCCACCCCCAGGTGAATTTAGAAGAAAGAGAAAACAATTTCACTGTGTTTACTTTTGATCACTGACAAGATTTAACTAGGATAAGTTTGCATTTTAGCCATATTTCTTTCTCTATTACTTTTCCTTTTGGACTAGGAGACTATCATCACCAAAATGGTGAATTGACTGAGATAAATTAGAATCCTAATCAAAGCACTCCTGGGTGAATCTTGATGCAAAAAAAAAAAAAAAAAGACAAATTGATACAGATGAAAATGCCAAGCTCTATAAATAATTAAAAGAAAAAAATGAGAGGATTATTTTCCTTTGGGCCTAGGTATACTTTTTCTAGCACACATGTTCCTAGTGTAAACATTAGAGCCTTAAACCTAATTTAAGAAAATACCTACCTCCAGATGACAAGAAAGCCATAAATATAGTTCATGACCAAAGATTAGTCACTGTTTATTATTGCTGGTGACACATGATACATAGGAGAGATTGGCAATATTTCAGACATCTCCAGTCAGTCGTTTATCATTTCATAGTGGAAGATCAGGAGGTATTTCTGTATTAATGGCCCCTATAAAAGGAAGTGAGTAGAAACATCTCATGTGTTTTACCATTGAAAGTCAAAGAAACAATGTTAAAAATGTGCTGAGTGGATTACAGGTTTTGTACAAGTTGGTCTTCTAAATAATAAGACTCCACTTAAAAAAAAAAAAGTTGTAGTAGAAAAAGAGGAAACTATGCTCTACGTTGCTTATTTCTCCCTTGTGCCCTTGAATGACATTTCTGAACCTGAGCTGAGAAACAGAAGCTTGATTTATCTCTAAACCTGTAACATTCTGAGCAGCATGATGGCTTTGAGATTGTGCTGCTTCAGGCCATGCTTTTGTCCCAACACAGAAGATTTACCCTGCAAATCAGTTTGATGCACGATGCAGAGACCCAATGCATGCCCCCCCACACCCAATTTAACATTATTTCCCTATTTTGATCTATAAATTAGAATAAACCAAAGCACAGAGCATGTTAATAATTTCTGATTAAACTTTTCAAATTCATGTTTCCTTCATAACTTCTATGTCTATATAAGTGAAAGATAGATACAAAGCCCTTTGGGAGAAGACTTTTAAAATGGGGTTGGGGATAAGCAGCCAAGAACTTTGTCTTAGAAATGGTGGAAGTGAGCCACTGAAAAAGTTTTTAACATAAGCAATATCTTCTGTGATGCCTTGCAGAATTCTGAAGACACCATTAAAAATTAAATTAAAAGCCTCAGCTTGGTTTTGTATATACTTCAATAGGCAAAAGATATATTTAATTTAATCAGAGGGTGTTAAATTTGAATTAGTACAAATATTATTAATTTAATATTCATACTGCATTTTATGGTTTATAAACTGTTAGCAATAATTTTATATATTTTTCTTCATAGCAACACAGTGAAATATATCAGCATTTTATTTTTCCCATGTTATAGATGAGGCAACCTTTAATAAGTGATCTATTTCTTTCCTGTGCATATTGGTTAACTGGTAAATGATTAATTTATGTCTACATAAACTTCATTATACAGAGTATTTATTTTAGTGTGAGTTGGTATTTATTTTACCTGCAAAACATTACAGTATCCAATTTTATATGCATGTTTTAAAGGCAATAAAGCAGCCACCCAGTAGTTAATGCAGCATTCAGAGATTTTAAATCACAGTAAATTCTGAGTTAGAGTATTTAAATCAACCATCTCTCCTTCTCCACCCCACCCCACCCCCAACTGGTTTGTGTGGGTAAGAAATGGTCCTTCTATTAAATGACCACATGGCACCCATCCCATGACACAAAAAAGATGTGCTAAGATTTTCGGTGTCTAAAAATCTTAACTGTAAAAAAGAACCAAAAAGTTTACAATTACATTTGGCTAGAGGGTAAGGGTAAACAAATGTGGCCTGTAGGAAAACTTGTGATTATGGGGCTTCTATCTTGCCTGCTTCCTTCTTTCTTCTTTTGCTTTCATTTAATCCTTTTGTTTTCTTTATCAATTTTTTACATCAGTAAGACAGTGTGGATGGAGAAGTTAACTAACCACACATAAATACATAAATGATATATTAAGATTTAATAAAGAGCAATGTCCCCTGCAATACTATCATTTGCATTATTTCTCCATATTGCACTTTATTGAGCTGTAAGTAAGACTGCTTATATCGAAGTGTGTGACACTTAAGTCCAAGGTTCTCCAAATACTCCTAATACCCCTCTAATATTATTTTACTACTCTAATCTTATACTTTAGAGGATAAAGCACCAAAAAGTTCAGTTATTTTATAAGTCAAATTTTTTAATTAATAAGAAATGTGCTTTCTTTTAATGTTAATTTGTTATATATAATTCTCCTTCATTGATTGATCTCAAGACCCTTAAATTTAGCCAATACAACTATGATTTTAAAAAATTCAGTGCAGAGAGTTCCTGACCTAATTTCACATGTAAAAGTTTCTGATAAAGTTTAAATATTGACACGTTAGTTGTCAAATGCAGATGACTTAAAACACAGTGTGTATGTTGGGTATTTAAAATATCCAAATGAAATGCTTTCCTTTTATGCCAGTGTTCCAATATTGAATACCCCAAAGCTTTTCCCAGTCTAAGACTTTTTTGACAGCATTTATCATTCCCAATTATATTTATTTGACCCATACTGCAGCTTCCAAATTGAATATATCATTTTCTTCTGATGTCCTTACATAGCCTTACAGGAAAACTAGATTTATATCACTCTGGTATAACAATGAACTAAATGGGCAGAGAACCAGATACGACTCCTTTACACTTCCTCATTTTCTACCACCCCTCACAGAACATGAGATATAAGTGAGTATCTCATTATTGTAAATGTTCAACTGCACTTGATTCCCAGGTTCTCAGTCTTGTAATCCCAGAATCCATTATTATAATGTTTCTGTTTTCATTAATTCTTTTTTTATGTAATTCTCTTAGCTTTTGCAAAAAAAAATTTGAAGGGGAAATTCTTATATTAAAAAAACTGAAACATAATGTTCATGCTAAATAAAAACACTGTATTCTTTCTCAAAGGAAGAACTTATATAAAATCAAATGTTCCTTATCGTTAAGAATTGCATATGAAGAAGTTGTTAAAACTTAATCTTGCTTCCAAATAGTCAGTACAGCATTTACACAATTACCCAGCAATTCCATGTTAACTAATAAAAAATACTTCATCTTAAAATTTCAGCTTTTTGGCTGTATGTAACTTTAAAACTCTTAGAAGTAAAAAATTCTTACAAGTAAGCATTCTTGCTATCAAAAGATGGTGCAAAAAAAGGAAATTCAAAGGGGCAAATATGGGCATTGCCTTTCCAGCCCTGAGAGAGTAAGAAGATCCTGGCCCAAGAACAGAGGTTCCTAGAACGGGTAGCAAATATCACCTTGAAAGAGAAGATTCCATTAGGTTATCACAATTTTAAAACATCACCATTTACACTTTCCAACTTATTCCCAATTCTGAATTTGGATATACTTTGGAATTAGGTCATTGATTATATTTCTTCTTCCCATAAGCTTATATCTATATATCTATATTTATAGGGGAAAAATACAGTAGTCAATATAACTCATTAGCTTGATGAATGATTTCTTATTCTTAATTAATATATTGGCATTCTGCTATAAAGAAGCTTTTTAAGTAATGTAAATATTGTCAATGAGATCATTTTAAAGTTGTATAGCTCTCAGCCATACACACAGGGGTAGAAGTTCCATCTCTGGAACATAGAACTAGAGAGAGTTATTTCTCATATGTATTTGCTTGTAAAATACAGTCACGGCACACATGCTATGACAATGCCTTTCCCGCCCCACGGACATATGGAGAAACCTTGTCTGATAATTTAGCTATACTTATATTGTGGAGTCTGGTTTTTAAATTAATGCAACACAAATATATTTGTTCATAATGAACTTAAGAATTCAATGTATACTCCTTATCAAGCATTTGGAAAAGCAAAAAAAGAAAAAAGAAAAAAGAGGTAGTTACTGTATCAAGCAGTTTCAGCAGTCTTTTACTGTCTATTCATATCTCTTTATTTGATCTGGCTATATAATCAGTTGTGCACTCAGTTCCCACTATTACATTTTGGTATATGAAATATGCTTTTAGTTGTTTTCAAATATATGTTTATACTATTTACCTAAAACTAATATGAAAAAGTCTTAAATCTATTTAATTGAAGCTGTCTCAGATAGAAGTGAGGACACTCCTAATTATAAGCTTAGTGATGCACATATAAAATATTTTGAATTTTGCCTATGCATGTAAAGTTTTAGGAGTATTATAATGTTATGAAGATATAAAAATTCTGGAGATTATTTTTTCATCTTAAAGAATTATAGCATTAATGAGGTTATCCTTCCATCTTCCAATAAACTATTTCGTCTAAACTAGTTAAAACATTAGAACCTTTTAAGAAAAATTATTACTGAAGAGTGACATTGTGTAACCTAAACAGGAATTCATTTCAGCATTTAGCATACCTTCTCACTTTTAATAATTTCTTTCAATGCCTAACTCAAGTCTCATCCAAAATGTCTCATGTCTTCTCCGCAAGTAATGTAATACTAACTATTTTCCTTATTCTTGATTTGTCTTTCTTTTAATGCTTGGTTTGAATCTATATTCTTTTCCCTATTCTCCTATGCCTCCAGATTTCTTACAGGCCAATGTTTAATGTTCCCTACATGTTTGCAGGTATCAGCGTTGTTTCTTTTGAGTATAAAACCCAAAGTTGTTCCCCTCTTCATTGCAGCTCTAATGTTTTCATGATATAACCCCCAAATATTTTTTTCAAAATTCCTTTAGAAATGAAGCATCATTAAAAAAGAAAGAAAGAAAGAGGGCTAGCTCAGATAAGGCTCAAATGCAGTTTATGCTGAAAATTTTCAAGAAAAGGATGAACAGTTTTCTCTTGGATGAATTTTGAATAGAAACAGGAAGACGAACAAAATGACCTTTCGATAATGCCCCAGCCTGTGATTCTGTGAAAATCTTAGTTTCCAGCATTTAATTTTCTCCAAACACTAAAATCCTATCTGCCCTAAAATATAAGAGTGTTTAACAGAAGAAAACCTTTTGATAGAGAAACGATTCTGCTTGTTTTCTTGGAAGTAATTTCTTGACAATTGCTTATATTTATAGTCAAAGCAGCCCATATGGAATCATTAAATCCAAAGAAAATCATAAAAGAAAAATTAGCAGATAAACTATATATAATAATATGCAATTTATTTCTTGACTTTTGCCTTTGTTGCTCTGCATTAAAAACATTTACTTCTACAGCCATGGTTCAAGGACTCATGATCTTTACTTTTTGAAACCTAAACTCATTCTTGCTTTTTATACCATGATTGTTTTGTTAACATCATTGGCTATTTTACTTCCAAATGAAGCTACCTTCTGCATAGGACTGCCATAGAGAAAATTACATCTGACAAGGCTGTTCGATGAAGATTAGCCATAGTTAAGTTAAGCAGTTCCTGAGTTTTCCATTTAATCCACCACTGCTGATTTTGTGTGCTAATCCAATGATGATATTTGGAGTTGCAGCAATTAGGTTATCAGTTTTCATTACTTTCCAGTCAGTTATTTTTTAAACCAGTGGAAAACTTCAGATAAAAAGTGAAAAACAGAACTCTCACATATCAAACAGATGATCTGTTTGACTCTAGATCTGAATGCTAATATTGTTATTAATTACATTATTATTACTAATGATGGATGACAGCAGTGTTCCATAAAAACTAGCTACCTACCTTGAGCTAATCTCTGGCAGAGCTTTACATATATATTGAATCATCCCACTAGTTCTCTGAAGTTTTACCAAAATAAAAATAGTGAATTACTCATATATTCTGGAACATTTTTTCTAACATTGACTTTAAGCATCCATGAATATTTTTACAATGAGTAGTTCAGCATTCAGTTGATTATTTGTTGTTGTTGTCTAGCCCAACTGCAGTTTGGATGATACAGAATGCACAAAGAAAACCATAGCATTAATCTTGGACTGTAAAAGACCTATTTGTATTGTGACACAAATATAAATGTAAAGCAAGCAGAAAAAAATGCTATGTAAGCTCTTTTCTGAGCTTAGTATTGTTAGAAAATATTTAACTCTTATGTTGTTTGGTAGCTTTTCTATTGTGTGTACTGTAAGTGCAAAAGGAATTATGCTAGGGTCAAAAATGATTCTGAAGTTTCATAATGAACTATTTTTATCAAAAATTTATTATTTCCTTAGGTAAATATATACCATTCAACTTAAGAAAATTACCAAGAACCATGGAATATAGTATTAATATTCAATACAGATCTGAATTGTATTGCTCAGCAAATATTTGATATAAGGCACTACAAAGAAAAACATGTCATTATTATTACCCCTTGTTTCTTAAATATGTTATGGTTGAAATAATGGGTTTATAGACCTAAAAGGGGTAGCATTTGTTGTGGCAAATATAAACTGTGACTATCACTCACATCACCTAAGCCCCACTGTATTCAAAACTGGGAAGCATTTTTTATGCAATAGAATAATTAGAAATTTCTACAACAACCACCTATCTTTTTTATTATAGCACTGAGAGAAAAGTTGATATTGACTATTACAGGAAATGATTGCTGATCATAATGGCATTTGTTAAATGACAGCATCCATAGCAAGCGTCATCCATAGCACTGTATGATCCTTCTACCAGAATTGGAGACTACACTGGGAACACAGTTTTGCCTGATGGCCTTGTATGTATCAACTAAGCAGTTGCCCCAGTTTGCCTTTGCTTTTCTTGCTGACATCAGGACTAAGATGGGTAAATATGAAGTGCTGTATTCTGCTCTATAGGGCTTTCACATTGGGATGGGGGAAGGATTATAAGGTCGCTATTACTCCATTTCCACAATTCCTAAAAGCATAGCCTAAAAGTAACAAAAAAGTAGGTCAATATCATTGTATAATAAATAATTAGTAAACAACTCTAGAACTAAAGACTCTCGAGGATGAAAGAGACTTTAAAAGGTCATGAACGATGATCCGACATTCTTCTGATGGCTGAAGTGATACTGAAACGCAGCTGATGACAGGAATCTCTGGAACTCCCAACATCAGACTGTTCTTGTTGATAGGAAGTCCTTAAATCGAATTATAACGTGTCTCTCTATAAACTGTACTTATTAGTCCTAGATGTAAACATTTGAACTAATGAAATGTTAACCTTCACTTTGATACTGACAAGCTCTTTCCAATGCTTCCTCATTCTCTCTGCTTTCCCTCCTTCAATGCCCTAGTCACTTTCCTCTGAACATGATGCAATATTTTAACATTTTACAAACTTAGAATATAATCTGAATGGCACAGTCTAAAACACAATTAGCAATAGCTTTATTCCAAATGCCATCTTTCTCTCAACACTGAATTGTTTTTGTGGCAACTACATCAGTGACACTTAAAACTCCTAGGTGCTTCTTAAATTTCTAAGCCAAGTCAAATGTACTGCATCCTTTATCTGTATAGTTAGGTTTTTATCATTTTGTTTTAGACCTCTATAGACTTCACACTTATTTCCATTAATGCTATGTGATGCCTTAACAAATATCCTATAGAAGTCCAGATATTAAGTATCCCCATTGGTTGGCCCAGTAACCCTTTTGGAGAAGAAAATAATGCTCATCTACATGATCTGTTTCTTGGTGAATCATTTGGAGCCCAGTTGTGAACCTTACCATGGTTGATTTGAGACTCACTGATAAGTAGGTTTTGAGAAACTGCCTCCCTCCCCATTTTAAAAATCAGATCCACATTTGCCAATCCTTTGCTTGTACACACCTCTCCTGCTTTCTGCAGTTCCTCAAAGTGAGTTCAGTAGGTTTCATCTGCAGCAAGGATCTAGCTTATTTATAATCCCTAGAACTTAGTACAAAATCTTGCTATTTTTAAGAATCAAAACATGCATATCTTGATATTTTGATGATTATATTCATGTTTTAAAACTCTGAAATAGTAATTATATATTTCTAGAGACAAAATTTCTTTATACGCTACATTAGACATTTGAATTGGGCAAAAGAACACTCTCACATCTGACCACACATCACACCTGTTTGACACCTTTCCAAGTTATTTCCCTGTAGTTATAAATTCTCCAGGATTCCAGAAAGATTTTTTTCATTACACACAGATAGTTTAGGCACTAGTTTTCTTGCTGAGGTTCAATGCAGCCATATTTGAATTGTTTGGTATAGGGGGAGGAAAAGAAAAGTAAATCATTTGGTATAGGAGGAGGGCATTAAAGAACCTAAGAAGAAGGTGATAGGGCTTTGGAAGAGTAGAAAGGAGAGAGGATTCCAGTCCAGTCCTTTGAGGCCTAATCCCTCTTTGCCCCTAGGATTAGAGTCCCTCTGCTCCCTTTTTTTCCTCCAGCACCAAAATTCTCTTAGGACTTGGCCCCACTTCCACCGGCATAGTATAATCTGTACCTCTCCCTTCTCAGCCTCCTTAAGGAAATTTAAACCAGAAGAACAGGAAAATTTCATGTGGAAAAGCTTCTAAAGATAACAAGTGAAAGATGGTGATGACCAAATCTCATGTTTCAATAAATCTTGGTAATTAATTGCTCAAAATAATTATAAAAATACTAACATTGTCCTTTAGCTCTAGAGCTGTAATTATTTCTAAGGGATGGGGTGAAAAAAATGGATGCCCAGGGACACAGCTCCCACCAACCAGAATCCTTGACGGCATCTAGAATGTAGCCATCCTTACACTCTATTCATCTTCTCTTCCCTCTCAGCAATAGAAGTCCATCATTTCCATTCCAAAGACCATTCTCTCCTTAACATAAAGAAAAGAGAAATCTTACAATTCTGTTCTCTTTCTCATCCATCAATGTTACAATCATTCCTAAGCTGCAGGTCCATCTTTTATTGGATCTTTAGGCTCTTTGAACTTCAAAAGTAGACAAATAAATAAAACTGTTTCCTGAGATTTTTTTAAATTGGTCTCAGATAATTTCGGGATTTCCTTTATATTTGCTATTCCCTTGCCTGAATAGCTCTTCACCTAGATTTTCCAAAGTCCATAGCATTCAAATCACTGATTAAGTGTCACTGCCTTCTCAAAGAGGACTTTGAAACACCACATTGCTCACTCTCCTCTTACCCGCTTTATTTTTCTTAAAAGCACCACGGCTGCCTGGAGTTAAAGATATGCCTTGTTTAATCATTTACTCTCTTTCTCCCCTACTACAGTATAAACCCTCTAATAATAAGTACTTAGTCTTGTCCACACTAGTATCCCCAAGTGCTGCTACATATAAGTTTCTCAATAAACATACACTCGATTAATGAAGCGATAAATGGACTATTTAAAGCACAAGTGCATAGAACTTGAAAGAAGGTTATATAAAAACCATCATAGAGGTTTCTTCTTTAGTGTTTCCAACTTTCTTTCACATCAAAATTACATACAAATACGTAGTAAAAATTGCTTGCTTTAAAGTAACTGTTAATTTTTTTAGATTATAATAAAATCAGAATTCTTTGGTCATCTGAAAACCACTTTATAGACAAGTTAAAAATACAGCAATGTAAAATTTAAAAGAAATTACTCATAATCTTAATACCAGAAATTTAAGAAGTTTGGGGGTATGTTTAGAATTTTTGCAAACTTCTCAGTCTTTCCAAGGCATTTTTCCTTTCAAATTCTTATGCTATGGAATTCTTCTCATCTGTTCCCTGAACTTTTAAAAATCTGTTCTCATAAATTTGCTGTATTTTTATGATATTTTTTTTCAGACTTCCAATCCCCATCACAGTTTTTAATACTATATTTTTATGGTTCTATAAAATTCCTGTTACTTCCAAATGGACAACCAGTTCCTCCTTTTACGTTAGAATTTGCAATATAAGTTCAGTATATTTTTGCAATATCAGTTCCCCTATTTGTTTTGAATTTTTAGACAATGAAATTGCCACAAGGCAGGTCCATGATCTATTACACGTCCTGAGTTCAGCCAAAAATTAATTTGAGGACAGTCAGTTAGAGACCATCAGTACTGTATCTCATAAGCCACTTGTTTCATTTAATATTAAGACTTTACCATTATAGATATACTATAAGAATTAGGTGATGGAAAAATACTCAAAAGAAACTTCCTAAGAAATATTCATTCATTCATTCATTCATTCATATAGAAACTAATTATTGAGCATCTGTTATGTGCCAAACACTGTTTGAAGTACTTGAGATACCAAAATGTAAACAAAGAATACACTGCTTAGGAAAAGCATACCAATTAATCCTTTTACAAATATTTATTGAACACCTACTATTACCAAGCACAATGCTAGACACATAAGCATAGAGGGATCGTAATGCTGATGATACAGACATACGTGGATTTAAATATCTACTATATGCTGGTGTATAAATTGCAGAAAATTTTATTTTATCCACAATTATAGAACTACTATTATGCTTGAGAAATTAAATCATCCAAGAAACTGGTAATACAGGGATGAGCAAAATAAATTCCCTATTTTCAAGATACCTGAAGTCTAGTAGATTATAATATACATAAAATCTAAGCATTTCAATAATACTTGTTGAAAAAAATTAACTATAATATAGAGCAAAATATAATATTATAATACTAATTATCTTCCCTATCAAATAATATTTCTTTGAATACCTGGAACCCCTAATATAGTATCTTAAGAATAATGGAATACTGAGCAAATGTTCAGTGGATAAACAAATAGACATTTTTAAAGCAATTCTTATACAATATCACTCTAAAGTCATAATTTAGCAAATTAACTTCTGCCAATAAAATAGGATTACAATAGATATTATCGCTAATTTTTCATGTTTTATATAAGAAAAGGATGAAAGACCTAAGGATATTTTAAGTTGGATATACCATGTAAAAATCACAAGTTGATCTTTCCTCTTCACTTTGAATTAGTGAAGCTTCTCTGTCCAGTAGTTAATAACAATTTGGCAACTTTGGAAATGTTTGCATATTTTCCTCTGTACAAATTGACTTTATAAAGAAAGACTGAAGAAGCTGGTGTTTCTGGTTTCTGGAACATTTAAAGCTAAAAGCTAAAAGCATAAACAGTGACTAACATATCAGTCATAGTAAGCAACTGTTCCTTACTAAAACAAGAAATGACATGTTACAAATGCAAGAATATTAAGGTAGACAAAATAAGAACTTTTTATCCACTGAGAGTGACTCTAAATTAGGTGGTCCTAGAAAAGCATGCAATGTCAAGATTTTTTTAGAAATACACAGCTATCCTTAAAGCAATTTGAATAAATTTTTATCTTCCTTAATAAAACTGGGATAGACCATATAATTGTCCAGTCTTCTCAAATTTCTAGCAGAAGCTTGAGAGACTTTGCTTATTTTTCATATGTCCCCCAGAGGGCAGTGGTGGCCCAAAACACAAGAAAAGATTGTCAGTCTTGTGTCCTCTCTGCCATCAAACTTTACTCCAGTCCCTTTACCATTTCTGTAAGCAAGTTGGCAGTGGTATGTTTATTTGAGTACCTAACAAAATTACTAAATATTAGAAAATAACATTGCATGAAGTATATTTTTACAGAGATTGAAAGAAAAAAAAACATTACATAAAGATTATATTTTATGTTTGTGTGCATCACTTATAATACACACCATAGTTGGTTCTTTTCATTCATTTTTCATACATTTTAAAGTAAAAAATGAGGTGAGATAGTTGGGGAAAGATGTGTCAAGGCAAAGATATCAATTTTTCCTTTAGTTGGTTTAAAACAATACACAGTAGTACTAAATGACTATTAATTCATTCATTTATTCATTCAAGAGTTACCTAATGTGTAAGAACCATTATACTGAAAACTATATTTGCTAATTTGAGTAACAAAGAAAACTGCTGCAAGCATATAATTAAGAAAATGGTACTAAATTGCATGAAACAAGAATGTTTCCAACGTTGGTAGCAATGGAACATAAAAACCTTTCTCCCTTTACAAATGTTTTGGATTTCTTTTGGAGGCCCACAGGCACAAAATACTTTTCCTGCTCCAACAGAACACGTACTTTATATTTCAAAGGTGATGATGAACCACAGGAATCTTCCTAAATAGGAAAGAAGAGCCTGAGTGTGCACTCTTCTAATGCTGAGGTTTTCTTTTTTAGTAAATGTTGCTATTTAAATATTTTACTCTGCTTATAGGCATTTTTATGCAAAGGGTGCAATTTTCAAAAGAGCTTTTTTTGCAAGGCTGCCATAAAAGCCTTTTATAATACCTGTAAATTTGTCTTCTGGGATCTCTTTTAAAGTATTCAGATTATTTGCTAATTAAACTTTATTCATTTTCATCTTGTGAAATTGAGAGCAAGATACAAACCTCAAGTATGTGAAGAAAAAGATTAATGATGTCAGAATTATAATTCAGTCAATATTTGCTGAGCCATTTGGGTTTTCTGTTTGGAGCAGAGGATAAATGGTATCTGTTTACCTGTATAGCAATGAGTAGCTCTGAAAACACTGCTGCTATAACTTGTGGTCAAACCAAATGGTGTGGTTTGCTTATGCTTGTTTATGCAGAAGGCTTTGGCTGGAAATTATACATATTTAAATACTCTCTGGGGGAGTTCTGCCATCACATCTATAGCCGTGATCTGCATTACAATTAAGACTTTATTAAGATATTAGAAAATGGACTTCCAGTCCTAACAATAAGGCCGGCAATCATTTAACTCTAGATTAGGAATGACATATTTAAGTATATTGAAACTGGTGGGTATTTTAAGTGACATTGCTTTAAAGAGTTAAAATAGCAGAATCAGTATTGTCAGTATACAAATTAAAGTTTATGAACCCGAGACAAATTCAGAAATGGGACAAAACTGTTACAATTGGATTTTTTAAACTAGTATTTATTTCTACTTGTCAAGATAGGACTAAAGCCCACTGTTATTTCTAGGGCTGCAGTAAATCACCTTAAGACTTTATCAAAAGACAGATAAGCTTCTAAGTACTTGCCAAGTGGAAAACTTCTTTAGAAGAGAACAGAAAATCATGACTGAAAAAGACCTAGACATTTACACAAGACATTTTAACAAGAAGAAAAAAACACTATATAATGTGTTTCTTCCTGAAGGTGTGGACATTTTCCCCAATAGGAAAAAAAAAATTGTTTATAGAAAGAGTAAATATAAGAGCCAATTTGGACTCCTGATTTATTTTGCATTAACAATTTGAGATGAGCCTATAAAATGGCTACTGTTAAACATTAATAATTCATCTCTCCTCTGACATTTCTATGTGCTTATATTTAAATGGAAAACATAACCATTGTGTATATTTTGATAGGTTATCTTCTGTACAAAAGTTTCTCTTTTTCTGTTGGGAAAAGTTATATTGAAAGTCATAGATAATCAGATGATTTTAATGTTGCTTTCAACAAAAACTACAGACCACCAATAGCATATAAGCTTTATAATCAGCAGGCATTTTCTACTATGTGGCTCATTTTGAAAGTTTCCACTCAGGACAATTCTACCAATGAATCTGAAGGTGTAGGGAAAAAATGGCCAGTTTCTTTAAAAAAAAAAATTACAAGCAATCACTACATTTACTGGCATTGAAATAACATATTAATAGAATAATAACTTATCTTGCTTAGAATGTATAGCTAGTAAAAGCAATTCCACACACAGCAATGCTGATCCTAGGTGGGTATAGTTAAGCCTATTACAGACATAGAGAGCCTGAGGGAGTTTCCCAAAGTAATGGAGACTGGAAATTTCTAAAATGGTTCTCAGACAGGGTCTCCTCACTCTCAGTCTAGATCTACCCGACATTCTAGTGAGGCTATATTTACCACATCATTCCATCAGCCTACTGATGGAACATATGCACGTGCTATTATTAGGTGCCAGGCAATGTACTCAGTGCACAGGTCTTTTCAGAGATGAGAAAGCAGAGCCCTAGTGTGGCTATATAGTGTATTTAGAATCGCAAAGTAAGTAATGGAGCCAGCATTCCAGTCCAGATGTGTCTAGCTCCCAACTGCCTGCATTTCTAGACTGGGCTTTTATTCTAGATTGGGCTTTCACTCTCCTAATTATTCTATTTTAAAACTGCTGAACAGTTCTATGCTGGCTTTTGCCTCTTTGTTGTATGTTTTCATTGGATACAAAGTTTTCTACCTGTTCCAAATGATGTTGATGTGGGCTCTCCTTTCTGAGTATACTCTGCATAGAATGGCACAGTCTTTTCTGAACATCAATGGAAGACCAACTGAAGTAACCCAGGAAGCCTGCCTAAAGGCCCTCTAAAAATTATTCTTTTGGTTGATTGAAGGGTGGAAGAAAAAGAGGGCCAGAGTAAAGCACACTTGACTCTTTGAATGTAGGATGAGGTTATGACTTTCCTACCCTCAAATCCAACCCCAAATCAATAAATTGATAAGGAAAAGCTATGGTAAGAAGTTTTAAAAAGACTCTACAATCCTGTTCTCAGCCATGTGGACATGATAGTGACAGGACATCTTCCTAAATTGCTAATGACAAGTTCATAGGTATTACAGGTGGTAAGCAATAGAGTAGCAGCCAAAGGCAACAAAAGATACAAGCCAGCAGGAGTAGCCAAGCTGCCAGCACTGCCCAAAAGGCCACAGAAAATGCAATCCATCTGTAGTCATTACAGGTTCATGACTTGGGCTATGATTGATTGCCCATAAACAAGAAAGTGTCAGATGGTGGCGGCATGACACAAAAAGTAATATCATTTAAACCTTTCTAGCGAGTACTTCCAGTTTAAATATTCGGTCAAACCAAATATCCAAAGTCTATACTATAAATATGATGTTGGAAAAAAGCATTCATTTATTCATACAATGTTTTATTGCAAATGCAGATGATTAAATTTCCAGTTCCCTAAAGAGGTACTTTGTTCATGTGAGCAGCTCATTTACAACTGGCAAAAACCACATATCTGACTGTGGACGTCATACTCGGTTGGATTACTTAGATAAACATACTATTTGATTACATTTGCCAGTGTTGTCACATTTAACAGTGTCTGGTTGTCACATTAATTATATTCTATGTAAATTCTATTGATGCATCATTTAATTAAAATTTTCACTTAGTAATTATGAGAGTATAAGAAATGTCATCACAGTTTTTTTGCACATGGTAATGAAATCATTGGTATATTACCAAGATTAAATCATGAAGGAATATCTACCCTTCTGTTTTCCTTCCTGCTAAAATTATCAAGCTTCTTACAGTACCACCTGAGATGACAAGCAAGCTGTGAAGAGTTCCAAAGCTTTCCACAACACCTACCAGTCTCCATGTCAGAAAAAATTAGTATTTCTAGTTTACAGTTTATCTTTATGGCATTTTAGAGTCTTATAGATAATCCTTAAAAACTTAATGACATCTACCTTTACTGAGTGTTCAATATGTGCAGTAAATGTGTTAAGCATTCCACTTACGTGATCTTATTTAATCTCAGAGAAACACTTTGAGGTTTCTTTCTATTATATAGATGTAGAAAGTGAAGCAGGGGTCTCAACAGATGGTAAAGGACAGATCCAGGACTGAAACCCAGATCTGACTCATTCCAAGGCCCATCTAGTCTAATCCACTTATTTCACAAACACAGAAACAGGCCCAGAGCAATAACCTGTTTTTCCAAAGGGCACATAGCTGGATAGTAGCAGACAAAACTAGGGCTTGGGTTTCTACCTGTTATCTTTTTTGCCATTAGCCATCACTATAGGCCTAAGCTATTCAACTTTTTATCTTGTTTCATTTCTGTTTCAGCATAAAGCTGCCAGAGACATGTAAACAATATCCATTACCACTACTGCCTGTGATGTGTAGAGCAATCACATTTTTAACGCACCCTGAGTCCTTGCTTGTCTTCTTCATAGCTCTTAAAGAGGTCTGGAGTGAATCTGCTGCTCACTTAGCACTCAGCATGTGGCATAGTTTCTCAACTGGCAGAGTTGGATTTCTGTGGATTTTGCTTTCTCCTGTTATCTCTGGAAACTTTTCTCAGAGAATGCCATACTGTATGTAGCTCCCTATTCTAAGATCAAGAACTTTGACTGCTTCATATGGAGTCTTCTATTCTAAAAAACATTGATCTGGTCATGCCTTTCCCTTGTTTTAAATATTCAGAAAAAAGGGTTTGGTTTTTTTTTAGTCATAAATGGATATTCAATTTTATCAATCACTCTATCTGTACCCTTTGAGATAATCATATGATTTTCAACTTCTACTAAGATAATGCTTTACATTATTAATTTTTTAATGTTAAACCAACCTTGCATTCCTGACCACCTGACCTTGGTAAAGTATCCTTTGTTAAATTGCTGGAGTGCTAATAGTATTTTTATTTGCTAATATCTTGTTCATGATATGTGGGTGAATGCTCATTCTTGCCAGGTTTTGTCCTGAGTGTTATGCTGACTTCATCTTGATCCAGGTGGTGGTAGCAAAAGTATTTACATATATTAAATGTAATTGAACTTAAGAAGTTAGACATATTACTATATGTAAATTATACTTTATTTAAGTACAATTTTAAAAAATCATTCAGAAGGCTTTATATTGTTCTCAAGCCAAATTTATCAGAATGGCATTCAAAGCTTCTGTCTGCTTAGGCAGCTGGATAATCTGTTACCTCACCTTATACATGGCACCCAAGACTACTTTTAGTTACTTAAAACTATCGTATTCTTTCATTCTATCAGAACTTTGCTAATGCTCTTCCTTCAGCATAGAATGACTTTTTTCCACACCTGTCTGTCTCCACCTGGAAGAATTATTTTCATTCCTTAAAGCTTAACACAATGCGCCTTCTAGCACATTTCCTGGAAGATTCTGACACCCTCCCCAGAATAAGTTGATCCCTTCTCTGTGCTTTTACTGCACTGGTCACATGACATTCTAGCACACGAAACAGATTTTATATGTGAGTATTTCTTTCTCCTCTATTAGGCTGAGAGGTCTTCTGAGTCTCTTTCTCATTTTGTGGTATTTAGGATCCAACAGCACCCAACAGGTGTACTTGGTACTTATTGAAAGAATGAATGCTTCTTCTAATACAACATTAGATGAAGGGAAAGGCTATTGCATGACAAAGTTGTCACCATTTTATAAAACCAATAAGTGAATAAATGCCTCTTCCAAAACTAATTTTGGGGAGGTAAAATTATCTGGTATAATTACATTTATGTATTGCTGTACAACAAATTAACCCAAAACTCTAAGACTTAAAACAACCAGCATTTCACTTATTTGCTCCAAATTTTGCAACTTAGGTAGGACTCTGTGGGGACAGCCTATCTGAACCATACTATCAGCTTCCAAGCTGACTTCTTACCCAATTGGCTGGTAAGTTGGTGCTGGATGTCAGCTGGGAACTCAGCTGAGGCTGTTTTCTGGGGCTTGGCTTCTTATACTAAGGCTTCCCGATGTGGCAGGATTACGATTCTTAAGAATGGCAGTCCCAGTGTAGTCCAACTTCTTATATCAGAGTGGCTTCCTCCAAAGTGCACAGCAAATGCTACCAGACCTTGTTAAGGCTTGGACCAGAACTGGTGCAGATTCTCTTCAACCACATTCTACTGACTAAAGCAGGTCACATGGGCCAGCCTCTTCAAGGAAGGACCAGTCATGGCCAGGGACACTGGGAGCCTGGTTCATTGGCAGCCACCAATATAACATTCTACCATAGTGATGATGTTACCATATTAATTGTAAAAATGAAGGTTTTTTTTTAACTCCTACTCTGTCTTCTCTGTTGAAGATGTGGCTTATGATTGATATTTTGTGAGATTTTCCTGAAACAAAAATATTTGGAAATTCATTTCTACATGTTTTAATTCCAAATTGTGCCATATAGATCCATGTATGATTACTCATCAAATAATAAGAAAGCAGCTTCTCAGACCTATGTAATATCAAGGTCCCAAGCCTTTTGAAAATTAGAAATCAGAGTTTAACATTTCTATACTTGAAAACTTTCATAAAACTTAGAACTGTATTAGCATTCTTTATAACAAACTGCTCAAAACTAAATGTTTCAGGTTTCAACCTTATGCATATAAAAATGAACTGAGTCACATTCCTGTGACTTCTTGCTTTAGAAGAAAGGTGCTTGGTTCTTCCACTCCTAGTTTAGCATTAGCCTTTTTGTTCCCTGTACTGAGTCTTTTAACCACATGTTCTAAGGACCTAATTACTGACTTTTTAATCTGATTAACAGTGCTGTCTGTGTCTATTTTGGCAAAGCGCAGAAAGTACACTCACAACTGGTGTCTGCTCACAGGGAGTCCTTGCACTTTGCAGCAGCATTGTAACATGAATATAAACTTGGATTTGAATTTAGACTTAGAATGTTAATCCTTAAACTCCTCTTTCTAAGAATCTAATATTGCACAAGTGAATTAATCTCTCTATAACTTAGCTTCCTCATCTGTACAATGGAGAGGGTAATAGTACCTCACGGGGTTGCTATGAAGATCAAACCAAATAAAGAACGCAAAGCACCAAAGTGTCAGCCATAGAGTAAACATTCAGTAAGTATTGTTATTGTTATTAACACTGAACAAATTATTAAGAATGCTCACCAATAAACCCAGCTTTATTCGTGAAACAAAGAATTAAAGGCTCCTCTTAAAAAAAAAATACAATTTGTTTTTCAGAATTGGATCACTAATTTGCAATTATCTCAAAACCTTGGGTCCTCCCTCCCCCACCCACCACACACATACTTACTTACTTGGGAACTGCATTATTAGCATTTGATTTAGGTTAGTTTTGAAGATAGAAGGAACTTGAGTTGACTCCTAAGGCTTAGTGGTAGTTATGCCACTGCACCAAATTGGAAACAGCTGAAATCACTCAGAAGCGTATTACTAGCTTATTAAAAAGTGGACCAACTATAAAACTTTCGTAGAATACCATATGACAATTCATTATTATTCATGGAAAAAATTAGTGGCTGGCTAAAAATTGTTATGAATTTAATAATATGTTTAAATAAAAATTACCTCATCAACCATGCTAGCTAGCATACACTTAATTTTCAAAATAGTGACATTCTTTTTCAAACAACGAACTAGCTCGGTGCACATATGGGTCCTTGTTTCCTCTGCATCAAACACTGGACCGTTTTGATGATCTATCGTTGACAAGTTATAGACCACAAATTTAGACTAAGAGTATGATTTCTAATACTGAGTCATTGCTTCTATGCTACCCTAATTACAGTGTTTTAAAAACAGCATTGCTGATATATACTGGACTGGCAATTTAAATGAATATATTTGTGCTATGTAATGATAGTTAGCAATTATATGTGGCTTGAGACAGCCGGCAGCCACTCCTTGAATAATTGACCATAATGACCCACATGTCTGCCCAATCAGAAGGAAGCTTCCATATTAAGTTGTTTGGAATGACTGATCTCATCAGTGCACCATTTCTGTAATATTTACTCTGGTGTTTACAAAGTGTGTTCAGTGGAACACTGTTGATTGTTGATAGGCATTCTAAGATCACAAAGAAGGGTTACTTAGTTAAATAAATACAATAGCTCAAAATAAGACTATTTCTTTCTAACAAACACATAATTTCCTTTCACATATAAATGTCCTGAGAAGTCTTCCTATAAGAAATAACTTTCAGAGGATAAAATACAAAGTATTTCCCAAACTTACTTGACCATTTATAAATAAATAAAGGATAATTCCCTTTTATTTAGAGTTTCATTTAGGGCTGCTCCAACAGAATATATTTTGGGAAATGCTATTTGACTGATTTATCTTTTTCTATTTACTATAAAATTCACTATTTGATAATTCCAAAAATGCTTTTGTTTATTTTCCTTACGTACAAGTTTTCTCCCCTCTCCTCACCCTTTCTGACCAGGTTGCCAGATTTAGCAAACAGAAATCAAGATTCCCAGTTACATTTGAATTTCAGACAAATGAATATTTTTTCATATAAGTATGTCCCAAATATTACATGACATTTGAATGTAATTGGGTGTCCTGTATTTTATCTGGCAACCCTAACCTTAAGCCAAATGAGAGCCAGTAGTAATTAATGAATCTCAGCTTAACTTAGTAATAAGTATGTGGAAGGAATTCATTCAATGCTTATTTAATGTTTTTTTACTCTTTCACAGTAACAAAAGTGTGAAGCACTTTTTTAAACCACTGTATCTTTGGTCTTTTTATAATAATTTCAACATGAATAGTGTCATCGCTCTGCAACTCTAGACTGAAATAAACTCTTTTATTCCAGTCTGAGCACTTTCATGTGTGAAAACACATAAAGAAACTGAGCCCTAAGAGAAGTGACTTGATTTGCTCAAGACAATTCTCCCACAAGGAGTTGATAAGTGTCAGTCTTGAGTTCTCATGACCTAACTCTCAAGTCAATAGTGTAGACTCAGAACCAGTCTATCTTTATTGTTGTTCACTGTACCTGATAGGGCCAAAAAATATCACCCAACCCCCAAAAAAGTGATGAATTGGTGTTCTAAATTATAGAGTTATATAAGTTTACCATTTTAATTAATAAAATCACAATAAAAGTAAATACATTTAAATAAATTTAGAGCTTAAATTATACTGGAAATAAGTTAATATTTCCTTTGTCCTTCAGAAAGAACTCCAGTATCTCCCAGTGTCTCAATTACTGTGTACTATGCAAGAGTACAAATTTAAAGAGAATTCCAGACTATCTTTCGTGTGCCTATTTTGTTTCTATTTATAAATTATTGTTCAGAATATACATGCTTTTTTTTATCCATTAGCCATCTCAAATGTGTTATTAAGAGGAAACAGCAAGCCCAGCAATAATCACACAATACAAATGGTAATGCTCATAAGATCAACAGTTGTGACATGTTCCTTTTTATAGAAAGTGGAAGAAATATTTATATTCACAGTAAATGTTATATCACCTTTACTATTAATAATAGGTATTGTTTGGAATAGTGAACACTGCTTTTTAAAAAGTCACTTAAGTATTGCTTTTTTAAGTTGAATGTCATCTTTAGCACCCATCTCATACAAATACCACTGTCCCTTCAGGTGCTATGTAACTTAGAGGAAGGACCCAGGTCTTCAACAAAGATTCTGGATTGGCCAAGAAGAAAGAAACATCCCTTTGAATTTAATGGCTTCTTATGTGTCTAGCTGATTCTCCCTCTAGATAGACATGAACATTTAACATCTAGGAATATTCTTTACTTGAGTCATTGGAAATGATACATACACTAGGAGCCTAAGTCTCTGCCTTACTCATATAGTCCATATATTTAAATCAAAATTCATAATCACATCATCTTTTAAAATGAACTATTTTTCTGCATTTTTTCCCTTCCCCTCTTATCAACCTGAAATTGCTGGCATAAGGTAAAATAATAGTAGTGTCCCACTCATTTTATTAGGAAATGGAACAACAATTTAATTTCCTAACGAAATATCAAAGAATGAATTAGAGATTGCATTGTACATTTTTTCCATAAATTAATACTATTCTGTGACATTGTGGTGGTGAGGTGATATCACTCACAAATGACCCATAAGTGTTAGAAAGCTCATCAAGGGCCCTGTGAGTCCTGAAGTTGTCATTTCGTAAAGGTGAGCTCTCTTCAGCTCCACCTGACCTTTAACCTACCTGAGGTTTCTGAAATATGTTATTAAGGTAGTTTAACTGAGTTTGATATCAGAATTTAAGAGTAGCTATACCCCATTAGTCTTCTAATATCATGCACTATAATCAGTATTAATTTAACTGAATGATTAAGGAATGGTAAATATGAAGTGCTAATAAAGCAGGCTCCTTCCCTACAGAGGAGTTCCTACTTTAAGAAGAGTAATACTGAAATAGGTATTTGAGGTCTGGCAAGTGACTTGAACTTCAGGTCCTCAGTTTCCTCATCTTTAAAATGGGAATGATAGTGGTACTTTCCTCATAAAGTCATTGTGATGCATTAATGTGACTGTAAATGCATTTAGCACCCTGCTCAACACGTTGTGGGTGCTTACTAAATATTAACTAGTATAATTACAGATTAAAAAGTCAGGTGGAGATTTAGGTGTTTATTACTATTATTCATGCAAACTAGGTACCTAACCTGTTTATTACACTTTAATTTTTGCAAAACATTTTCATGATCTCAAAGTGCTTTTTTTATGGGTGGTCAGTTTAATGCTGGCTGTGATTATAGTGGAACAAATAAAAACCATGAAGGATAGTTATCTCTTAAAACTGCAACTTTGTCATAAATCACACCGATGGCCTATATGTATCTGTATATATGAGTAACTAGGAGTTATAATTAAGGTGTCTTGTAAAAAATGTTATCATTTGCCGTTACTAAATACCATTTACTATGGACTTTCTTGCCCTTACTGCTGTTCAAGGCACTGTGGGGATGAAACACAATGACACCTCCATGTCTTTCGCCAAATTTCAGTTTCCTCTAAGATTGTTTCTGTGATAGGAAATGAGATTTGTCCCTGACCTCCAGAGCCATCAGGCTATGTTTACAAGCTAAGCGTTTATGCTTCTTCAATATTGATCTGACGTGTTTAACCTCTTATATCACTCACTTGTGATGCAGTTAACTACTTGCCCATAAAGGGAAGTTTACCACGTGGTAAATTAGAGGTCCTGTGAAATATTAAGATAAATATAAATATTTACAGAGCTAAGGAGAGACTACAATTGTGTGCACTGTGTCAATGTTCTTGAGTCAGGTCATCTGCACTTTCAGATAAAGAATCATTATGAAAGGAGGAGTGATGCCAATTAAGGAAAAGCCTTAAAATTCAGTTTATTTCCGGGGACTGACTGGCAGTTCTCCCTCCAGGTCATTGGGGTTTCCAAAAAAAGTCATATTCTTTTTAAAGTGGTACCTATACATAAATAAGTGTACTATTAAGTGTAAATTACAACAGAATATTTACTTCCATATGATCAGAAGATCAGGGTTAGAATTCTGGGTTAAGTAGAATTCTGGTTTCCCCTCTGCTAACATAGAGCAAATCACTTACCATCTAGGAAACTTCATTTCCTCATCTCATATTTGAGATAATAATTCTCAAGGTTGTCATGAAGATTAAGTGACATGTATATTAAATATGTTCAGTAAACAGAAAAATGTGATATGAACATAGAATTATTTTTTTGAAATAAGGTGTGTGTGTGTGTGTGTGTGTGTGTGTGTGTGTGTGCACGTGCAGTCCATTTATTTTTCTAGTTTCTACATGTACTTTAGCTCAATTCTACAGATGGGAGAAAAAACAGCAATTGAAAAGTCACTGGCAGAGCAAAAAACTCAAATCTCAAACACTAAACTTTGTCTTTATAGAGAGAATTCGATGGAAGCTAAATGCTACAGTCAGCGATTGGGGGATGACTTGTGGGACTGATATAGTTCCTATATGATTGATCTTTGGTACTCCCAAATCAAATGATACCTAGTGCTGCACAGTATTTTTAAATAGCCTCAATTTTAAATAGTCCAATTTTATATTTACCAGTGTGTATAGAGCTTCACATTTTATAAGACATTTTCCACAAACATTATTTCATTTATTCCTCTTAACAACTTTTTAGAAAGTTATTATTCTTGTTCTCATTTTCTATATGGAACTTTGAGATGCTATAGATTATGGAACTAGCACAGAATTAAATGGCTTGTTAGTGGGACCGCCAAAATTCAATCCCATTTTCCTCTGCTTTCCACTACCCTATGCTCCTTTAATGTGTGTTTGGGTTTTTTTCACTTGTTGCATAAAAAGAAACACAGTTTTGTATTTTTTGTATGAAACAGTTGGTCAGGCAAGACAGCCTTAAACATACTATGACACATAAATCTTGTCATTTATTTTTAATTAGGTGAAACTGAAGTCTAGCATTAACACTTTTTGTAAATATTAGAAACGTAGCTTATTCCTGAAACAAATGTCACTTTCACATGCAGATTTTTTCTAGTATAGGAGGATTTTTCCTTTTAAAAAAAATCAAAGATACACATTGTGCATTAGGCTGTTTTGTTTTTCTTCTTTCTAGAGGTGTGACATACATGTTTTCCAATTAGTAATGCTATACTAAACAAAACCAGACAGATGACCATAAAAATTATTTGCTACCCTCTTACACATGCTGAGCTAGACCAGTGGAACACCATCTTGGTTAAGAGCTTTTGACAGGAAGAAGAATGTAGTTAGAATTGTGACGCTTACAAAATCACATTTTTACCAAACTCTCCCCAACCCAACTGAAAACCTAATGAATGAATCCATACAGAAAGAATTTAATGCAAACCTGCACAAATACATTTAATATGCTATAAGAAAAGGTTACCTTATTGTCTATTTCCAGCTCAGAACCTACATCTATTGGTGCCCAGTAAACAGGAAATCTAATGTAAAAAGAATTTTTGTATCCATGGAACAGACAACTAAAAAACACAGTATTTTATGCTTCTATCTATAAATGGATAATCATGGAAATTCCAGAATTGGATCCATTAGATTAACTTGAGTATTCTTGAATTCATCTATAAATACATATAAGCACCATTGAAATATATATATTTTTTAAGATAAATTCTTTTAAATATTTTTTTAAAGTTTTAAAAAAAGTTTCTCCTAGAAACTACAATAGGACTGACAGTGAAACTGAACCATAATCTCAAGACTAGGAGTTAATTTCCACTTTTAGATTTTAGGCAAAAAACATTTTTTTTCAGTTGAATCCACAGCCAAGAATAACTCAGATAACCCCGAACAGTGGATAGAAAAATAGGAGCTTCAGAGATCTCAAGAACTGGTTTGAGTAACACCTGAAATAAATTCCCAAGTATTTACCCCACACAGCTGAACCATTTGGGCTGCAGAGCTTTCACTCTTACCCAGGTGAATGATCTATTAACGCACATTCATGCAAAACCTGCCTGTGGAATTTTAGAACATAAAGGGTTCATGATGGTAGGTTATTCCTCTGTTGTTGCTATATCAATCACATAAAAGCTGGGGAAGGGTCCCCAGATAGAACACTGGACATCAGCTGACCCCAGAATAGTCTGACAACTGAGAGAAGCATCTACCCTGGCAGAAGTACTGGAGTTTCTGAAAACAAAGAAAGTATTTCAGGAGAAACAAAGGTCCCAGGAGGGACAGGTCAGTTTCTTTTTGATCCTTCAATACTTAGCATTAATGAAGAGCCTCAGAACGGGGTCAGTCTTACCTTTCTGTCACCATTAGCTAGGCCTGCACTGTCCAGATTGACCCCACTGCCTAGAGTTAGGAGCTAAAAGCCCAGTTCTTCTGAGAAACTGGAATGCAAGATTCTCTATACAAAGAAGTCGCCATTAAACACTGCTGAGGCCTTATGTTGCTCTGTAGAAGTGTAGAAAACATGAAAAGGTGAGCCAGCACATGGATTACGTCACCAGTGACTTCATTTTTAGAGTACCACAAAGTTGGCTGTTGTGAAAGCTGCCATGTTAACTCCAAAAAAACACTCCAACTGTTTATCAGTATCTTGCTACCAGACACACATACCCTTAAAAATGAGTGCAAGGGTGAGCTTATTCTCGTTCAAATCTTCAAATCCTAGTAGTTCTTGTCCATGAAATTCTCTGTAACACCTGAAGCTCGCCACCTAAGATAACATCCTTTGAGTAGCTAATGACAGAACCAAAAGAGGGGTAGATGGAATGCACAAAGCAGTCTTCTTCTCAGCCAGGTATTGCGCCATAGCTACGTCGCGTCGCGAGCGAGCGCGCTTGGGACTGAAGGCGCCTGCGTTTGCACTTGCGCAGTGGTGGGGCCTCGACTCCTGCGGCTGCTACCTCGTGTTGACTGGAGTCTGAGTGTCAGTTACCGACTGCTGAAATGCAAGTTTATAAAATAATACTAAAAGACTATCTGTAGGAGTTTTATGTAAGTATTTGAGTATGTTTTACCTAAGTACCTAAGAATATTCTCTATGAAACTGATGGTGATAGAAATATTGAACCATAGTGATTGAATTGAAAAATAGAAGTATCTTGAGGTAGTGTTCAATTGCAATTTGAAATTTCTATATAATTTATTTTTTTTAAAAAAATATCAAAAACAGTAGTAAAAAAATTGTAACATAGACCAAAGACATGCACAGATGTTTTAGCAGAGATGTGGATGGCAAATAAGAACATGAAAAGATGTCCAACATCATTAACCATTAGAGAAATGCAAATTAAAACCACAATGGCATTCCTACAAAACTGTTAAAAACCTGACACTTGAAAAGTAAATAGTGATAATACCAAATGCCAGTGAGAATGTGAAGAAACCAAATCTCTCCTACATAACCGCTGACTGGGAATGTAAAATTTTACAGCCATTGTTTGTGGAACATTGTTTGACATTTTCTTAGCATATGACCCAGCAATCGCATTTTTGGACATTCATGCCAAAGAAAGAAAAACTTATGCTCACACAAATACTTATGTATAAACGTTTACAGATGTGTTATTCCTAATAGCAAAATAGTGGAAACTACTCAAACATCCCTCAATGGGTAAATGGATGACCATACTCTGATATAATGGAAATTTACTTAGCAATTAAAAGGAATGAACTACTGATACATGCAACACCCTGGATGTAACTCAAGGGCATTGTGCTTAGTAAAAAAAAAAAAAAAAAAAGGGAAAAAATCGATTTCACAACATAATATAGTATGCTCCCATTAATATAACAGTATCAAAATGATAAAAGTCTAAAAATGGAGAACAAATGAATGGTTGGGGGGGGGTATACAAATACAAAAAATACCATGATGAAGTGCTTTTGTGATAATGGAATACTTCTCTATCTTGATTGTGGGAAATTTTTTTAATCCTATGACTAGTAAATATTTACCATAAAAAATAGTCAAAAGTTTTTATGCTCACTTTTTTGCAGTATAATCTCGAAAATGGTTAAACTGTTGGTTTAATTAAGCTTAAATACCAATTTTTATATTTATTAAAAGTAAATAGTATTAAATTTATTAGCAAGCAACAATTTTAGTGTTCAAATGTTGATTATTTTGTGGTAATAATAAGAACGAGATAAATTCATGACAGTAATTCTGGAAACCATTTGCTTTTTTTCTCTCTCCTTTTCTTTTGGCAAAAGAGAGTCGGTACTCCTTGCTGTAGTTTCTCCAACTTTTCCAGAATCGGGGGTTTCATGGGTACAATTTGGGAGCTTCATAACACCACTGTGGCAACTTTTTTCTCAGATCCTTGCCCTCCTAGTTTGGAAGCACCTCCTAGAACAGTGCTTTTTCTACTGCATATCTTAATTACTGTTTACACCAATTTATTTTCTTAAAAGCTTTCGTGGTCAGTTTCCCTCAGATTTAGGCATCCAACTGGGCAATTCCGTGATGACTTGTTCTTTTACCCCTATAGAAGCATCCTCTGGAAAGTATAACTGAGCCTCAGTGCCCCCTAGGGGTGGAGGGCAACATCTGGGGTCTTTGTATAGGTATCTATCCAGTCCTGGTACCTGCCTTGCTTAAGCATGCCACTTACCTTTTTTTTTAATTTTTTTAAATTTAAATTTATAACTCAGGAAATGAAAAAAACTGAGGAAAGGCAGGTTAACGATAAATAAGGCTTTTGCACAGGCTGACCCAGGTGCAAATGCAACTGTCAAAATCTCAGAGAACTTCTACATGCCTCAGTTGCCTCTTCTATCAAATGGTTATAATAATAATAATAGCATCTTCCTCATCAGGAGTTGTGAGGATTAATTGGGAAAATACGTTTTAAACCTCAGCCCATTGCCTGCCACATATGATGGCTGCAATACATGTTGATTCCCATTTCTTTGAGTTTCTACCCTATTTCTTAGCTCCAAGGGTAGTTTGAAAAGAAATGGCTTGCAATGAAGAGGACTGATTGCTAGGAATAAATAAGGTTAATAAATTCGGAAATGTGTTCCTAAGAGGAATGTATATTCATTAAGCCTTTCAAAATGAAGTCACTTTTAAATAGGCTAGGGGTAGTCAGTTTTGTGTCAAGTAAATAATCACCCCCTCATGTAGCTGTCTTGAAATTCTTAAGGGTGGACCCTGTAGTTGACTTTTTATTATCCTCTCTTCTGAATATCAGAGATTAGGGACTGATAACTCCATTTCCAAAGATAGTTCAATGAGGAGGGCTTAAGCAAAGCAAGTTGCCCTCAATACCTTTCCTTGTAAAAACACTGAATTTTATTATGTTCTGGGGGATCTCTGGGGGATTCAGAGAGCACCAAGAAGCTTTGCCTCTGAAGGAAATATAAATTAGTGAGGAAGAGTAGGAATACCCAATGGACTAAGTAAAACTCATCTGAGGAGCCTGGAGGGGAGAGTATGTATTTCATCTGGGAAACTAAAAATTATTTCCTGGAAGAAACTGGGGGACAGCGGTGTGTTTGCTTTTAGGACTGTTTCCAATGTTCTGTTTCTTGAGGGACACAGCGAAGAGATAGCCCTTGCAATATAATATAGCTCCCTTTTTCCCAGCCTGTCAGTATGTAAGAACATATTACCTGAAAATTCTTTGAGAACGAAGGACACATTGTTATCCTCTGCATTCCCAAGCCTTTGGTACACAGCCTCCCCAATAAAGGTTTTTTAAATGAATAAATCCCTTAAAGTAGCTGAACATGTCAATATCATTATTCCTCAATTGCCCCTTTATAGGCTGGGAGTGATGAAGTTTAAGGCACACTAGTTTTAGCAGGCTGTCTGAAAGCTCTTCAAGGGCCAGGACCAGTTTGGTTGTGTTCACTGTCGCCTCTTTAGAACTTGACATGGTACCTGACATTCTGTAGGCACTCTAGGTATTTATCATAAAAACTACCCCAGTCCTGACACAGTCAGCCTGGAAGAGTGAGAAGAGTTCAGAAGGAGAGATGGACTGTAGTGGGTGGGTTTCCAAGGATTCTGACAACCCATGAATAGCCAGAAGTCAATTTCCCTTCCTCTAGCAGCCAATTGTAGGAGGCTGTAAATCAACTCCTTACTCGGGTGGGAGGCAGTCAGTGTGTCCTTAAGGCTCCCAGCAGGGATCCCAAGAACCAAGTCACAGAGAAAGGTAACCCAGAGGGGGAGCCCGCCAGCACGTGCAGCTACCCAGGGAGGAGGAGGCTGGGCTAACGCAGCCCTTAGTCAGCAGCTGGGCTCGGTTTTGAAACAAAAGCCAATGTCCTCCCTCGGAGTCCGAGACCGGTCAGCTCGTAGGGTGAAGAAAGCCATGCTGCCCAGCCGGTTAGTGGCCCAACTTACTTTTCCAGAGCCTGGGACAAAGGACCAGCAGTTGTACGGGATTGGGTGGGATGTGAGGGATGGGGAAGGGGCCGAGATTGCCCTGACCCACCCCTCCTAGCCTCTCCAGGGAAGGGCCTGGGTCTCCCACGCTTTGCGCATATTTGTCCTGGAAGTCGGCCTCCGAGCCCTGTGGGTCGGCGTAAAGCTGAGGCACCGTTGCCACCAGCGCCCCAGCGCACAGACACACCAGGCCCTGGTTTCATGAATGAAATCCAATCGTGTGGATATAAATAGCCGCGAAGGCTGCTAACGTCACAGTGAGCGGCTGCCGCCACCGCGGCGGAGCTCTGTGCTGGAATAGAGATTCCGCCCAGCTGGCCCGCCTAGGAGCGGGGTGGGGGCAGGAGGAGAAGGGGAGGGCTAGTGGGTGGAAAGGGGCGAGACCCTCTCGCCCCGGACGGGGAAGAGCGGCTGCGAAGCTGGGTGAGCCCGCCAGGCGAGGCAGTGCCATGCTGCCTTTGTGCAAAGTTGGGCGGCGGGCAGCACGCCGCGCGCAGGGGCCCCGCACACTCGCGACCGCGCGCAGTCGTGGCTGCTGCTGAGTGGCGGGGGGCCCCCCCTCTCCCCCCAGCCCTTGAAGGCGGAGAGAGCTCGCGTCTCGCTCGGCTTCAGGGTAGGTTCTGTGTCGTGAGTGCGCTACGGTATGAAACTTCTCGGAGCAGCCGCCGCGGATCCCCCACCGCCCCGGCGCCAGCGGGTGGCATTTGGGGGCCCCGACCGCGCCACGCGGCCAGCAGCGTCCCAAGAGAGTTGTGGGACCCAGCTGCCATGGAAGCCGCCCTCGCCTCTCTGCGAGGCCGGGAACCCTCACATCAGAGGCAAATTAGAGATTTCTAGGAGAGCCCGCACAGCCGCACCCCTAACTTGGAACTGAGAAAATGAACAACAGGCACCTTTAGCAGGCTGGCTGTGCCAGGGAGGGGGTGGTGTCGCGCATACAAGAGGGCTCTTTTCCTTGAAAAGACAGTGGCGGGGAACTGGAGGTCTTGAAAGGAGGGATATGCTCCCCCCTTTGGCACTTGCACTCCCATGAGAGTTGACTGGTCAGCCCACAGTTTGGCGCTCCCCACCCCCCAACCCAGTATCTATGGAGTCTGTTGTGAGTTGCTGTGACAACAGTAGGAGCTGCCTTGAGGGGCTTGCAAAACACCTTACCTTGTCTTGCTGTGCTTAGCTTTCAGGGAGAACAATGAGGTGGGGGTGGTAGGTGTGCAGACAAGGGAATCCAACCTTCTCTCCAAAAAAAGAAGTGGAAGGAAGGCACAACAGTGTAAAAATATATTAGATCCTACTGTTAACTGTGCCGTTTCGATCCTCAGCAATATCAAACATCTCAACTGGGGAGCAATGTCAATATTTAGACTTGGACAAGCCAGAAAGTTAGAAGGGAACGCCAAGCCAGGGTTTTGACTTGGCTTTGCACGTCAGCACACAAGCTGTGCCTTTGGAGCTGACTGTACACATTTGCTTTGGGGTGGGGGGGAGGTATGTAGGTTGATATGGACACAAAGTCACCCAGACCTTCCTAGGAAGATCTGGGAAGACCAGAAGAGTAGCTTTGACTTTGAACTTCCCCCAACCTATGCTGTTCACGCAGCTCTCTTGGACCCCAGCCAGATGCTCAACTTGAGATTTCACTAGTTTGGGGCTCCCCCACCCCCAACCCGGCTGTGCTATATGATCTACACTGTACTTTGTATCTTCTCTAAACAGCAAAAATACTGTTATAAGTAGTTTTCATCTTTGTATAATTGTTCTCTCACTATCATCAGATATAAACAGCCAATAGGCTGTTTGTTTAATGTCAGGCAAGCTCTAAGTTTTTCCAAACATACACTAAGTTTGTTTACAAACACTCTTCAGAAATTTGGAATTATATTTCATGTCCAGTAACTTTGTAAATGCCTAAGAAAGTCAATGGTTGCTAGAAAATAAACACAGGTTCTTTTTAGTATAAATAATGTCTTCATACTACTCTGCAGGTGAAGTGGGTTTCCTCTGAGATTTCTGGATCATATTTGGACATATTAGGGGAAAAGAGGTTTAACTAATTCATCCCAATTGTGGAAGACTGAAAAAACTTTAGGGAGCAATAATATCATGGTTGATATTCTACTAAACTTGCCAATTGGTTGTTATTTTCTATGGCACTACATAAGGCTTTGTGCGATCAAGAGGTGGAAATGGAAACACAGATAGTTTGATGTCATTGGCTCAATAACCTAATTTATTAACTATTCAAATATAATTTAATAGCAAAAAATCATTTGGTCTTTTGCTTATAATAATATTCTCAAAAAATGTTATTTTGGAGAAATAATGTGCTCACTTCTATGGCTTCTACACTATGAAATGCCCTTAAGATTTTCCTTATTAGTGGTTTCCAGAGGAGACGAGGAGGGGAGAGAGGGAAAATAAATAAAATGTTAAATAAATAAATAAATAAATAAGATGCTAAAGAAGAAAAGAAAAGAAAATGAGACACACACAAAAAAAAAGATTTGCCTTCTTCCCATCCTTGGGTTTGTGGCCAAATGCTTTATTTGTTACGTCCCCAAATGCTCGGAAATATATTTTCACAAATGCTACAAAATGTTAAACTAGCTATTTCAAGATGTATTTGACCCAAAGAAATGCCACTTTAACACTGGTAACTTAGCAAAGTAAAGCAGGTTCTGCCTCTTTTTGGAGGAAAAAAACAATGTATGTTGAAAATTTTAGTGGCTCCCCATGTGCTCCTGGCAAGCAGTAGGATTTATAAAGTATTTCTCTCTTTTATGTAGGTAAGTCCAGCTGTGAGCAGAGTGTTCTGTTCTTCATTTCCAGCAAGCCAGGTTAGTGTTTCCGTGCAAACCCATGACCACAGATTGATTACATCTTGTGTCTCTGAGCATGTGTTTTAGCTTTCATAGTCATTTGTCTTAAAACAATTTGTCTTTGTCGTTTTTTATAGAATCACGAACTTTTTGGTATGAAAATGGATCTTGAATCAGTTTGTCCTTTATAAGACTTTTTTTTTTCTACTTTGTGGATCAAAGTGGTGCCTAAATAGCTGAGGATAGTAGAGATCTGGGTTCTTGATAATTAAAGTTTACTTCTATCCTAACCTTAGCACTCTAGAGCTGGAAGAAACTTGATATAATTGACATTTTTGAGTATGAACTGAAGTTCAGGTAATGTGCTGCATTCTTTCTCTGCA
Organism: Macroglossus sobrinus; assembly: GCA_004027375.1. NCBI lineage: Eukaryota > Metazoa > Chordata > Mammalia > Chiroptera > Pteropodidae > Macroglossus > Macroglossus sobrinus. The sequence goes on from PVKZ01000300.1 coordinate 861,634, forward strand.
TGTACTGCATTCTTTACATTTATGTTCTCATTTTGCACCTAAGATAAAACTACTCTCTTGATCTCCAAATAACAGGTGAGGAATTGGAAGTTCAGAGAGGTTAGATAATTCATTCAATTCCTAGTTCTAATAAACAGAAGAAATAGGCTTTTTAAAACAGTTCCATCTTATTCTAAAACCTAAACTCTGTAACTGAAAAATTTTTCTCCAACAGAGAAGCTAGGGCCAAGAAAGGTTAAGTGACTTGCCTAAGTTAACTTGGTAATTACAACTCTGATAATAGCATTCAATTGCCTACCTGTTGCAAAAGAATAAATTTTATTCTCTTAAGTAAACAGAAAATAATAGTATTTTTGTGTATTTTCTGGCATAGAACTGTCAAAGATTTAAGAAAATTTTTGTCATGGGCTCTCTGGTCTTAAGGATTTTATAAACAGATTTAAAGGGCAAGATAGTAATCCATGTATGAAAAATTAAAGAATAAATCAATATCATACATAACAAAAAGCTGAATGAGAGGTCAAGCATACATTTATAAGAAGTTCAGCATTTTTCACTCTGGCATTATTTGTAATTCCATGTATGCATGGAATAAAAGTTCTGTACATATTTTGTGTGGATAAATGATAAATGGGTGAGGGTTTTAAAAAGGACAGAATATAAAATTTCAACAGAATAGGGAGAGATTATGCAGTCACCTGGAACCACTAAATTACTGTATCTCAAACTCAAAGGTGTTATTGCTTCAAAAGCAATTTCAACAAGATTGTGAGTTGCTTGAATCTGTACAGCATCTTTGAGAAAGCATTACAATTTGGCATGATGCTTACAAATAACTGTATTCCTTTTGGAACCTCAATTTGTCTGAAACGTGCTATGTAATAGATTTCGATGTATAATAAATAGATAATTCCTAACCAAAGTCCTGAAAATGGCCAATCTTTAAAGTCTAAGTAGGACATTTTCAATTTTTGCCTAGGTTTGATAGCCTTTTCTTCCCCCTCTTCCCTAGTTTTTGTACAATAATTTATAACCATTGTTAATCCCTCTTAGGGAGTATTATTTAAAGGGGTAATTAAAAAAATGAAATGATGAACAAATTATTAAAGAAAACCTTAATATATCATCTTTTTTTTTAATGTACTGATACCATCAACTAAAGGTAATAGCCCTAAAAGCTTAATTAGTTAAGAAATACTTTTAAGAATTTAAGGGGTTGTTATATAAGCTGCCCTATAACAACTTTGTCCTATAGAATTTGTTATATAGTGTATCATTACAAAATAGATCACAAGAGCACTATTATACTGGGAAGATCCCATTACAGGTTAACAGCTCAGCGTCAACCGATATTTGGTTAGCTGTGACAATGGTATGTCATAAATATATCAGTATAGCAACTATAAGCCTATAAGTACTTAAGGAATATAATTATACTCTGAATCATATAATGTTAGCACCAAAAAGACCTTAGAATTTGAATAATATCTCTAATAATAATTTAATTAGCATTTATTTCCTTGCCCTTTTGAACTTCAGAATGCTTTGGTTAATATGCTTGACTTATCTCAAAACATGGTTGGAGACATTTGAAATTTTACAGTTTTTTGCTCAGGAAATTTACCTGTAGAAAACCAGGAGTCTTCTTTTAATATTTCTGTTGGTCTTCCTTTTAGAAAATAGGCAGTTCGATCTCATTATTTGAAGGCCTCACCTGGGCTTTACATATTAGAGTTCAAAGAGTAGAAGTGATTTGAATCTTATTCTTGTGTTCATCTTCTTTTCTCCACCCAGGCTTCCCACCAACCTCACAACACCAAACAAAACTTGGAGAAGGAAGGAAAAATATATTACAAAAAGTTGTGTTTGTAGAAAGGGGCAGGAAGTGGGAGAGTGTTTAAGTAGTGGGTGAGGGGCAGGGAGAAAGGGAAAGCTTTGGTGGGAGGGCAACAGGCAGTCACTCAAATGAATTGGGTATGTATGGATTGGATCTTTATATGTCAGCATCAGAATTGTTTGTCTTTTTAGTTCCTGTGCACATAGGGCACATATTGGACAATGGGCAAATAAAGACACTGAAATGAAATGTAGGTATGACAACCACTCTTTCCAAATATCCGAGGACACACTGGTCTTCAAATACTCCCTCCACCTGTCCTGTCAAGTACATCCACATGTCTTTAAGGTTTGATAAGATTTTATATACTAAGGGGTGAATTAGAAAGTGTTATAAAAAAAGAAAGAGACATCAATAGGTTCAGAAGAAGCATTTGCATTCCTCCATTCTGCATCTAATTTTATTGCACAGACACTGTTAAAGACAAGTTTCCAATGATAATGAGGTTACTTACCATTTCAGGCTCCATCCTTCTGGAGAAATTTCTTTTGAATTGTTACCCAGCCATCGTTCAAATCCCTAAGGACCACTGGAATAAATATAACCAGCACTTATTATGCTCCTACTAGATGCCAGACACTTTACTGCATTACAGCTAATATTCATTATCGATTCCAAAATTACAGAAGCAAAAAAGGAAACTCAGATATATTAAGTCAAACAGCTAATAGGAGATAGAGCTTGGATTTGCATCCAAATCTAAGAATTTGAATACATATATTTTAAAGAAACGCTGGAGGTGGGGGAACACTAAACCTTTTAATTCTAGGCTATTCTCAAAGATGGTAGAGTATAGGAGTTAAAAATTCTTCTTCTTTTTTTCTAAAAAAAAATTTTAATGTAACTTGAACCACATAGCAGGCTTGCCTCAATAAATTTTTGTTAACTCTTCAGGTCATTTCTAATATATTTTAATGGAAGTCACAATCCTAAACTGTTGCATCATGGAGTATTGGATCATGGATCTAGAAAAGTTCTTAAGGACACTTAAACCAACAGGTGAAAAAACAACTGCCACCCAGAGAAGTGGTATAACTTACCCACTCTCATAGTTAATAAGTGACACATCTGGAACTGAACCCAGTTTTCTGAGTCCCAGCCCAGAGCTCAATACTATTACATAACACTGCCTGAAAAGTGCCAAGTCTTCTAAACCCTCTAACTTAGCCAAAATTACAACTATCAAGTATGAAGTAAATCTAAACCTAAAATACAGAAATGTGTGATAAGAGGATCCACTAGTGTAAAGATATGTTGGGTACTAGGAGAACCCTCACTTATCTTCATTGACACAAATATAGATCAGTCCTTTCCTCCCTTTCGAAACATAGCTGCCCCACTCTGATCCTTTCTAAAATGTCTTTGTTGAGCAATCTCTTTTAATCAAGTAGAAAGCTTTTCAATTTTGTCTGTGGAGCTCCTGTTGCTTCTTAACTATACAACATGGGCGAATAGTTCTTTGCACATCATTTTGCTAACCTGTAAAATGGAGGACACTATCACCTCCCCCAGAGGATTATGAGGATGTTAAGAAATTACACATGTTGAGCACACAGTAGGTGCTCAATAAGGGTTAGTTTTCCTCTTAGATTATTTCAGGGAAAATGCTATAACACATTATGGCAGTCTTATCATTTTGCTCCTAAATGCACTAGAGTCGTTTGAATTCTGATATCACAAGGAATGGTTATAGTAACCTTTTATCTTGGATTAAAAACAGGCACAATCGTCTCTCTGGGTACCAATGGCCCAGTCACAATTACATTTGTTTTCCTCACATTCTAGCGTTGCCAAAGTTTACTTGAATTATATTACTGTTCCAGTTTCTGCCACAAACTAATACCAAGCTCCTGTTGAAGATTTGTGGCTCTCATTTCCTTATAGATACTGTTTAAGTATCTACTGTGTTTCCTACAAAGACCTTTGCATCTCAAAACAACTACAATATTTTCAACCAAGTTACTAAGAAATATTTCCAGAGATTATTTTTGCCAGCAGAACATTTTTGCTTTCAATTTCAAAATATGTGAGACTTTCCTGTCATTATTTCAATTAACTCTAGCATTGGATATTTTCTGGCCCTGTCTTTTCTTTTTGCCCTGTGCTGATGACTGATATATTGATAGGAAAAACATAAGCACTACAATTTCCCCCTTTCACCCACAGCACTTGATAACTACCTTGGCCTAAATTACATCTCTGGGAAGTGTTTCATCACACTCTTCTCCCCAGCTGCCATACTTTGTCATGTGGGCACTTGCTGCCCTGCTTTGAATTTTTGGAACCAAGTGTCTGGGAACGTGTTCTATTCATCATATACATGGAGGAAAGCTACAGTTGTGATTTTTTTCTTTCCTGTACATTTTTTTCCCTTGTAATCCAAGTGGCATAGAATAGCACTTATTTTCCTAGTACTTCAGTTTTCCTTTCAATATTTGACAAATGTATATTGCAAAATGTATGTCCTTTTCTTCAGGTTTAGGCTTAGTAATTATGTATTTTCTCTGGTACTATGAAGTAGCTAAACTGGTTTTAGATGCTTAAAAATTACTAATTGCTAAATTGTCCCTAACCTTATTACTAATCTCAAATTGGTTATATAAGATACAGTTCGTACCAAGGAGTTTCTTTTTAAGAACAGTGCTTCTCAAATCTGAGTGTGTATACAGATCACCTGGGCATCTTGATAAAATTCTGATTCAGGAGTTCTAGGTAAAACCTGAGATTATGCATTTCTCACAAACTCCCCATTGAAGCCAGTGCTACTGGTCCGAGGACCACATTTCGAGTAGTGAGGTTCTAAAGTATAGTTGTTAATGTCTTATGCTCAAACTCATGCTTTATAGGCCCTGAAACACACATTTTGTTTGCTTGTTTCTTAAATCATAATACTCGTGGAATCTTAAATATGGAAGGAATGTAGACAGCGGTATGCTGGGGAATCAACTAGCTCTCTGGCGAAGAAAAAAAATGCATTTATGTGCATATATATGTAGATTATAAATTTTACTGACAGAAAGGATGCGTATAGCATACAATTTAAAAATAACAATAAAATATATAGTTTTTTTCATTGTAAATGTCATGTAGCTTGTTGGTTTTTGCCAAATTCTTCAGTCCAAAGCTTACTTATGGTATAGTTGATGAAGGGCTGCATTTCCCATATAAATGTTGGCTGATATTTTGCTTTATGTTAATGAATAAGACCAAAGTGAAAAAGCAAAGACATATGTCATAAGTGTATTTGTTCATCAAATATGTGAATGACTTTTTGCTTAACCAGATAGTTGCTTTTAAATACTGTAAAGATATTTCCCTAAACATACTATTTAGAATGTAACAACTACACATATAACACATTTTTAAATTTAATCTACATTATTGACATTTTTAATCATTTTTGTAAGTCAAGACAATCAACAGAACAGTACTGCTATTGTATAGCGGTTGCCAATTTGTATGGAGTAAATACACACACTATTCCCAGTTTTCAGCTGCCATTGTGACTGAGTATAGAGTTGAGAAGAGATGGCACAAGTAGCACACCACCATATAATATTTCTACCATATAGATAAAATTAGCATAAATAATCTCAGAACTGTAGATAACAGTAAAATGTAGTTAAACAAATAGAAAATTTTGAGTTTTGAGTATTTAGTACTTTTGCTTTTAGTATAATTTATCTAATCAAAACTTTATATAATTGAATTTTTAATATTGACCCTATCTTAATGGGCTGACAAAAATCTTAGAAATTTAGCAACTGGTTCTCATGGACTAATAATAATAGAGATGGGCTCCAGCACATCACTAAGTGCAAATCATCTGGTTCAGTCATCTTCAACCTTTGCTATACATTGGAATACCCCAGGAAATGTATAACCTACAGCCTTAGTAGATCTGGCTTAGGGCCCAGAAATCTGAATTTAAAACATTTTCTTGAAGTGTAAAAAACAATACACAAATTTTAAGTATAGGACTTAAAGAATTTTTATAATCTGAACACACCCATATAACCAGCGCCTACATACAGAAACAGAACATCACCAGCACCTAGAAGGATCTTCTTAAGCCCCTAACCAGTCACTATACAACTGAGATAACCACTATCTTGACTTACCATAGATTAGTTTTGCCTAATTTTGAGCTGTTGTATAAATGAAATCTCTTTGGTGTCTAGTTTTACCCCCTCAATATTATGTTTGTGAGATGTATTTATAATATATGAAACAGCAGTTCGTCCATTTTTAGAGCTGTGTAATATTCCTGTAAATAAACCTCAATTTATTATTTATTTATCATCTCCACTATCGATGGTGGTTTCTAGTTGCTGGCTTTTATGAATTATGCTGCCAAGAACATTCTTATACAGACAGCAAAATACAAAACAAAGCAAATTCCCCCAGTGATTCTAACACACAGCTGTTCTCTTGACTGTCTTCTCTATACTTACCTCTCCTCTTTTTATTTCTCATATAATATGACCAACAGTATTGATTCTTCTGTGTGAATATACTTTTAGCACTATAAACCATGAATATATGTGCTTCCATTCAGTACAGTATGTTTTCCTGGCACTTTTTAATATAGGTTCACCAAGCCCCCCTTTCATCAATATGTCTGTTCTTGTGCACTCTAAATGAGGATGAGATTTGGCCTCCCATCAACAGCATGGAAGAATAATAGACATGATAGAGATGCAGCCAAGGCTAAATTTGGCAGCTGGTCATGAAGGCTTCTGGAAAGAGGCTTCAAGGAAGGGAAATTATTTTCCTTTGTGTATAGCAAACAAAAATCAACAGTGAACTCTTAGAATATTTCAAATTCTAATATTTAAAAAAATCTATTTATTTGAAGTAGACTAGGGACTCTCTTCTGAAAGAGCATTGAAATCTCTGAAAGTCTGATAACTTGATCTAAAGTAGGAGGCTATCTCATTGGCTCATTCCTATACCTAGTGTCCAGCAGGTGTATCCTTGCTACATTGTTCTGGACCAGTGACAATGTAGATTTTTGGGCCTACTGAGATATTAGATTCTTTGCTGTAAGTCAAGGGAGCTGAATGACCCCAAACTCCAAGATGATATTGTTGATAAATGGGATGGCTGCTCAGAATTGAAAGTTTCCAGTAGCAGCAGAGCTGTTTCCTACCATAGGAAAGGCACTTCCTATGAAGCTCTCTAGGTATGCAGAGAGAAGATCAAGAGTAGACATTCATTCCACATAATGAAAGATGAATATTCTAGTCCCTGGTTTTCTTACTTCCCCACTCTCACTTTTTTGTAAAACACTTTTATTATAAAAGAACATTTTTGTTATAGAAAAGATGGAATATATAGATAAGAAATTAAAACCAATTATAATTCTAGTTGGCCTTAACATTTTAGTGTAGCTATCCCAAATGTTTCTGTGTGTATTTAGGCACATAATTTTTTAAGGAATGGTTTTAATCTGTAAATTTTTTGTAATATTTTTTTAACGATTTCCCATGAACATCTATCAATAAAAGTACTCCTATAACACATTTTTGATGGCTATATGATCTCCTATTACATGGACTGTTTTTGTTTCCAGTATTTTGTTTCCAAAATAGTAATATGATGAATATTTCTTTAATGGAATCTACTTGCATACCCTAATTATTTTTCTAGGAATAAAGTCCTACAGTTAGATGAAAGTTATGGATATTTTAAAGTCTTTTGAGTGCCATTTACACTACAGAATAATGGTATCATTTTCTACTCTCACAAAGTGTCTTGTCCTGCTTTTTAAAAATGTACTATCTTTCGTGTAATAACTACCTAGAGTTAGAAGGTATACGAACATGTCCTGTAAATACTAGATAGAATCTATATGTTGATGTCAGCCAATAAGCTTAAATAAAATATGAGATTTTAAGGAGTCTGGTTTTTGTTCACCAGCACTTTTGCAGTTGTGGTCTAACTTTGCTAAGAAACCCTGGAGATGGGGAGGAACAGTTTTCTTCATTTACCTCAATCAGAGCATAACCCAATCCTACCTGACATATTATAATCTCATAAATGATTAAATGCAGTTGTTTGATTGCCATCATATTAGAAGGTTTCACAGGATATGGTCTGTCTGGTATGACAAAAGCTGACCCAGTGACATCTTTAGAGAATGTTTTCAATGAACAAGTTGCTACAGAACACTATAGAGACTTTTCTTCATAAGGATGGATTTTTAAGCATGTCTATTCTACAGACTTGATATTAGCTTTCTCAAACAAGCACTTACACTTTGACTCTTTAAAGATTGACCAATGTTTTAATTATTAATTATTGACAAAGCTTCCTGATCCAGCCCTTAGCTAAGGCTCACCCACATGAAGACAACAGGCCCTCCGAAAATCAATATATAAGGCCTTCTGCTGCTTTATTGTTTTAACTTAAAAATAAAAAATGTTGAAGTATAACATACGCGGAGAAATGTGTAAAGATCACAAGTGTACAGTTTGATGAGCTTTTGCAAACTGAACATCCTTACATAACTGGCACTTACATCAAGAACACCAAAAGCACTCTGCTTCTGTTCACCACCCCATTGCAACCTCGGATGTGTTTGAAATGCTTCAGATTTTATGTCCTGAGTAAGTCATTCAGTTATAGAATTTGATTTTTCACTGAACCTTTACTTTATATGAGCTAGTTGAAGTCAGCTTTGATCGAGCTATCACCCTTGTAACTAAAAATATGTAGAATCTGCCTTTCCAAGTAAAGATTGTAATATAAATTTAAATACTGAGTGTGTATCAATATTTATATGCTTGTGACTAGCAGGTACACACATACGTATACAGTATGCACACAAATTTGTAACTTCTTTCTTCTTAATGAATGTAAAGCTGAATTATACTATGTTGATCCAAGCTTAACAATCTTAACTATAATTGATCACCATAAAATAGTTCACATGCTACGTTTCTAAACAATTTCTTTAAATCGTTCATTTCAGTTATTATAAGTATTTCTTTTGAACACTCAAAATTTTAAAGCCAAGAATTTTTCATTTTCTGTTTGAGATAGAATTGTATGTATGTATCCTGGGTATACACAGCTGTGTCTTTACATGGTTCAATTTCTGTCTGATACTCAGCAAAATATCATTTAGATTTCCTTTGTTTTTTCAGTTGAGAGTTTGAGTCTGAAATAGACAGCTTTAACAGGCTCACTAGGCTTCATAAATATATGATTTAAAAAAAAATTCTACATCATCAAAAATCATTTATTATTATTGGATTGTATCCATGTACTCTTAGTAGAATTAACAAGCAAGAGTTATTCTTACATACTCATTAGTCTATTTAAAAACTAAAATATTTTCCATTATAGAAGCAATATATCTAAGAATATTATTCAGAATGAAAAGTAATAAAGTACTAATACATGCTGCAACATAAACTAATTTGAAAACATGCTAAGTAGAATTCAGACACAAAAGGCCACACAGTGTGGTTCCATTTATAAGAAGTGTCCAGAATAGGCAAATCAATAGATACAGAAAGTAAATTAGTGGTTTTTAGAGCTAAAGGGTAAGGAAACTGGGAATGACAGCTAATGGGCACAAAGTTTCTTTTGGGGATGATGAAAAGGTTCTAGATTTAGATAGTGGAAATGGTTTTACAACTTTATGAATATAATGAAACCCCCTGAAATGTATGCTTCAAAAGATGAGTTTTATGGCATGTGAACTTTATCTCAATTAACCAAAAAAGGTAATATATTTTCACTGTAACAAAATGGAAACCAAAGGAAAGTAGAAAAATGGCAACAAGTTAGAGCTCCATTATCCAGTGACAATTACTGTTTTCTGTTTAGTATCTTCTTTCCATTTTCTTTCTCCATGTGTTATTACAGACGGAAGAGGATGGTGTTGCTTGTCTTTAGATGACAGAGACACAATTATTAAATTATAAATATTGACATATTAATGCTCACTCACCCTCCCCCCATAAAAAACAGGGTAGGTCCCAAGGTAGATCCACATAGTTGATGGAAGGGAACAACAGATGGAAATTCAGTGAAGAGAAGCAAAGAGCAATGGCTAGCCTCGTAAGAGGGGAAGAAGAAGCACCTAAAGGGAAAAGATCTAGGGTCCTGAGAGGCAGAAAAACATTTGAGCAGTTGCCATGAGAGGTGCAACTCTTTGTTTTGCTGCAAGATGCCAATGTATTATGTAAACCACCTCTCTATTCTTAAATACCCATATTGTTTCAGATATATCACTGTGCTAAGGTGGTACTTCAAATGAGAGAATGAGGATGAAGGCCTAATTTTATTCAAGTTACACATATTTGTAAGTTACACATTATTTTATGTAATTTTCATCGACTATATTTCAGATTACTATCCTGCACTTTCCCCTTAATTGGGGAAAATAACATTAGTGACATTAGTATTTCTTTATATTATTGCAAGCTCAACATAAACATCATTTTAAATAATAACAATCTTAATAGATAGGACTTATTGAGTGCTCTCTTGATGGCAGGCACAGAGATTAAAATATTTTACAAGCATTATCTAATTTAATCTTCACAACAATCAATTGTGGGAGGTAATTGTCCCTAGTTTACAAATAAGAATATAGAGGCTTAGAGAGATTAAATAATTAGCCTACTTATAGCCTCATCTGCTATTAGTTTATATACTCTCACTATCTTCTTTTGCATGATCAAGTACATGGATCATATTTTTTTCTTCTGCTGTTTCTTATAGCATATCTACTTCAAAAGACCCTTCCTCTATTTCTTTAGCTAATTGCTTGTTCTTTTCTATGTGTTAAAGTTTTTAATAGACCATATGTTCAGTGGCTGTGTTTACTTGATTTATACAAAAAAAGGATTCATGCTGGTCAAAGATTGAAGTATATTTTAAATACTTGGATAATCTTAGGCTCTGTAGGGGACCAAGGTGGGGCTCTACAGTGACCCAGAAACCCACCCAGTTCCAGAGTGGACAGGCAAACCTGTTCCGTATAGCATGGATTGAGAGAACTTTTGAAAGTGAAATAAGGTCACTGGTTAGGGATGTCATCACTGAAGTTGTACTGGTGTTCGGTCTCAGAAACTGCACCCTCTCCCCCCTACTCCCTCTCACATTAATGTCACAATGTCAGTCACTCTTGTTGTGGTGTCAAAACTGGAATGGCCTGGTTGAGCAGGCTGGAGGAAGCAAAGAAACAAAGTTTTTCCAGTGCTCAGTGCTATCTATCTGGTCCATCCTAAGCCAGGGACAAGTCACTGGGGCTAATCCTTGTCCATGCCAGTATGCTGGTTTTCTAATGATTTTCCAGGGGTTCCACAACATGTTCTTCCCACCTTGTCCCAAGTCAGGCCAGCTCTCATTACTACACATCACAGGCACCTGTGCTGAGGAGCATCCTGCGTATATCCCAGGCAAACTCTGTTCCTGGTAGAAATGAGCTGGTCTTCATGACTTTCTCACTTGGCTCCATAGAAGTCAATTAGGCAGAAATCCTCCCAATTTCTATATATTGTATGGTTACTTCTTATTCTTAGCTTCTGGTACTGTCCTGGAGTCTGCTATCAGTATAGAGTAAAGTTAATTCTAGTGAGATGTGGGTAGAGGGTATCCAAGACATCTGTTCTTTTAATGCTATCTTGCCTTCTGTAATGTGGCTTTTTTAAGCATAGATTGACCTCCCTCATTCGACTCACTTTTATTGCAATTATAAGTTGTTCTCCATATGTAGTGAGTATATATGCCTTTCTTTTCTTCTTCTCCAGCCAAGTAGTGACTCACTATAAAGGGTTTGGAACCCCTTGAATTAGGATGTTAAAGTTTAAGTGGATGAGCACTTTATGAGACCCTTATATGTAAATAGTGTAAAGATTCATAAATTGGCTCTAGGCACTAGAGAATAATAAATGATCACATTCCTTTTTTTCCCCCTAAGTCAGATCTGGCCCTAAATCACTCCTGTCTGCCTATATTGGGGCTCTCCTATGCCCTCCCACCCTGCAACTTCCTATTTGGTGGAGAAGCTTGGTCCTTGGTCCCTTGTGGTTCCCATGGTTACTGATGCTTTTCCCAAAGGGAGCCATGGCTGGTGTAATGCCATCTGTCAAACACCGCTCTCATGATGAGCCACACAGATGTCCCTCAAGGTGTTCCTGTCACCAACTGCAGGCTTAGCCACATGCTGCTGCTTTCAAGGCCATGGGCTTAATGATCAGTCATCAGAGATAGCCGAGTGCAAGTTCTCTGCCAGCCCCAGGTCGAAGTTTTCCTAAGGAGGATGGGGTAGCTGTACTTCCATATTCTATTGAACAAATATTTATTGAAATCACATTTAGCCAAGGCACTGAAAAGATCTGAGGATTTAAAGATGAATAAGTCTCTGTTGTCAAAAATTTATAATCCTGGTGGTGTGAAATTGAGATATACATAAGCATAATTGTCAGTATAACAAATCAGAATTTGATAAATGTCCTAGGAGGTGGTATAAAGGAAACATGTTTTAAGTGCATCTTCTCCCAAAATGTCACTTGCGTCTGTCTACTTTACTCCATCTCTGCTGATTCTACCCCAGTTCGAGCTACTATCCTTTCCCTCCCAAAGAACTGAGGAGCTTCCTAACTGGTCTTCTGTACTGCTCATATTTCCCACAGTGCGTGCTCCAAACAGCAATCTCGGTAATATCAGTGATACTTTAGAAACGCAAATCAGAGCCTGTTAGTCCTCTGCTTACAGCACTTCAGTGGCTTCTCACTGAAGTGAGAATAAATCTGTTTATTTAAATATATTTATTATTCTCATTTAGAATAAAATCCAAACTCCTGACTGTGACCTAAAAGGCCATGCATGATCCGGCCTGTGCCTGCCTTTCTAACCTTTCCTCTCAGCAGTTCCTCTCACTCTATTTCTTCCAGGCCTGCTTCCTTTCTTCTCTCATGACCGGGCTCTTCTCATTCTTCAGGTAGCAGGAAAATGGGGCCCACTTATAGGGGCCTCCCTTGTCTTCCCTGAAAGCCTCTCACCCATTATTTTTTCTTATAACATGCTTTTATTTTTCTTCAAATACTTATTAAACGTATGATTACATCTACCTATTTAGTTGTCTCTCCCCACCTGACTATTTGGTCCAGGAAGGCAAGAACCATGCCTGGTTGTTTACTACTGGACACCTATAGGCCTGGCACTCACTAAGTGTTCAGCCTAGATTTCTTTAACTAATTAAGACTGCCTGGGTCCGAAAGGTAGAGAACAGTTCCAGTGGTTGGATCAGGGTCATGAGAAAGGGCGTTCAAGAGGAAGTAATGGCAAAAGCAAAGTCATCAAAAGAGAGGTTACATGGCATATCTGTAGACAGAAGTAGATCAGTGTGTTTAGAATGCAGCACACAATTTATTAATGGTGGTTTTGAACCTATCCTGGAATTTTTATGCATCTTTTAAGCAAATTTTAATCTGTTCTTTATTTCTCAATTATGGCAGTGTTTATTAAGGGCAGTAGATAGATAGAAAGTTTACTTCTAATCCTGGCTCAGCTCCCCCACTGACATTTAATCTTAAAAAAAGTAGAAAGCATTATCTTGTGTAGGTCTTCGTTATCACAGGACTCTGGCAGGATAATGAGTGGATGTTTTGAAAAAATGCCCTCTGTAGTGTTTGTATTCCTGGACTTCTATGCAGAGTCCTTTCTGTTACTTAATCTCTTTTCTATTTGAATCAAAACTTTCTATTGAAAAATAAAAAGTGTTGATTTGAATGAGGAAAGGCAATTTTATCCTGGAGCTATATTTCTGTGAAGTTTTGATTTAAGGGAGTCCAGCCCAACCCTGCCTGTCTCCTCAGCTCTGGACCCATTCTCTATTCCAGCTGAGATGTTTATATTATGCATAAAGCAGCTCCTGCTTGCCTAAAACTGGTGATTAAGAGCTCAGGATAATGAAATCTGCACAGTTGAAACTTGGCTGTTGGCTATAGTTATTATGCAACTCTTAACATTTCCCTTTTATTTCTGTCAATAATATAAAACTCTCCACTTTTCTTTCAGAGCTAACTCTTCAAATACACTAAAATTTGTTCCACTAGTATTTTTAATGACCAAGTTAAATTATTTCTTAATGTTCAGATTATATGCTTTTCTAAAGGACAAGAAGATTTAGTGGCTATGCAATAGCTTTCCTCAAATTGTCTATGAATAACTGAATGAAGCTAAAAGTACAAAGGCCACTCCCTGGGTCTTAGATTTTCATCTTTAAGCAGATTGTTCACCATGCCTTGATTAAAATAGCAAATAGAACAAGAAACAGTGAAAGTGATGGTAAGGAGTGGCATATTCCAGTGGTGGGGTGATTTGGAGCAATTAGGAGATTCTTAATCTGCCCACTCTCCCTAAATATCTGAATTTCTAATGTTAGAAATTCGAATAGTGGCCCTACACTAAAGTGCACCTCTCTGGAGCAAGCAGGAATATCTTGAGTTTCATCAGCCATGGTGCCCCTGAATTATTGAATTATGGGGACAGGACTCTTTGATGCTCATCTTGCCATAGTGTGATTGAGGGAGTGAATGTGCGTGATACTTCCTGAGAGCCTGTTTCTTAAGAACAGGATATCGTGAAGGCCATTCTCTCAAGGACTAAAGGCAGGGAAATGATTTGAATAGGAGACCCAGACAGCTAAGGTCATATCTGGCTATGTCACTGTTTTACCCATGGTTGACCCTCGCAGAGAGAAACTAATTGGAAGACCTATGCACCAGGGTGGCTAGACAAAGAAAGGTTTACAGAAGAGGGGCATTGCATACTCATATATTCCAAGCATGTCAACAAATAGTAGCTCCCCAGAAATGCTTGATGATCATTAAGTTCATGAAACAGGCACTTTGAAGGTATAGCTTCAGGAAAAATAAAAGATTCACAAACCCTCATTTCATGATTTGCTAATATAGGAAAAAAATGAATGTATATGTGTTTGTCTTTGTGATTGCTTCTCCTGGAACAATGTATTGGTACAGAGGAGAAAGTAAATCAGTCTATGTGGAGGCAGGGCAGTTAGGAAAGCTTTTTAAAGGAGGTATATCTGAATAAGATTTTAAGGAATTAATAGAATTTGCCAGGCAGACAAAGAATGGTTAGAAGGTTGACACAGGGAATGCTGTGTGTGAAGGCACTGAGGAAGCAAACAACATTTAGAATTTGGGAAGCCATTTTGTGTGGCTACATCATAATGTATTAGTTTCCTATTGCTGCTGCTAACAAATTACCAAAAATTTAGTGGCTTAAAATAACACTGAGTTATTATCTTATAATTCTATAGGTCAGAAGTCTCACTGGGCTAAAATCAGGGTGTTAGCAGGCTGTGTTCCTTCTGGAGGCTTTGGAGGAAAATCTGTTTTCTTACCTTTCCAGCTTTTAGAGGTCACTTGCATTCCTTAGTTGTTGGCCCTTACCTGCATCTTAAAAGCCAGCAGTGTAGCATCTTCATATTTTTCTCTGACTCTGACCTTCTGTCTACTTCTTCCATATGTAAAGGGCCTTGTGATTATACTAGGCCAACCCAGATGATTCAAGATAGTTTCCTTATATTAAGGTTAACTGATTGGTAACTTTAATTCTGTCTGTTACCCTAATTCCTCACACTCATAGGTCCCACAGATTAGGACATGGACATATTTGAGGGACTATTATTCTGTCTACTACATATGCAGTACAAGGTGTTGAAGGTGATGATAATGAGAAAAGTTGTCATGATTCATCAACCCTGAGTGGAAGAGATCATCTCTCTATATGGGGACCTATAATCTGATTTTTCTTAAGTGGAGGAGTCAAGGTGCTAGAGATTTTTCTAAAATATGTTTCAGTTAACCATTGCTACATAACAAATTACCCCAAAACTTGGTGGCTTAAAATCACAATCTATTATCATGATCCTGAGAGATTGCTAGGTGATTCCTGAGCTGGTTTCAACTGGGCTCCATCATAAAGCTACAATCAGCTGGAAAGTTAGCTGGATTACAAGATCCAAGATGGCCTCACACTATATGGCATTTGGTGGAGCCACTGGCAGAGCTACCTCGGTTGTTCTCACTGTGAATGCTTGTCTTCTGCTGAGCTAGGCCAGCTTCCTTAGATGATGACCTCAGCACAGTCTTCCAACAGCATAAAGATAGAGCTGCAGGGCCTCTGGACTCACAATATCGTCACCACATTCTTTTGGGTTGATCTAAGCAGTCACAAGCCTAGCTCAGATTCAAGAGGTAGGGAAATAGAGTTCATCTCCTGACAGGAGTTGCTGCAGGGACCGTATTTCATCTAGCATAAACTGCAAAGATAAGTATTTCTGCTCTGAGAGTAGAATTTTGAAATCTAAATTTCAGATATAAAATATTCCTGAATGACAACACTATCCAGCACATTGTAAAAACTATGAATGGCTCAAGTAGAGTGTGGCAAAGATCAATAACATTGAAGAAGTAAAGAAACTGTGAAGCTAGGGTGTAAGGCACATCATCCTGAGTACACAACAAGAGAGATGAGTCGTTGGCAAATGCAGAAGAGGGACATGAAGTCCAGGAGATGATAGTAATAATGGCATAGGAAGATATGGAATAATCAAGCTAGATGGGATAGTTTGATAGCCAGATAATTTGATAGCCATGACCACTGTGTTCTAAGTCACCCTTGTAAACGGTAGGCACCAGCACCCAGAGCTGTAGCCACCCTGCACCATCTCACCAAGTCCCTCACTTCCCAACCTCCACATTATCTTGTTCACTTGCCAGTTTTTAAATAAAATTATTACTTCTGACTTCCAAAGTATGCAGGTAGCTTCTTCAGTTATTTTAACTGTCAACATCTATATCCAGAGGATTCAGTGAAAGTATGACATGAAGTTCAAGTCAGTTGTAAGAAGACTACAAAGCTGCCATAGTAACAGGTTGCCAGTATCAGTTCTATCTAGCTTTTTTTTATGTTTTCCTTGCCTCCTCAGATGTGTATCTAAAGGCAAAAGGGTATCTGCATAGATTTGCAGGATTCATAGTGGTGAAATTTATTAATGGTCTTAAATGAATAGTATTTATTACTCTCATTTTAGATAAATAAAAATCAGAAACCAGATAGTCATTATCCAGATGGTCCCAAGAGCTCATTCAACCATAAGAGTGCTAGATATGAATTAATTAGAGCCTATAACAAGTAAAGAAGGATAAAATTGCATATTTTTATAATTACTACCATAATTTAATGTTTATTTGTTTATATGCAACAGATGAACAGTTTACAACGATACATGTGTAGCATGTGTTTACATCCTTGTCTATGACTTCATACCCTTAAAATGTTTTTAATTATGACAAAATTAATCTCTACCCAAAAAGAAAGATCTTTAGTATTTGAAAATCCAGAACACCCTTCCTGAAAATACCATGCCTAAAGTGATTGATCTGGGCTCTGAGTATTTAATTCTATCCTGCTTTGAATTTCCCTTACATGCTGTCCCCTTAGCACAAAGTTCACCACCTTTGGCAGTCACTTTGGTTTTTAGCAGATTGCTAGAGATTAGAAGATCCATGGATGTTATTCTCACCTTTGACACAGAAGCATGAGATGTGTCTATAAATAAGTAATGATATTTTTGTATTCATACCTTAATATAAAAATAGGAGGCTTTGTACCTCTAAAGTAATCTCCTGTAATAGCTACGCAGCTATTCCACCAGTATTGCCAATAATCCCAAATTATTTTGCGCGAATTCTTTTTGGGGGGCTGCTATCAGAGCTAGTTGCAAGCCAACAAGAAAACCAATTCTGTAGTTTTGTGTCATATCTCAAGTTTAACTAAATTCAAGCATTTCCCAAATTTTAGGGATTGGGTCTCTGTGTCTTTTAATTACTAAAAAAATAAAATTCACTTAAAAGAATAAGGTTTTCCATCACTTAGGGCATTCAAAATAACATACATCAAGTTCCAGAGTTGTGAGGCTCCAAATGAACCTGTTTTTCTGGCACATGGTAATATCACCAGAAACTTATTGAAGACTCTTAAGAAGCATTACCGTTTTCTTTCTACAATCTAGAAATGCCCCCTAAAAATATTTTCAACCTACCTTTCTAACTTTATTATTGTTTAGTTAACTATATCCTCCTCCCTACCCAAAACTTTTCTGCCTTCTTTGCATAAAGTCAGCTATGCTCCATTTTGTATTTATGTTCTTTGTTTTTCAATGAATTACCCTTTAATTGCTCTACCAAAATTTATCCCTTTTACAGATTCTCTATTAAATTTATGATTTTGCATCTACTTCTGGTCTTCTAAGCTTGTTGTCATTTAAAGGCATTCATCTTCGGCACCATGATTATAACTTTTGAAATTATAATTATGATGTGTCAGGTATGGCACCAGGGACTGAAAAACACCAGTTTATCTAATCTTCACTTAGAGGGGACTCTAAAGTGCAAGCAGGAAGGACTACCTGACTTTAAAGAAGAGTAAACTCTAACACTAAATTTTGATACATTAAAAAAAATCAACTTGTATTATTTATTTATTATTTATATCAAATTCTTGAAAAAGATATTCTCAAGAGGGGCACTATAAAACGATACCAGGATGAGAAATTACTTTAGAGTCTTCCTGAAACCATTAAAAACTTGATTGATACTGTAATTCTCACTTCACAAATGAGGAAGCTGAGGCTCACAAAGTGCAAATAACTTGCCCAAAGTCAAATGACCAGAAAAATGGAGAGACTAGGATTCAAACTCACATCCCATCTAAGGCAGGGATTTTGTAACCCTGTCACTATGACATTTGGGGCTGGTACTATGACATTTTGTTGTGGTGGCTGACATGTGCTTTCTAGTATATTTAGAAGAATTTCTGACCTCTACTCACTAGAAGCCAGTAGCATTCCTCCAACCCCATTGTGATAACCAAAAATACCTCCAGACATTGCTAAATGTTCTCTGACTGGTTCTTAAAAACTGCTGATCTAATGCCGAAGTCATGCTTTTACCATTTATACTATCAAATAAGGAAGTAGTAAAACCATAGAATGTTAAGGTAAGATTTTAAAGAGATCAATTTTAGGAGTCACCACATCTAACTGATCATCAAAATTAGAGATTTGCTTAAGATTCTTTCCCCATGAAAGAAATTCAGAATCAGCATTTGCGGGGGGTGGCAGGGGGGTGGGGGGAGGAGTGGGGGATGGGCAGCATCTATCTCTTTTAAGCCTTTCCATGCTATATGTGGGAACCACAGAGCAGATCCTAACCCTACCACACATCCATTCCTTAAATCATTCCATTCCATTCCTGCCAAATAATTCTCCAGCCTCTGGTTTATCACTTTCTATCATTTTTCTCAAATCAACTGAATTATCATTGTTCTCAAATCAATTGAATTAAACAAATAGTTATTGAGTCCCCATTATGTATTAGTTCCTGCTCTAAATATTCTTTACCATTATAGCCATTAAAACCATTACTGACTCTTTAAAAATGACATTCTAACCCAGTTTTTTTGTTTTAACAATAGATTCTCTCAGCAGAGCAATTGCAATTCATTAAAATCTTAAAATGGGTGGTCACCCATCCAGCTTCTACCAGGAAGGAGTCTCCTGTGCAATTTGTGGAGGTTCCTGTCTGAGGAAGCAGAGCTGGCAGCAGTTTTTCCTCCTCCTCTTGACTCCTCACTCAGAAACCCTCTTTAAACCGTTTTTAATGGTTTCAGGAAGACTCTAAAGTAATTTCTCATCCTGGTATCGTTTTATAGTGCCCCTCTTGAGAATATCTTTTTCAAGAATTTGATATAAATAATAAATAAATAATACAAGTTGATTTTTTTTAATGTATCAAAATTTAGTGTTAGAGTTTACTCTTCTTTAAAGTCAGGTAGTCCTTCCTGCTTGCACTTTAGAGTCCCCTCTAAGTTATGATAGCTTAGAATCTATTTTAAAAAACTGCTTTTCAATGAGAGATATTGAATCACTGGAAGATTCTAATGGTAGAGACACTGGTATTGCCAAGGCGGCTTATGCCTCAATGTCTCAGGTTAAACCTGCAGATCACGAGTCCCTTTAGCAGGTCAATATGAGTAGCTAGTGAACTATAAATGTGTGCCAGCAGTCTTGACTCATCTGGATAGAGTTCCAGTAGGCAGGTTGTGTTTAGAGAAAACCAAGGAGAAAATAACACGTTAACCAGAATAAACCATTTGGGGTCAAAATAACAATCCGGTGTTTTTGTACTTGTGTGAGATATAAAAAGAAAACTCAAAGTTTCACTTAGGCTTAGTATAAACTTCCAAACTTCTTGCTTATGCTTGGGTACCTCCAAAGAAGTGCCTGGACAAAGAGAAATCTGTCCGAAGCCATGCTCACATCTTCGGTTGCTCTGGAAAGCCCGGTGTCTTTAATGTGGTATCCACTCTCTCGTTATAGAGTTTTATAAATGGACACTGACATGGACTACGAAAGACCCAACGTTGAAACCATCAAGTGTGTGGTGGTGGGAGACAACGCTGTGGGAAAGACACGCTTGATCTGTGCCAGAGCATGTAATACGACACTAACACAGTATCAGCTGCTGGCCACCCATGTACCAACCGTATGGGCAATTGACCAGTACCGGGTCTGCCAAGAGGTAAGATGTACGGTTTCTTTAGAGCCCTCAGGGCACATCATTGCAAGTGCCCGTCTGATTTTTAAAGGGTGAAGAGGGTTAATTCATGCATTGAAAATAAAATCCTTTTAGTGCCATAAAAAAATAAATAAATAAAAGCAAAAATCAAACTTGGAAGTATGGCTATGGTATCCTGAATGAGGAAGCTTTGAGGTCGTATGATTCTAGGAAGAGCATTAGGACTTAGCTTAAGTTCCGTTAAGTAGAATGAGAAAGCTTAACATAAGTGAGTCAGGTGGGCATTGAGGAGTGCTGACTACACATTCTTCTCCAGGGGAGCTCTGAACAACACTGAGCCTGGATGCTCTCTCTCCTCCTGCAGGTCTTGGAGCGTTCCCGGGATGTTGTTGATGAAGTGAGTGTTTCTCTCAGGCTTTGGGATACGTTTGGCGATCATCACAAAGACAGGCGTTTTGCATATGGCAGGTAAAACAAGACTAGTGCAGTGCCACTAAGCTTGAGCACAATTTCCTTTCCAAAACCCACAGCTGCTTCATAAATCAACAAAAACCACATCAGATGGACTTGAAATGTGTTGGGTTCTGCACTGTGTCTAAGAAAAGAAAAAAAACCTCTAAAACGGCATTGTTTCCTGTTGTCAAGAAAAGCAGTCTGCCTTGCCACTAGATTCCTCCCAGGAAGTACTTTACTTAAAACAACCAGTGCTAGTTAAACTGGGACATTTGCTAGATGAGAATTCTTTTGTGCTCTCAGCCTTGGGCTGCTCTGATTGCTGTTTTCCTCAATAATGCTTTATTTGCCTTCTGTTAAAATGTTTCATTTTAGTGCTTGACCACTCTACTTCTGCAGGTCTCTTTGGTCTTTTCATGACCACATTTTACAGAGTCTGATGTTATTTGCTTTGAGCTTTGTTATCTGAAAAGTCTATTACTTTTATTTGAAGGTCATTTTTAAAAAGAAAGAAAAATATCTCTGAAGTCCTTCACATGGCATATTTCCAAAGTGAACTGAAGCACTAATATCTATTTTTTATTTTTATTTTTTTTAAAAAAAGGAGGAAGAAAGAGTAAGAGAAAGAAAAAAGGAAAGTCTAATAAAGGGAAGATCAATCTAAAAGGACATTAATATGAGTAGGAACATGGTCAAGGTGACAAAATATTTAGCAACTTCTCTTTGTCACCAAAACGCCAGAGGATTCTCTGTGACTCCAACTCTCTGAAAGTCTCTATCAGGGAATGTGTTATAGTTATCAAAATCCAGATAAGGTTTTCCTACCCTTTGATTGTAAATTAACACATTCATTTTAAGTTTAGAATTTAGGTCTCATGGGTCAGTTGTCCCTTGTTAACATCAGACGTCATGTTACCTCACAGGATTCGAATAGTTATATAATCCAACACATAAGTTACTCCTTGATATTGAGATAACCATTTCTGAAAGTACCTTTATTTCTTCAGGCCAGTAGCACTCTGAAGGCTCTGAGCAGACTTTTATTGGCATTTATTCAAGTGATCTCAAATACTGAATAAAATGTTTAAAGGGTTTGCCCTATTCTTGAGTAGTTCATACACTAAAAGAATTTAGCCCAGTTTGTTCAAGGGAACTCAGAAAGAGGCATATGGAAGTAAATATTGGTTTTAATGTAGCAAGGACTCTTGGTAACAAGGACTTTTGAACTTATATTCAGCATCATAGATACTTTTCTTCTCCTTGAATTTCCCATTTTGCTGTTTTTTTCTTTCTGTAATGTTCTTGATTCTTATCTTAGTTGCCATGTTAGTTATTTTCTTTTGTTCAAATATTCCACACACACACACACAAAAAAAATAATGAACTGGCTTATGAGAACTGGCTGCAGTCACCTTGGTAATATTAACGGTTTTAAGGAAGTATAATAAAATGATGACTTTAAGCGAAGTAGGGATAGACACATAGATTTCAAAGGACTATTTGTACCCCCACTTCCAAAAAGGTGTCATGAAACGATGGGCCTAAATAAATATGAGCTTACTAAGATATTGGGTTTAATGTCTGTAGGCTGTTTCAATAGCTCAGTGGTTTGTTGCTACTTGAAATTTATGCATTTGAAATAATGTATTTTATCTTGGGCCCATATGTAAACTAGTATTGTGGTAATATAAAAGGGGCTGCTTCATTATCATGTGAGATTCCTGTTTAGGATTAATTTAATGGTGCAGTGGCCTTCATAGATCTAATATTGACAGGCTTCTACATTGGGCCTCATCCAGCTCCCTGTTATATCTGGAGTCATTTTACAATGTGTCATGCCTGTGCTTGTTCACCAACAAAAATAAACTGCTCTTTCATGTGACTCCATCAGTTCAAAGTGCATTGTTCTGCTCCCTTGTCTGTAGTGTTCGCTTCTATCAACTGTAACCAATTCCCCCTTTGATGAAAACAGGACGTGCTTTCCGAGCCAAGTATGATTCTCGGTGCAACATGGAGGGGCTTCAGGAAACACTCTGTGTTTCTGGCCGAGTTCCCTCTGGGCCTCCCTTTATGTACATGTTTGTACCTTGTACTTCCTCTGTCTTTTCCAATTCTCCACATCCTCGAGGTGTCTTGCCACAGACCCCACCACTGGTAAAGAACAAAAACCAGAGCTGTCCTGTCTTGAGATTCCAGCATCTTTCTGTAAATGTTAAATATGCAATACTATATTGATGCGGCACCGAAAAAATTACACTTTGTGGAAAAGTATAATAGTAGGAGTTTCTTTTATTCAGTATAGGGCACTGACCTCTGCATTTCATTACTATGTGAAAGCTATTTAATTTCTTTATGACTTCCATTTTTAGCTGCATATAATTTATAAAGGAGAAAAATCCTAATTACAGTTTCTGATAATCAGTTTGGTTTACAAACCTCTTTTTGACTGATGTTTTTACTATACTTGGTGTGAATTACAAGTCAGTAGTATGTGATATATTCCTTGTATGTGGAAATGTACTGGGAACCTTTTTGAAATAATTCATTTGGTCCTTGTGATGAGAGTGAGAGAAAGCATATTTATACTGAGATACCTGAGACCTTGCCTTTAGTTCCCTCTGCTTTTTAGCACCATGCTGGTTAATAATTTGCCCCCTCAACAGTCTTTGGCATAGACAAGCTCTAGTTTGCAGAGAGGATCCTTTAGGTCAAAGGGGTATCAGTTTGCTAACTTGAAATTTCTCTAGTATAGTAGAACCATACTAAAGTCAAGTATTCAACCCTTATTTTTTTTAGCCAACTAGAATAATAGCTCCAATGTATCAAAAGTCTATAATGTACCAGTCATAATATTAGGTGCTTTGCCAATGTTCGTTTAGTTAATCTTTTTAGGAACCCTAGTAAGCAGAGATTATATCCATGCTATTGTCAGGCAGAGTCACATTCTTTTACTGCCACAGCTTGCCCAATAGTGAGTTTCAGAGGTAGATTCAAATCTAGTTCTGTCTGACTCCTGGCTCCCACTCTTTCTGCTATATCAGGCTACCTCAACCTCATTTTAAACCAAATACAACTGAAAACCATCCCACATTGATGAGCTGGGTGTCTATTTGCTGTATATTTGTGTAAAGGCCTAGAACTAGATGAGATCTCAAGGGGTCATCTGGTTGACCTCATTTCTTCAGGAAGGGAAATTATCCATCTAAGAAAAGGTATTGCTAAGAGATCCTTGTATTTGATGGATATAAAAGGTAGCCGAGTAGCATTAGCACTTAACACGTTTGAAATCTGTCAAACCCTCTCTTGTCTGCAGTGAATGACTCCAAATCTCTTGTAGCCTTTCTTCCTACCACCTACTTTCTACATACTTTTGGATGAACTTTTGAAGCTCTTTTCTGGATCTTTTAAAATGTCAAGAACAAAACTGTACATAGTAACCATGACTGTGATCAGCTGCTCTTTTTTGGCAAGAAAAGAGCCTCTTTTTTAAAGGGATATCACTCAACTCAAAGGTTTTTTCCAGAAATATTATTCCCTGGAACTAAGAATGAAGTGTTCATGTTTCATTACCTGTGGACAAGTAGGATGGGCTCTGCCTTCAGTAGGACATCTGGGTCCCTCTGTTCCTCTGCTATAGTCACATCACAAATAAATAATTACAAATTATATTGTTTCTTTTCCTTGAAAACCTCCATCATTGGTCTGTCTCAGGATCAGATAACCTTCAAACACTTAATAAAGCCTATGGTGCTGGAGTTGATGATAATAACAGCAGCTACAATTTAATCAGGGCTTCCCATGAGCCAGGCCTGTGCTAGGTGCTCTATGAATCTTGTCTCACTTCATTCTTGTGGTGACCCTGCAAAGTAGGCTCATTTCACAGTTGAGCAAACAGGCACAGAAAGGGGCCAAGGTCAGACAGCAAAGAACGAATGGAAATGAACTTTTTCTATTAGTTTGTCTCCCTCCAAAGCCTGTATCTTCCCTTTCCATCATGTTTTTGTGGCTGATAATGATAATTGATGACAAACTCCCTTAAATTTACTACTGGTACAATCTAATTATTATGCTGTTCTTTGCAAACACTGAAGACCAGCATTCACTGTCTATAGCCAGCTTTAATATTCCATTCTTTTAAGCTTTTAATACATAGCAAATAACTTAATTTTTTACATGCATCCATAAGTAGCTAAACATGAATTTCTTCATTTCAGTAGAAAGGATATATTCAAGTGAACTTTCTAAGACTTTTTGGAAACTTGGTACAGTCATCCCACTGTATCTGCAGGTTCCACATACTCGGCTTCAACCAGCCGTGGATCAAAAAGAATTTTTTTAAAAAAAAAGTTGTGTTGTTTCAGACATGTACTATGTAGTCAAGCCTACAATGGTTGCATTTGCACTGAGCATGTACAGATTTTTTTCCTTGTCATTATTCCCTGAACAATACAGTATAACAACTATTTACAAGTGTTTACATTATATTAGATATTATAAGTAATCTAGAGATAGTTTAAAGTGTACAAGAGAATGTATTTAGGTTATATGCCAATACTACACCATTTCACATAAGAGACTTGAACATCCTCAGATTTTGGTATCTGACGGGGATCTTGGAACTAATCCTCGGTAGATACCAAAGGACAAGCATACTTTATATGATATGCTTTCTCCCCCAAATTTAACTTAAGCATTCAGAACCACTATACTTACCCTTACCTATACCCAACAGTTTCTGGGCATATTTTCAGTCCAGTTGAAATCCACTTATTATATAAATTATCCTTACACCCTGATTTTTTCTCAAATGCTTTTACCTTCTATGAAAAAAAGGACAATACATTTTAAATGACAACATTAATCAGAGTGATGGTTTCTGTGTGTCTATTTAGATAAGGTAGTGTTAGTTTCACAATGAAAGCACATATAATCAGATATAGCATGAATACATCCCATTTTGAATGCTCGCTTAAGGCCCTTTAAAAAATTCAGGACTATAGTATTTATGTCTTTGTCTGGGATTGGCTATACTTACAGTTAATGGTGAGAGAAAACGTCAAAAATAATTAAACAAAAAGCCTGTTGGTCAGAGAAACACATCAAAAGGAAGTAGACCAGGACCAAGACTAAGGTGAAACAAATAAGGCATTCACCTTGAGAATAAAATAGAAATAATAATAATTTTTAAAAGATAGGATTGCTATTACTGAATTTTACTTCTGCCTCAGGCTTAGTTATGGCACTACTACTATCCCTGACTTTATTTAAAATTTTGGTATTTTGTTCATTATGGATTTTTTTTTATTTTCACTTTTTTTTTTTTAATATTCGTCTGGATTACTGAGTTTGTCAGCATTTCTTTAAATTTAGCACCTGAGGCAAGTGCTTCACTCTCTTCACCCAAGACCTGGTCCCTATGATGGACTTTATAAATGGATAACAAGATAGCAAAGGGGGAAAAGTGAGCAATGCATGTGCTGTATAGGAAAGTGATCCAAACCCCACTTCTAAATGTGTGGCACAAACAATCTAGGAAAAATTTTTGTAACTTATATCTTAAAGATATTTAGTCCTGTGTACTGCTATGGCATAAAGAACTAAGAATTGCCCATGTTATAGAAAACAGTAGAAAGATATAAGAAAATCAGCTTGGGACAGAAATCAGCTTGGCCAAGGGACAAATAGTTATTCCCTAAGATGGTAGACTAAAACTGCTAGTTCTCATACTTGAGTATGCTTAATCACACTGGTTAATCTGAGTCAGAGTCCTGGGGAGAGGTGAATTGGCAAAATTTAGCCAGTACCTGGATGATTGTAGAGCAGGTTGTTCTCAGGCCATGCTCTGGTAAACACTGCCATGGAATTATCTTGATGCTCTTTACTGAACCTCAGCCAAAAGTAAGGAATCTCTTGAAGATTAGAGAGAGAGCTTTTGAGTGAAGGAAACCAGGGGAACAGAACACATACTGTGTGATTCCATTTCTACAAAATTCTAAAAAGTGCAATCTAATCTATAGTAACAGAAAGTAGATCACTGGTTGCCTGGGAAAGAGGATAGAGGGAGGGATGTATAGATGACAAAAGGACACAAGGAAACTTTGAAGGTACAGAAATGTTTGTTTTCTTGATTGGGATGATAGTATCAGGGGCACATACTTGTATCAAAACTAATCATATTGCATACATTAAGTATGCAAAGTTTAGTGTATTTTAATCGTATCTCAGTAAAGTATTTTTTTAAATAGAAATATTTTTATGAGCAATAAAAGTAGTCTATGATATGTGAGAAAATTTGCATGGTAGACAATATATGTTTTAATTATTTGTAAAACTTAAAGTCAGTTCTCATTGAAAACATAAATTATTTGCGTGAACTTAGAGGGGAAAAAATGGGACCTGATTCTTAAAAGCAGAATATGGGAAGTGGGGATGGTTCTAGAATTTCAAAGCTGATTATTGGATGCTATCAAATTGCCCCAAAATCATGCTGGTTCCCTTTTCCCAGAGAAAGAGTCCTCAGATATGGGGATCATAGTCTGACCAAGTTGCCTGTGTCTTTGGCTGTAGTTATGTTTATATAGTTTTCTAAGAAGATACATTTGACCAGGTACCCTGTGATAGCCATAACAGAGAACACCACATTCCATGAAAGTTTTCCATTTCTTCACCAAATACTAACAGTTTTGTCTTTTGTAGTTGGTTCATTGTGGAACTGGAGAATGTACTAATAACCTCTGGGAGTATACTAATGGTCTTCTCCATTGGTACTTAGTCACCCTGGCTGGGAATTGGGTGCAGAGTGGAGCAATCAGGAGTGTTTTCTCACTGGGTTAGTCAGCTACATG
Organism: Macroglossus sobrinus; assembly: GCA_004027375.1. Taxonomy (NCBI): domain Eukaryota; kingdom Metazoa; phylum Chordata; class Mammalia; order Chiroptera; family Pteropodidae; genus Macroglossus; species Macroglossus sobrinus. The sequence continues at coordinate 889,464 of PVKZ01000300.1, forward strand.
AAGGTGTGAGGCTCCACAATTGTGAGTTTCTCTGAGTGGGTCCCAGCCTGCCTTTCTAACCTCATCTCTTGCTCCAATAACAATATATTTGTAGTTCCCTGTCCTCTATAGTTTCTAGGCCCACAAACATGCTTTTCATCCACATAGAAATTATGTCCTTAGCTCACCTTTTCTTTACCTACTTAATTACCGCTAATATTCTAAGAATTTAGAACAAGGGTCACAAACTACCAAAAGTCCTGTTCATACTCTTCTTAGCCTCCCTGTCACCTTCAGAATCCAGGTGAAGTGTCTCTCCTTTATGTTCCCACAGAATACCTCTGCAAATCTCTATTGCAACCATGATCACATTGTTTTAAAATTGTTCCTTAATCTGTTTCTTCTATTCCCTTTATCCTATTATTTCTAGTATCTTTAGAACAGGGATTTTGTCTTTATACTCAATATTTCCAATGCCTAGGTCTGGTACATAATAGGATCTTAATAAATGTTAGTTGAAGGAGTACATGAATCTATCACTCAATCTTATACAAGCCAGATATTTACAAGGAAATATTATTATAACTAATTCCAAATTATTTCACTTGGTCGAATTTTTATTTCCATTTTAAAGTAAGAATAACAAATCATGTACCAACCTGAAGGTGACAAAGATGGAAAACACTGGTGTTTAGCCTCTCTTTAATTAATTAGCAAAGGAAAAGATAAGCTGTGAAGCCAGGAGAAAAAGGAGGGAGGCACAGTCAGATACAACCCAAAATCTCCCTTTTTTCCCCCAAATATTTAGATTTGTAAAATTTTTTTGGATTACATTGTTTGAATGAGTATTCTTAAACAGAGAATTACTTGTATTAATAGTAACACTTTTCCAACTATAAGTTGTTTTTCCTTTGGGTATCATTTCCAAGATTTTTATAAGAATCTTTTTAAAAAATTATTCTATATATGAATATATATTTTAATCTATTTTCCCAAAGATGAGGGCATTAAATAGAATAATCAAAGGTAGATTATTAGTGCTTCGTGCTCATCCAAAACAAATAAACAAACAAAAATACATTACAGCCATCTTGGCAGCTGCTCTTTGTCGGGGGCCATCCCGTACCTAAGGCAAGAAGATGGTAGACACAGAGAAGGCAAAAAGTCCCTGGAGTCCATTACCTCTACGCTCCAACTTGTTATGAAGAGTGGAAAGTGCATGCTGGAATACAAGCAGACTCTGAAAATGATCAGACAAGGCAAAGCAAAATTGGTCATCCTCGCCAACAACGGCCCGGCCTTGAGAAAATCTGAAATAGAATATTACGCTATGTTGGCCAAGACTGATGTTCATCATGTCAGTGGCCATAACATAGAATTGGGCACAGCATGTGGAAATATTACAGAGTATGCACTCTGGCTATCATTGATCCAGGTGATTCTGATAGTGTTAAAAACATGCCAGAACAGACTGGTGGAAAGTAAAACATGCAAATTTTTTCTCTAATAAAATTGGCCTGAGTTTGTTTAAAAAAAAAAATACATTAGACTAAATGCATACAAATAATTCATAAAATAAAAATGGTGGAAATTTATGGATTCTATACTAACACATTCAAACATAGGATTGCAGTGATGCCAAATCTTCTAAAACACAGAAAATACGTCTGTGCTACCCTCCTCCTGCTGTCCTACACTGTCCTCCCTGCTCTGAACTGGTATATCTTATATTATAACCAGAACACAAAGTATCAGAAGATCTGGATTTCCATGCCAGATTCACCCTTTTCCCCAAGGCAAAATTATTTTGGGAAAGAAGCAGAGCCAAATGAGATGGTAACAGGGCTTATGACAGGGGTCACTCATGTTCTAGGATCTGGCAGGATGCTGGCTGCTGCCCAAATACTGGTCATATGGGAAAGAGGGTCCTTTTTGGCTCCACTCAGAAAAGCATTGGTGGACCCAAAAGGTGCCGCAGCAATATGAATGCCACAGCAATATGAGGCCACTGAGATGGTAAAGAAAATAAGAAACATGCATTGTTCAGTACGTTAATGTCTTGTAACCTGTCTTCTTTTTTACTTTTTTTCTGTTATTACATAATAACTACAAGCTTGGCAAGTTGGGCCACATCTAGTTAAGTGTGTTGACTTTTCATCCTGGAAAAAGAGAAAACATCGAGTTGTGATGCTTCTATATTGGAATCTTCTGACAAAGAAATATAGTTTATCCAATAAAGTTTTTGCTTTTAAATTAGATGGTAAAAAGAAATATACTGTTGAGTAACTCTGCAGTGTCTTCAGAATTGCTATCATCTTTTAGCAATTCCATATTCATAAAGGACATGAGCTGGTAAGCCAAAAGGAAGAGATCTCTTGATGACAATGTTCTGCCATTCTTGTTAGCTGCAGTATACAAGATATGTCCTTCATGACTTTTGAACCCATATTCATATTTGTCTGACAATAATAATCAGTACTTTGCCATTTACAGAACACTTCTACAGATTTTTTCATAGTGAATCTTAAAAACAGTCCTATCAGTCACTTTTAATATCAGTCATTCATTAGATTACATGGTATTTTACCATTTTATTCTCTCCCCAGAATTCCTCTGTCGCCAGCCTAGAGAGTATAGTCAGAAGGACAAAGTTCTGAATTATCGAAAGATAAAGCAAATTAGCAAATTCTCTTTCAAATTTATTACACTGGCTATCTTTCTATTTTAGTGACTTCTTAAAATTTGGTTTTCATGTTGTTGTTTTTTCTTTATAAGATGGTCTGTGAAATAGAGTGTGTTCCCTTAAGCCTTCATTCTATGTAACTAACCCAGAATTAATCCTGAAAGTAACCTGCGTATATCTTTACATTTTCTTTGCCTCTGGAGATAATCTAATTTCTGGAAGAGATTATTAACCCATTATTATTCTGGGATTACGAAAGTATCCCATTAGATTGGGTAAATGGATTTTTTAGATAAATTCAAACGTTTTAAAAATATGTATTAGCTGATTAATCTTTGCTATTTACCAGAGATCTTACATGGCTGTCTTTCAGCAATAATTGTGTGAAGAAATACAATAGCTCACGTACTATTTTCATTCATTATTAAAACTCTAACATATCCCCTAACCAGCTTATTTCAGGCCTAAATTCATTACTTTTAGACTAGAGTCTACAGACATATTTGCATCTATATTTTTTTATCCTCTAATATCTATAAGGCTTTTTTATTTGATCAACAGTAATTGAAAGGCTATTTTGTTACAAACACTGTGTTGTATACAACTCAGAAAGAAACTGATAGGAACAGAACAAAATCTCTAAAAATGAAACTTATAGTATAGTGGATAAGACAGCAACATAAACAATTACAATTCAGTGTTAGAAATGCTGAACTAAAGATGTCAGTACCAGAAATTGCTCAAGGAGTCATTCTTGACTCCTTGCATCATATAACATCCTTAGTCATATGCCACACCTGGTCCATCAGCAAATCCTGTTGGCTCTACCTTCCATCTATCTTTATCTATCTATCTATCTAACTATCTGTCTGTCTGTCTGTCTGTCTATCTATCTATCATCTATCATCTATCTACCCATCTACAGAACGTTGCCACTTCTTACCATCTGCTCCCAGGCCAAAGTCAGCATCATCTCCTCCTGGATTATTATCTTTTCATTGGTCCCCTCCTTCTACCTTATCCCTCCTAACTCTCCTCCTCCTACCACCATTTAGTCAATGCTTATTATAGCAGTCGATGATCCTCTTAAAAACATAAATTATATCATGCCATTCTGCTCAAACACCCCTAATGATCTATCAGTTCTCTGGAAGTAAGAGCCAGACACCCCCAAGGCCCTTCCTACCTTTACCCACCACTGCCTCTCTGAGATCAGCTCCTGCTGTTTTCCCTCCTTGCCTTCAGGGAAGCATCCCAGGCATGCTCCTGCCTCAGGCCTTTGCTCTAACTCTTTCCTTTTCCTCTGTACTCTTCCCCTGGATATCAGCAAGTTCGCTCCCTCACTTCCTTCAGGCATTTACTGAAATGTTACCCTCTCAGTACATCCTCCCTGACCACATTTCAATGGCAGTTTCTACACAATATTTCTGTCCTCCTTTCTGCTTTATTTCTTGTTTAGCACTTGCCACTACCGAGCATACTACACATTTTACATATTTTTCTTGTTCATTGTCTCTGTTTTCCACTAGAATATGAACTTGATAAAGATAAGCACAATGAGGACAGTGATTTGTGTCTTTAACTCATTGCTGTATCCCCAACATCTAGAAGAGCATCTAATGCACAGTAGGTTATCAGTTAATATTTCTGGAAGAAATGATTGAATGATTGCTTACAATATTGGACAAGTGACTTAATAAGTCCTTGTACTTTTATCCATTCAAAAAGGATTGTTGAGAGGCCTGGGTTAAACTCCCTTTCTTATTGTGATAGAATGATCTTGCTGGTTTATACAGTTTTATTTCAGAAGTCAGGGAGGTTAATCCCAGAGACCTCCTATCTGACATTCTAGCTGACATAGAGGCTTTTTTATATTTACAAGTTGTCTTGCTCTCAGGGGAAAATATTAACAGTGTAGGAAGGAAGTTCCTCAGTCATTTAGCTTCAGGGGAAGCCAAAAAGAAATGAGAATGAGAGATGGAGTAAGGAAGGAATTTATTGCTACAATTTCACCTTCTGTTCAGCAAGTCTTCTTTATGTCAGCTCTTCCTGCTTTCATTGACCAGGAGTTAAATGAGATTGCTTTTGCTATTTCTTCTAACAAATTACTTGTGCTTCACCCAACTTCATATGCATTCAACTTTTTCTGACAGTGGGGGGTGTAGGAATATAATAAAGGGAGAGCAGATTGCTACGTACAGAAAATAAAATTTCAAGTGAAAAGTAGCTGGTTTTTATTGGATGATAATTAACAACCTTCTAGGGTAGGGGCATTGCTCTCTGTAATATTTGCACTGTGATGGTAGGACCAACCATTTTAAAGACTCGAGTGTTATCTGTCTTAGGGTTTGGTGGCATTAGTGGGGTGTGGCTATGGCTTTCCTGCACTTAAGAGCATTCATTGCTTTGGTCTCGTTTGGGGAGGGTGGGGGAAGACTGGTTTAATGTTGCTTCCTACTAAACATGCAGTTATGTGCTTGGAAGAAATAGTTACGCATGCTAATCAGTCCCAAATCTGAATATATTTCAGGGTGCTTTCACAGTTTTCCCCATATAACATCTGTACTTAAGAAGCCTCACTGCTATTGGTAAAGTATTGACTTGATTTCTCTGCTCACATTCAGGGCGCTGCATGGTTCCACCCTGCTCTCCGCAGACTCCCTGCCAGGTGCTCCCCTGCAGGCCTCTCCATCTTCCATGAGTTTGCGCTTACACAGCCATTCATCTCCAGGTGGTTGTGGTCACCATCACTGACAACTCCCTCTGCATCTCATACACTCCAGGCTGCTTCCCTACTAAAATTTTCCAAAGCCACACATTACACATTTTTTTTCCTCTGCCATGCTTCTAGCTGTTTTGTGCTGTTTTGATCTGTTTGTTTGCATAGTGCTATCAGACTACATGCATGAAAGGTGTGTTCTTGACATGAATGGTTTTGAAAATGTTCCTGTAAAGAGCCTACCTTGTTTATTGTGGGAGAGAAGGAAGCTTGAAGCCCCAAAGGTGGAGGTCAGAGACTCCTACTTGAATGTTTGCCATTAGGGAACTTATGTACATTGTCAGGAAAATGAACCAATCAAAATGTGATCACAATCTCTACCTATGTAAAGAAGATGAGAGTCTCTACTAAAAATTATTAATAATAATAATAGGCAGTAGTGATATATAAAAAGGTGGGATCTCATCATAGAACAAAAGGCTTAAAAGTTTGTTTAAAAGATCTTCCAGGTGAGACTCAGGTTAATATAATTGTTAGCTTACTCATAGTCAACAAGTGTTTATCGGCAAGAGACCCAACCAGAATTGGCACATTAGAAAAGAGCATTTGGATGTCCCATTCACAGCTATCTGGAGGACTAGATGGAATCCATTATTCTTCACATTGCCCATCAAATTGGCCTGATCTTAGGCTCTAAGGTAAAGAATAATTTAGAAATTTTTTTTTTCACTTAACCGGATAAGAAAACCTAAGGCCTGCCGCTCATTACCTGGACGATGGTGGCAAAATAGACTAGAAAAGAGAAAACAAACTAAAAAGACAGCATTTTTATGATAGGAAAGAACTTAGAAAATTTATTCTTAACAACCAGTTTTGATACTGATTTTCTACCCCGTTTCAACCACTTCTTCAAAAGATGAACTTGTTATTTCAGATGAGAAAAGCAGTTTAGTTTCTGGTTGCTTTTCTGATCTTTTTCTACCAAGTTTACTATATATAATTGTAGGTATTGTAAAGACAGGTCTTGAGAACATGTGTCACATTTGCTGTTTAAAGTCTAGCCCTGGCCAAGATATGTGGGTAAATGTACTTGTTTCAGGTTTTTTTTTTTTCCTTTAATTCTCAAAAAAAAAAAAAAATTGATCCCAACTTTGCATACACTCCTTATGTTATCCAAATATCTTTGCCAAACTTTTCACATGCTATCTTTGGCCAGTGTTCTTCTTGAAAGATAAGTGAAAAAGTATGCTTTTTTGTTTGTTTAATATCTGAAGAAAAACTGATACAACTAAAGTTGGCTTTATCAGCTCAAGCATTTTTAAATTACTAGGTCTCTCTCCAATCCTCTCCCCACCTTATACCCGCTCCATGAAACTGAAGATTCACAGTTGTTTCAACACATAGTTTTACTCTGGATTGTTTTAAACTTAACTAATCAAAACATTATTTTATGAGCATTATTTAATGTGTTAGTACCCTAGTGAAACTTTTATACTGATATTTCCTCTTAGGAACAAGAAGTCACATTTTCTCCAAACAGCTGAGATGATACACTCTTAAATCTTTTGTAATCCTGACTTTAATACAGCCACTTGGCCCAGTCAAAAAAAAATTCTTTTTCTAAACCTTTTTCTACCCCTTCTCAATCTTCAAGTTGCAGCTCTTAGAGTTTTGTCTGTTCTGCGTTTTGCCTCTGCATTCTCAAGTTCTTATGCTTTCTACTCCAAATATATGTAAGACTCCATTTAAATACTATCAGTTTCTTTTTACAACTGAAATTAGGAACTGTGAGGTCATTTTTAGGTTAAACCTACTCCCTAATTGAGAATATCCTCATCACACCTCCCCCTCCCAATTATTTTCAAATTCATCTCTTCAAAGTTAAAAAAATAATAATAAGCATAACAGAGCCATAGAAGTAAAAATGCTAGAAGTTGCCTTTTTCTTTTTATCTTTTGTAGAAATGGCATTTTTAAACATGAACTTGTGTCAGACATTGAACAGTCTCCACACAGGAATGAATGTTTTGATTAAAAGTTATTTAATATCTCTAGTTCCTTGGAATTCTGCCTAAAGCTGGAGATATTCTTAGCTACAGGTTTTGTGCCTTCTTTGGCTAGATAGAAAAATGGCTCTAGAAGGAATAAATGGCATTCTCAAAAATGTTATTTGATTGTATAGGTGTTTATGTAAAGAGGATACTGATGTGTTGAGAATTAAGGATTAGAAAGAATGTTCAGATAAGGAAGAATTAATCAAAGCATCATCTTTCTATGGGCCCTATCACCATGTCTACTGACTCTCAGCTTTTCAGTTAAAGTCAGGTTTGGGGTACTACATTCATGTGGCAGTCCTAAAGAATAAGATTCTGTATCATCTGTACACAATGTTTTCTTAACTTGCACTTATATTTAGATCAATAAGAGTTAAACCGAAGACATTTGAGCAAATATGATATTTTTTAACTGCTTTCAATTAAAGACAAGCCTTGAAGACAGATTCTCATAGCACCTAAATGTTCATTAAAATAGAAAAAAGTAATAACTTTATTCCAAAGATACAAATAGTATTTTGACTCGCTAAGTTATTTTAGCTTCAGAGGTAGTGTTGCTTTCAGTATAATCTCTTCTCTTTATCATTCTTTTGAGGCAAAATATTTACAGAGCACTGAATTATTTTTCTAGCTCCAACAGCATTTCATACATTGAGATATTGATGTGACACAGAAGTTAGGCCCTCCGGACCTGTACTGTGTGTTGGCATTGTGCTACTACTATCAGGAGATTCCATTTTTTCCAGTCCCCAAGGTCCTGTCTGTACTTGTTTACAGGTCATCTAGAGAGTAACTAGTATGTGTTCAGTGGCATGAGTGTTATCACGGTAACCTTGGCAACCGAGCTAGCTCTGATTTCAAAACATCACATGCTGTATTGTAAAATTAGATAACGAAATTGACATTTAGCTACATGTCTGTCATATAAATTAAGCTCTGAGAATGATTTCCTTTATAGCCTTGTGCCTTAATATAGAAATAGAAGGCACCAATTAGAACAGTTCTATCCAAATACATACTATTTTACTTTTAGGTGCTGAATACATTTTCTCAATCCTTTCTTCATAATATTGAACCTCAGATAGTGCCACGTTATTCTCACTGTGCCAAAATTCTTGGTGGCTTTATTATATGATCGGGACAGAGCTTACAGCAGAGCTGCATCAGATATCTTATATAAATAGGATTATGAATAATAGAAAACTCAGCTCCTAAAAAATGTAAAATTTGAAGCATTTTTGGCTTTTTCTGGGTACTCTTATTCATGCTGATTAGAAGTAAGACTTTGCACAGAATATTCACCAAGACAAGACAAGCTTTCCTTTCATTTATATATTTATGCATATTTTTGCACATATTATATTTTTCAGTATTCAAGAATCTTTGATAATATCTTTATTTCAAGGACATTTTAAACATGCAGATTAATACATTCATCACTTTGAGTCCTAGGTCCTCTTTTATGATTAGTAAATATTTCAATCTCAGGATTTTTTTTCTGTTTGCTGTGGTCTGGTGCTTTTAAAATTTTTTTAGATATATAAATTTAAAGACTCAACTTGTAAATTACATTTAATATAAGCACACTGCAGTTTTCTGCCTTGCACATGATTATTTTTAGAAATTTTATCGTTGCCTGGATATTTTGTTTGTCTTCATTGATATGTAGGGGGGAAAGCTCATTAATTATTTAAAAAGGTGTTTTGATTCATTGACTTGATTCTTCTCATTACATAAACAATAAAGGCAATAAATTAACATCTAATAAAATTGTAAGCGTTTATTTCTGAATTTAGCTGTAAGACAGTCTTGAATCTTTGGATAAAACTTTTTCTATTCTTTAAACTCTTCTGCTTCAACATTTTCAAAGACATCATTCAGCATATTTTAACCTAGAATGATGGCTTATAATTCTTATTAAAGATGCCTTTTAGCAGCTATCTGTCAAACATCATAATTGAACAATGGTTTTGTAAAACAGTTCTTGGGCTTCTGGAATGGTAAGTTATATAAAAATGGAAGCTCTTTATGCCAAAATTGGCTATAAAGCAATTTTTCTTTTCTCCATATACCCATTATGTGTCATAAATACTTTGAGAAATCTGCTTCCAACATTTTCTCATCTGATTAGCCATCCATCTAACTCTTGCTAGTTTTACGTTACATACTACCTTCATGCCTTATTCCTAGTAAAGAGTCAATATTCCTGCTAATTCAGAAACAAATAAGTGGTTGTGCTCTCTACATGTGTGCTTAAATAAGAAGGGTAGAAATCCTTCTGTGTATTTGCCCATCTTGTACAGCAAATACCTGTCACATTTGCAGTAATGTTGAAATGTTTGCTTTATCTCATTGAGTTGAGTCATCATCACCTTTATGTTTAAACTGGTAAAAGATAGTTTGTATTCTCTTCTTTTATCTTGAAACTATTTCTTGTGTGATGAACAGAAATAGTTCAGCATGTTGTGGTTCCAGGACTGAGTCAAGTTTGCGTAACCATCAATACTGTAAATAACTTCATTGGAAACTTTTCAACGTATAGGCATTCTGCAGTGCAATATGGAAATGAACTCAAGCTGTGTCGATGCTGAAATGTGGGAGCTTATCAGGCTGTTTGCATGACTCTGAGGTGTATTTTAATATTTGGTCTTTTTTTTTCTAATTGTGACATGAAAATTAGCATTAGATGGATAGGAGAGGGGAGGAACCATAATAATAAAAGGAAAAAGATTAAAAGATGATGTAGCGTTTTTGTGTGATTTACTTTTAGGTCTGATGTTGTGGTCCTCTGTTTTTCGATCGCTAATCCCAATTCCCTAAATCACGTGAAAACCATGTGGTATCAGGAAATAAAGCACTTTTGCCCTCGCACGCCTGTTGTCCTGGTTGGCTGCCAGCTAGATCTCCGTTATGCTGATCTTGAAGCTGTTAATCGAGCCAGACGCCCTTTAGCAAGGTAAGCCAAGGGACTCGGTGTTTTTCTATGCTGGCCAAATTAAAATTTAGAGGTAGCTGATGTCTCTAGAGCCTAGGGTTCTGTTCTGTAGTGGTCCTGGGACCCCGTCAACCAGCCATATGCTTTCAGTTAGCATACTCATCATGAGAGGGTATGTCCTGAACCCTTCTCATGGTCACCATCACCTCTTAGGTAGAAATCCATTTTTCTATATGGTCACCTAATGCTTTAAGTGAATTCTCTAATTATGATGTGGTGTGTGGAAAACTACTTTGAAATATATAAAGTATTAGATAACATGTTAGCTACTCCTAATGTCATTCTTGAAGTTATGATTATTATAATAAAGTTAGTTTTTAGTGCAGTCCATCACAATATTTGGCCTCAGGAACATCAAGTTCATACAAATACAACATATCCAACTGTTTTTAATCTTCTCATTTTCCTTAATTCAACATCTGAGAGTATTTTATTCCCAAGATTACAGTGTCCAGATTTTTAAAATCATATGGACCTATAGTTGCAAAACAACTAATCTGCTGTTTTTAAACATCTCTAGTGGTTATATTTTTAAAGTGTCACAAGTTTAAAAATCAACTCAAAAAATGATTTTTTTCAGGCTATATAACTTGCAGATACCAAAGGGGAGCAGGGGGACAAATAAAACTTTTTTAAAAACCTATGCTTCCTCAATATTCCCTTTATAAAAATAATTTATGTTTCACGTTTAACTACTTTTTTTTTTTTTACTAGAGAGCATAGTTTTTAAAAAATACTAATCTTAATACTTTTCTCATTGTTTGCTATGGGCTTGTTAAAAAATTTCAGATGGACACAACTTTCATGCTCTTACAGCACAAGTAAATGGTACTTTGTTTCATAAAAGAGGTGGTATTTTTCAAGTCAGTCTCAGAAACAAGGAGCACAAAATGCCCCAGGAGCAAACCTTGAAGTTAAACCTTCTTCTCTATATTTCCCTTTCGCCTTTGTAAAACCCTAGATTTTCCTGTTTTCAATCCAGATCTTCAAATTCTACCTAGTATTATCTTATTTCTCGTTAAACCAGTACATGTCACACACATTACCTTTGGTCATGAAAACCAAATATTTATTTAGGAAGATCAGTTTCTGAGAATATGTCTCAGAATCAAGTATGCATTTGTGAAGAGGGTAAACAACAGATCACATCTTGCCTATGTCCCAGAATTCATCTGTGTCTTTACCATGGTTGTTCTATAATCATAGCACAATTCTGCTTATGCTGCTTCCAAAAGTTTGGCCTCACTGGGTTTGATTAGATTGTAAATCGGCCTTGTGTGCCAGCCACTTTATTCCATGAGCTTTGTGGAACCAGAGGACATTTTTTTTTTTAAGAACAGCAACTAAGTCATACTTGTGTTATGTAAGGATTTTTCATGCAATAGTGAGAACTGTAGGCTATAATGTGGAAAGCCTAAAGAAAGACCAGTTAAGAGGCTAATGCACTAGTCCAAGCAAAAGATGATAAGGTCTTGACTGAAGAAAGTGAAAGAGAAGGGGAATGATATGAAAGAAGATTCACAAATCTAATAGAGGGGATTTAACAAGCTGTTGGATGTGTACCATTTAACTGGTCTAAAACTGGGGAGTTTTAGAGTCTAATTGCTTAGTAGAGGTTTTCTTTGCAACTTGCAAATGTGAGCTTAGGCAAACCCTTTAAACCAGGGGTCCCCAACCCCTGGGCCACAGGCTGGTACCAGTTTGTGGCTTGTTAAGAATCAGACCACTCAGCAGGAGGTGAGTGGCCAGCGAGCAAGTGAACCTTCATCTGTATTTGCAGCCACTCCCCAGCACTGGCATCACTGCCTCAGCTCCACCTCAGATTATCAGGCACTTAGACTCTCACAGAAACACTGATCCCTGGTGCCAAAAAGGTTGGAAACCCCTGCTTTAAACTCTTCCTCAGTTTCTTCAGAATGTAGAATGAAAATAACACCAATAAGGTTACTGTGAGGTTCAAATGAGAAACTGAATATGGATTCATTTTAAAGCTATAAAGCAAAATTTAAGTATAAGATGATGATGTTGAAGATGAGGGTGTTGTTAACGATAACAACTAATATTTATGAAGCATAATGGACTAGATACTATGCTAAGCATATTATTTCATTTAAACCTCTCAATGGTTAAGATGTAGGTACTCATTATTGCTATTCCTCTTTAACAGATGGGAGAACTGGGCCTTAAAGAGGTTAAGTAACTTGCCCAGGATCAAATAGCCAGTAAATGACTGATACCTGTGGTTACTACTGAAGGCATTTTTTTCCCCCTGCAGTCATAAGTCCTTTATATTTGAAAGATTTGAGGTTGGAAGATTTTTCAAGAGCCTTATTAAAAGCCTAAATGGGATTTTAAATGTATAATTTAATTAGGTGCTTAGTTAGACCCTGATTACCACTTTTTTTCTAAAATAAGGCCAATAATAACTTTTTAAATATTCATTTCAGGCCCATAAAGAGAGGGGATATTCTGCCCCCTGAAAAAGGCCGAGAGGTTGCAAAGGAACTTGGCATACCATACTATGAAACAAGCGTATTCGACCAGTTTGGAATCAAGGACGTGTTTGACAATGCGATCCGAGCAGCATTAATTTCCCGCCGGCACCTGCAGTTCTGGAAATCTCACTTAAAGAAAGTTCAGAAACCTTTACTTCAGGCACCATTCCTACCTCCAAAAGCCCCTCCGCCAGTCATCAAAGTTCCAGAGTGTCCTTCCTCGGGGACGAATGAAGCTGCCTGTTTACTGGACAGTCCTCTGTGCGCCGACGTCCTATTTGTCCTTCAGGACCAGGAGCACATCTTTGCACACCGAATTTACCTCGCTACCTCCTCTTCTAAATTTTATGATCTTTTTTTAATGGAATGTGAAGAAACCCCAAATTGGAACGAAAGAGCTTGTGAGAAGGAGAGGCAGAGCAGGGATTTCCAGGGTCGGGCACTGAGCATTGACTCAGAAGAGGAAAGGGAGGGAGGCACCCCAAGGACGCCTCAGGCCAATGGGTGGGAGTCCTCGGGCCAAAACCTGTTCCAACGGGAGAATCTGGAGCTGGAAGCTGAGGGACTGAATCCCGGGATTCAGACTTTGTCAGGCTGGAGTAAGGGCTTCGTTGACATGCACAAGGAAATGCAGGTCAATCCCATCTCAAAGCGTGTAGGCCCCATGACTGTGGTCAGAATGGACGCATCGGTCCAGTCAGGCCCTTTCCGGACCCTGCTGCAGTTTCTTTATACGGGGCAACTGGATGAAAAGGAAAAGGATTTGGTGGGCCTGGCTCAGATCGCAGAGATCCTGGAGATGTTTGATTTGAGGATGATGGTGGAAAACATCATGAACAAAGAAGCCTTCATGAACCAGGAGATCACGAAAGCATTTCATGTGAGGAAGGCCAATCGGATAAAAGAGTGCCTCAGCAAGGGGACGTTCTCAGGTGAGCGGGTCCAAAAGCCAAGTCCTGGATACCTTTGGTTGTGTTTTATCAAACATTAGCCAGGCATGAGCAGGGGAAAGGATAACTGCTGCTAATATGTATAAGTATTTTTCCCATGTACCTAAGTTACATGTAATTATTTAATTCCCATCAGACTTAAGGGCTAAATGTTATATCTGTTTTATAGATGGGAAAACTGAGGGACAGAGAGGTTAGGTAACTTGTACATGGTTACACAAGTAGTAAATGATAGAGCCAGGATTTGAACACATGCTGTCCCCTAAAGTGCCATGGTATCACAATGCTTCCAAGAGTAGGGCAGGCTAACTCTGAGCCTGAGCCAGTCAGCTAGATGCTTACAATTACCCTTTAGGATCCCTTCCCTGACCAAGTCTGTACTCTGCTGACCTTTCAGCACTTACCCTTTTCAAAAATCAGTGACCTCAGGTCCTGAGACCACTAAAATCCTTGAGGCAATTTTGGTGAGTCTCTACCTTCCCATCAGGAGTGCTTTATCTCTTTCTACCCTCTCTTTTTTCGCTCTCACACTCCTTTCTATATTTTTCTTGTTTATTCTTTGTCTTTAATAACTATGCCAGAAGTTGCCCACAGCATCCTTACATTACATAATTGCTTGAACACACTGGTGGGCTATATCCAAGATGGGTTACAGAATCATGCTTGTACTTTACACACTTATACTATTTTCATTCTAAAGTTGTCCTTTGGGTGTATATGTGTGTGTGTGTGATTATAAAAATTTGGCTTCCTGACTTCTGTTTATGTGGATACTTCTATTTTTATCTTTATCTTTCAAAATGCTTCTCATGGTAATATACATTTAGTAAGTGGTTACTGAGTCTCTTCATAAATTTTAAAGCTTATAAATAATATTTACTCTAAATATTGACCATAATGATATAGAAACAATTTTGAAAGTTAATGAAAAAAAGTTACAAACCTAAAGCAAATTAAACAGTGGACCGTAAGTTGATGAAATCACCCTCTCCTTACTACAGAAGCATAATAACCAAATACAGTGTAGAAGCCTCAATTGAATTATGTTTAAGGAAAAAAAAATGGCTATAAAATACAGTTTAGGGATAATTAGAAATTTTTAAATATGAACTAGATAGTAAATGATATTAGGGAATTATTTAATATCCTTAGGAGCAATAATGGTATGGTTATCTGGGAACAGGTTCTTATTTTTAGAAAACTTTTAATAAAGCAGTTAGGAATGAAGTGTAATGTTATCTGCTAAAAATGTCTACACATATATAAGAATGTATATATACACATATAGCTAAAGCAAACATGGTAACATATTAACAATGTGATAAATGAGTTATCACTGTAGTATTCTTTCTACTGTTCTATAAATCTGAAATTGTTTATAATAGGGAGGGAAAAATTATTCCTTTCATTTATGTTACTTTACGGTTCAGAGAATTGATTTTGTGACCCTGTGTGTAATTTCAAATGCTTACTTAGTCCTTAATCCTTGGAGAACATAGAGGGAACTGCATGTACCAAGGGTGAGAGTTGAACCAAAATCAGTAAGTAAAGATATAGATGTAAATTGATGAATATGGGTGAAATCTCAGCAAGGCTGGCTCATGGTGGTGTTTTCTCAATCCTTGAGCAGATGTGACGTTTAAATTGGATGATGGAGCCATCAGTGCCCACAAACCGCTGCTGATCTGTAGTTGCAAGTGGATGGCTGCCATGTTCGGGGGGTCATTTGTGGAAAGCACCAACAGTGAGGTATGTGCTTTCTAAAAAGCCTAAGTGGTATCTTTATGAATGTATGTGTGTATTTGTATAAAGCATTTTACTAGCCAGATGACTTCAATGTTTTAACTACTTCCATGAAATAGTTCCTTAGGTAGTGCTTGAGTGTCAAGTCACCCTCTTCTTAATTCTGCAATTATAAGGAACCATTGTTTATTTTTCACTTGTTATGTGTGATTACCTAAGCACTTTACATGTAGTGTATACTTCCATCACCACAGCTCTTCTGTTACCTAAAAACATGATCAGCTATACTTTTTAACAAATGTCGCCAGACAAGATACTGACAAAAGCATATACGAGAGGGCAGAGCCTGTCTTCTAGAAGTTCAAGACAGTGAAATGTTTCTTTAGTCATTTACATCCTAGGCTCAGGTCTGGCCCTAATCAGATGAGCTACCTCCTTGTACCTCGGTTTCCTCATCTGCAAGATTAGGGATGCACTAGATTGCCTTTGAGGTCCCCTTGAGCTACAAACACTCCCCGAGGCTCTGCCCTGATTTGCCTTCTCTGAGGATTTGTTAACTGTAGAGAAACAGTAATAGAGCAAATGGTTAAATGGTTAGTCCTCTGAACATGCGTCTCCAAGGGCTTAGGTCTCGTGGAAGCCTCTGGGTTACTTATGTCCAAAAAAGGGATATTCTTAGAGCAGAGCAAGCTGTATCTTGGACACCCCCTAGCTTCACCTTTTTACAAACTTTGTTGGAAAAGTAAGAAAAATTCCACTCAAGCACTTATAACTTAGTATAGAGGTAAGTGAGCATTTTTGTTGAGTTTTGCAAGTATTTCTTTGACCATCTTTAAAAAAAAAAAGAAACGTGGGGACACCCCATCAAGATTATTGTCCTAAGAGGCTTGTTTTGCTCATCTCAGCACCTCTCCAAACTTTTAAAAGAAATACAGAAAACAATGGCTAACTTTTTGAAAGGGACGCTCATACCAGAAATCTGAGCACTCCCATTGTGACCCAGAAGCCTGCATTTGCATCCCCAAGTAGAGAAACAGAATTTTAGAATCACAAGCCAGGGATGGCTGGGGCTGAAGAGGTCACTAGGCCACCCTCTTGCTTCCAGAACAAACTGCAGCTGTTCCTAAACCAACTCCCAGCAAAAGGCTGTCTTTTGTTTGGGACAAAGATGTTGGAATTATCCTGATGACCTCTTCTGGTGTGTCTGCCAGCCTTTATAAATCAGGAGGTTCTCACTTCTAACTAAATAAAGTCTTTCCTGTGCCATCAGGTGTTTCGGAGAGTTGTTACTGAGTCCTTATCTACAGCTCATTAAGGCCGCCCAATGAAGGGACTGTGGGACTCAAATCCCAGCTCCACCAAGTACAAGCTGTGTGGCCTTGGACGAGTAACAACTTTTCTGAGATTCATCTCCCCATCTGGAAAACAAGATAATAGCCCATTGTGTGGTTGTGAAATGTAAGAGCCAATACTTGCGAAGTACCTCATAAACATTAACATTAACATAAATGGTAGCTGTCAGTAGTCTTATTTTGATGTCAGCAGTGTTGATGATATTCTTTGCCTCTTACTTCCAAAATAATGTGAGAAAACCACGGATGAATGAAACTTCATTCAAATGGCATTTGAGGACTTCAATAATCTCCAGGGATACAGAGCCCAAAGGCTTGCTTCCCTTATTTTTCTAGCTCACTGAAAGGTGTGCCGATAGTGCTGCAGAGAGCCTGCGATTAACCCAGCAGAGAGAAGTTGATCAAGGTCAGGAACCCAAGTACAAAGGGATACTGTCAGAGCTGACCTCACAAATGCTAATCTCCTTTATCCCTTCCCAGAATGGACTGTAATTGTCTCCAGATTAAAATGTGCAGGAGACATGACCAAAACAAAAACTTGGCAGCGATGTGAATGCAAACGTATACAGTTGATTAGTAGCCTCTCCTGGAGGTGGCCACCTGTTGAGCACTTCCCCTTAGAAGGACAAGATCACTCACCACCTAAAGCTGTGGCTAAGGCTAATAATAGCTAATAATAGGTATGTATAGATTCAACCCAGCTCGAAAAATAAAGACTATAGAAGCAAGCAACCAAAGGTCTTTGCCAAAATTCCTCTAGCCAATATATGAAGAATGCCATGAATGGTTGACATTCCTGCCCTTTCCTACTCCTTCTCTTTATTTCCAATATAGCTTATAATAGTTATGTAGTTTTGAACTCTAGTCTTATCTTGACCTTGGGCAAGCAACTGGCTCTCTCTAAACCTGTGTCCTTATCTATAAAGTGGGGATAACAAGAGAACCTTCTTCAAAGGGCAGGTAAAGCATGGGAGTACATATGTAAAGCATCATATTTGGTGCCTAGAACATACAAATGCTTAAGGTGTTAGCAACTATTCTCCTAGAGGATTCTTGTTAAATTCTTTCCAATGAGGAGTTAAAGATTTTTTTCCCTGAAAGCTCTAATTTAAAGCCCCCAGTTCCCTTCCTAAACTTGCAGAGTATGGTAGAGGTGGTTATGGGTGTAGGAAAGAGCACTCGACAGCTCAATAAATGCTCCAGGGTTGATTTAGGCCCATATTTGCATTTGAGATTTGTCCTTTTTAGGCCACTTTTTAACTGTTTTGTCTTGTGAAAATCTCACAAAATTCAGACTGTTTTATTTTTGCATTAATAGAATTCACATGCATATCCAGAAAAGAATAAAATATGCTCATTGATATTACTTTAACTTTTTTTGTCATTTAATATTTAAGAAGACACTATTTTACTTATGTGTTTCTCATTACTTTTAATATAGCAGTAAGCATAATTCTCTCCCCAGAGGTACTCAGCAAGTGGTTCATTAAAAATGCATGCCCGGGTTGTAGTAAGCAATGCTCTGTATCTAGAATATTTTCTCATTCTCTGGGAAACCATCTCTAATTATAAGCCTAATAGTCTGAGCTGATTTTTGCAATTAAAATTTTAAACCAAGTAAACTGGAATATGGGTTGTTGTTTAGGGTAGTATTATATCCTCTTTTATTACTCTTTTTTTTTTTTTTTAGTTACATCCAGCAAATAGGATGCAAAATTCTTCATTCTGTTTCTTGTATAGCTTTATTTTATAATGTTTTTAAAAAGTTCTATAAAATTATCTCTCCATAGTTACACAGTTAATTATAAATGTTGAAATCACAGAAATAGGCTTTTTTTTTTTTTTTTAATCAACCATGAGGAAAAAAATTGTGTGCTCTCAAAGTGTTTTTGGTTTATTCTTATTTTCTGGTTACTTCTACAGGTACCTAATATTATTTGCCAAAAAGCCATTGCTTCAAAAAATATATTGGCATCATTAGCAAGAAGGAAGCAGCAGGTCACAAATGATTACAAATGTCAAAACAGTCCAAAGACATTGAGAGTATTAGGGCAGGGCTGCTTGCTGGAATCTATCATCTCCTGCTGCGAGAAATGATTTCTTTTTAATTTAGGATGTTCATTTTGCCATGACTTAGAACACACTCTAACCAAAAACTGTTAAAATAATCTGAATATTGTCGAAATCCATGATCTCAGTAAAGAAGAAAAAGCTTTAGATAGCGTCTATTCCAAATTCCTCCCATGTAACAGATGAGAAGACTGAGAATCATAGAGGGTGAATGATTTTTCAAATGTCACACAACATTTTAGTGACATCCTTGGGCCTGTCCCAGCCTCTCGCCCTGTCCTATAAGCACTTACTTTTAGAAACAGCAGACATTTCATTTCTAAGAGAGCAGGTGTTCACAAGAAGCTCTGGGACTTTTCATATTTACAATCAGTAACACTTCATAGCACTTAGCACTTTGTAAAATGTACACTGTACTTTCACTATCAGAATTATCCAAGTTTTAAAGTTTCACAAGCTTAATTAACCTTCAATTATCTAGAATATTGTACTAATCCAAACACCATTCTAGAGAATTGGAATTTTGCCATGTGCTTATACACACAGAATCAAGTTTATGTGCATGTCTGTTTAAGATAAATGCATGTGTACATAAACATAGATGTAAGTAAGCATACATACAAGTACAATCAGTATTAGATTCACTACAATAGCAATTAACTACAGTACAGTGGCTTTATTATTTTAAAATAATATTAGTAGTAATTTCTACTTGCCAAATTATATTGCAGAGTTTGTGCTAGAAACTTGAAATGGTCACACTTATCAAATCATTGGTGATAATAATCCATGCACCCTATTTATGGAATTATAATTGTTTTTACTGACTCTAATTGAAGGAAGGGGGTAATTTTCTTAATATTTCTAGGAATTTTTCTGGGCCTTTCCTTTGAAAGCCCTGTCTGAAAGGATATGTCCTCCCTGAGGTGGCTGATGGCTGTGCAGGAGAATAATATAGAAGTTTCCTACACCTTAAACAGTTCTGGAGCCACACCATTAGAATGCATTGCCCATGAGCACTGTATGTAATGTACACATGAGTGTGTGTGTGTGTGTATCGAGAGAGATTAGTCATATAATATAGATGTAATCATATGTAACAATAGATGCATATCTTTATATGCTATATAGTGATTTATTAAGTATCAGAATTAAGAAGTTTAAGTCTATGGCCATGCCACCCTGAACATACCTGATCTCGTCTGATCTCAGAAGCTAAGCAGGGTCGGACTTGGTTAGTACTTGGATAGGAGACCACTTAGGAAGACCAGGTGCTGTAGGCGGGGGGTGAGGAAAAAGTTTATACCTACTTCTGCCTTTTGAATTTAGACGTATAATATAGATGTAATCATATATAATTATAGATGCATATCTTTATATGCTGTATAGTGGTTTATTAAGTATCAGAATTAAGAAATTTATAACTACTCATCCTTTTAAACTTAGAAATCTAATTCTTAAAAACTGTTAATGAAATATGGTGCTTTATTGTACTGTAACCTAAACATTGCCACAAAGGATTTTTAATGCTACACAGACTTTCTGAACATAGACTTTAGAATATTACTCCCTGGGTTCCAATCCGTCACTTACTAGCTCTGTGACCTTGGATATGAAACTTAACCTCCCTGAAACTCAATTTCCTTATCTGTAAAATGGTAAAAATACTCGTCTCTTCTTCCTAGGATCAAATTAGATAGTGCATGTGGAAAGCTTAGCACAGTATCTTCTGCATAGGAGGTCTTCAACTGAGGTTAATTTTTGTAATCATTATCATTCTAATAGTAAATACCAGTGGCACCTTTCTATACTACACCAGGGCCCACTTCATGGAGTTAGAGACCTACAATGAAGAGCAGCTGCTATACCATATACATCCCCATTGATCCACGTCCAGCCATTCAGAACTCCTGGGCTCTCTAGAAAACTCCAGCATGTATTTATAAGTACAACTCAAGGGAGAAGATTAGGGGAATCCTACAGGGAGAGTTCACCATACCCAACCAACTATTCTCCCAAAAGTTCCAGGCAAGGATTTCTCTGGATTCTCTCTATCTACCGATACCTGATATTGTTCCAGTAGTTCTGAATGTGGTTTTGTGCCACAGGAAAAATAATGAAGTCTGTATATCATATTAGCATACATTGATAGAATATTGGGATCAAGCCAGTCACTGTGGCAACTGGGGTAATTACATATCCTCTGTTTTGACATCTTAGAGAACTGGGCTCTATCGTGTGTCAGCAACAGTGTGGTTTGCCTCTCCCCGCAACACCTGTCATGTTGCTAGGAAATTTCTTTCCCCACAATAGAGTATTATAAGATAGTTGGCAAGGAGGGCCCATAATGTCGTCATACATTTACAACCCATTTGTCTGATTTATAAATCCAAATAGTCATTTAAAAATTCCAAATCAGGCTTTGTCAGGCAGCCCCACTCTTGTCATCTACAAATCAAACAGTTATGTTTAAAGCCATAAATAGTGAATGACTTCCATATACAGCATCAAAGCATGTGTTCCAGACTCACCAATATCGAATCATAAGTTGAGATATTCATAAGCAGTATAGCTGGAAAATGTGCCCACTGCTTTCTTCGTCAGAACTTAGCTTTTCAAATAACATTTCAGGTGTACCTCCCAAACATAAACAAGATGTCAATGCAGGCGGTTTTGGATTATCTCTATACCAAGCAGTTGTCACCTAACTTGGACCTGGACCCATTGGAATTAATTGCCTTGGCAAACAGATTTTGCCTGCCACACTTGGTTGCACTTGCAGGTAAGACTGATGACTCGGGGCCATGCAGTGTCTGATTGTCATGTTTATCAAAATTACAGTTAAACAAAAATAAGATTTCCAAGGACTAAAAATGAATTTTTTTACCACCCACTATAGGACTGTTTTGTACAGGGTGATGTGAACTGGTTAAATGTATTAAATGGCCCAATTCAATTCAACAGATATTTCTTAAGCACCTTCTTTGTGGTAGGCCCTGTTCAGTGATACAAATATAAAGATAGGTAATGCATGACCCCTGCCCTCCAGGCCTGTGTTCTCTGCACTCTGCCTCATTTTGGACCATGGAATTTGAAGTAAAAGTATTATGTCTGTGTTATCCCCTTGTGTGTGTTCAGACACAGTCTTTCAGAAAGAGGTAGTAGGAGGCAGTGGTTAAGAACATGGCCTACACAGATTGCTCTGGTTGAGATTTTGACCCCATTATTTACTGACAGTGACTTCATACTTGACTTAACCGCTCTGTGTCTCAGCTTTCACCCTCATTAAAATGGGGATAATATTATTCTACCATATGAAGATTAAAGAGTTAAGATATATATTATATATATAATGTATGAATATATGTGTGTATGCAAGATATATATATATAGTCCTAGAACAGTGTCTGGTACCTAGTCAGCATTACATAAGTGGTTTTTTTTAAGCTATTTTAGAAAATGTTCTGACATTGTCAAGATCATTTTAGGAGAAAGAAAAAAAAGAGGGAGATGGCTTAGCTTCACAAAATCTTATTTCTAGATTTGTTCAGTTGGTAAGCTGAAGCAGGTCTAAATAGGATATATGCATTCTAATACCTTTTTCTTAAATTTAAACCTCCAGCTTTGTTCACCATGGGTGTCAGTTAGCTATCTGGTTGTTCATCGCTACATTTAGTTGATTCCTGTTAATCATGAAAGCAGAAATATAGTACCTGTTTTGTTCACTGGCCTATCCTCTGCACACAGAAAAGTGCCTGAGCATACATATCAGGTTCTCAACAAATATTTGTTGAATCATTAAATGAATGAAGATGAACATATAAATAAACCAACTAGTCATATCTGTGCTTGATTCTGGCAATGTCTTTAGAAAAAAAAAAGACTTATTTCTCCAGGTTTCTACTACATTCTACCAACAGGAGATCAAAATCCTCCCCTAACCTTCTCCTTCCCCAATTAGATAACAAGACATAGTTGAAGCATGCTATGTGATATTTTTTTAACTGTTTTTAACCAATACACCTGAAGACATAGATCCAAATGAGTATATACTACTTTTTAAATAGTAACTCCAGGTGGCCACGATGGGCAATTCCTTTTTTCAGAAGTATCAGTTCCAAACCATTTGACTGTTTAGTTTTTGCTTAAATAGTAAGTATGGTGATGACAACGGGACTGATTTCTCCACCAAAGAAACTGACCAACAAAACTTTGCATAGACTACAGACTTCTCTGTATGTTCACTTTTGTTATTAAATGTTGCTGTAAACTGTTACAAATATTTAAAATATGGTTTCCTTAGACAAGTTCTTTAGTCATTGATAGTGTTTGGTGTATACTGTGCAGTCTAAGTATAGCATGTTTAAGAATCAGGTTTCTGGGGTGAAAATGCTTTGCAAGCCAAAGTGTTGAATGAGAAATATTGCAGTTACCTAAAATTAAAAAGCCCAGTGACTTCTCTGAGAAATTTAATTCTAAATAGCTCTTTGTCAATCCAACTCAAGAAGAGTGTACCAAAGAAACTATTTAAATCTAGATACCTTATTGACTAGATAAAGACATGTCGACTAACAAGTAGGTAGAGCCAGAGCAGAAAGTAAACATGACTTGGACAATATATTAGATTAGAAAAGCAGATGCAATGATAGAGATTTAAAATAAAATAAAATAAGAATACAGCAGCATCAAGGAGCTAAGAATACAGGGCCTAGACTACCCATGCTGTGAATCCTAGAGGCAGGCGATGATTCAAATGGAGGCAAAACAGCTCAGTCTCAGAACCACAATTTAAATTCAGCTTAGAAGCCTTGGTCACAGACCCCAAGCAGAAATGGCTCTCCCAACCGTATTTTTGTTCCTTCTGGCTAACAGTTTCCAACTCATCAGAATTTAACAGGTTGAACAATACATTGCCCATCTGCAGCTGTTGAGACAGACATATGCATTCCCATTTTAATTCCCCATATGGATCCATTCCTGTTACTCAGTCTCTCCACTATCAGAGTATTGAGATTTGCAGTGAGGTGCGGGGGGAAATTGTCAAATAGGAAGGGACTAGAGAATTTAGAGGATTCTAAGAAGGTGCTGGACTGCCTAGAGCTGCATTGTCCAATAGAACTTTCTGCAATGATGGAAATGTCCTGTGTCTGCCTCATCCAATACACATGTAGCTATGAGTATTTAAAAGTTGCTAATGTGGCTAAAGACCTGAATTTTTATTTTATTTTATTTTATTTTATTTTGTTTTATTTTATTTTATTTTAGCTTAAATTAATTTAAGTTTAAGTAATATCACATGGCCAGTAGTTACCATACTGGACAGTAAAAGTCTGGAGGACACTGGCTATTTCAGAAGTGCTAACAAGCATCCCCAGAGTCATCATTGCAATGACTGGAGACCAAAACTCTTATGCACTGAAAGGCCTCAGATTCAATTCAGATGGCTGCCAGAGCTGTGTCCCATACTTTCTTTCCTTTGAGGTGGCCCCAACCTAACCCTTCCAGGCAAGATGTCTGGCTTACAGAAAATGGTTTAACTTGCTCCTGTTCCCTCTCTTCCCCAGAGCAGCATGCTGTTCAGGAACTGACCAAGGCTGCTATGAGTGGCGTGGGCATTGATGGGGAAGTGCTCTCATATTTGGAGTTGGCCCAGGTTTGTAACAATTTGCTTTTTACCTTTTAAGTGTGTTCAACCAGTTCATTTAATGCTGATAAAACATTCCACTGTTGCATCTGTCTAAATAAAGATGTCACCACTGAGTCACAGAGGCCCCCCCGTGTACACTGAGAAGATCTGAGAGTTTTACATTTCATGCACCATTCACCCTGCTGGGCTTCATTTGAAAAAACAACAAGGACCTCACCCCCACACCAGCCCCACTGGCCCCCGAGGCACCAGCTTCACATGTGGGAGAACAGTTCTGGGCTTGCTAGGGAAAGGTTTTGACTCTCCTTTTTAAATTCTTGGACATGTATTGGCCAATATCAAACAATTTCTAGAATTCCATGAAGTCCCGTTGGACCCCACATCCCACTGAAGCTGTATTCTAAAATCAGTATTGGTCAATATTGATATTGTGATTCTCTAATCCCAGTACACACTTGCACTCTTCTACAGAGGGTCCGAAATCCAGCTTCGGCTTTGTAACTGAACAACTTATTCGAGGCACAAAGCTAAACTCCGCCTCAGTTTCCTCATCCATAAGAAATAGGAATGGTAGTTCATACCTGATCAACCTTACAGATTATTTTGAGAATGAAGTGAGAGAGTATGTTCAAAAAAGAGCACTGAAGAGTGGAAGCCCTCTCATAATGCAAGGCACATATGTGGGATTATCCAGTCCCTGGCATAGACTTATTGACAATGACATTACACTCTGAAGAAACTAAGAATAAATTCTTCAGTCTCTGACCTGTTGGTTTTGGCTTTCTTTGTTCCCTCTCTCAGTTAGGACAGTGGTTTACTGAGTCTTACATTAGGCAATTTAAATTGGTATTTCTCAATCATGGGAGAGGAGGTGCTTTCAGGGAGAGTGAGGCACACAGCAGGTGTAACTCAGGCTGTTCAACTGTGGCCATAGAAGATGGCTCAGATTCAAAAGGGAAAAAGTAGACTAGGACTTTACAATAACCTGTTCAGTCTGACTTAATATTTAATCAGTATTTGTTATTTTCTCTCCATGTACCAGGCACTGCCCTAGACAAAAGGGCATGCAGATTCAAACAGTAGATTCTCTGCCCTTGGGGCAAATTATAAGCAAGTGAGAAAAATAGACACAAGCACCAATTAGTAAAATCCAATGTGAAAAACAACCAAAGAGAGGTTACAGTAAAACTATGAGCAGACATCAATTGCAGAGGATCAGCAAGCCCCCATCAAAACTGGTTGTCCACACTTGGAATTTGGGGTCTTTTGAAAGAGGCCTGGGGGATAGTTTGTGACTTGTGCTTTGTGATTTGTGTTCTCTCCAGTAAGTATTCCAGAATTTTATATAGGTCCAGTCTTGAGGTAATCATTTGCAGTTGTGTTTGTTTGTTGCTCTGTGTTCCAGCCCTATCCCTCCCCCACCCTGCCCACACATACATCTGCAAGGAAATAATATTACTGCTAAGTGCTGACAGGCCTTGGGAGAAAGAGTTTAGGCTGGAGTCTCCCATATATATCTTAGCTCATTCATTAGACCCTAACACAGTAGTGTACTGGTAAGTATTTAACAATGAGCTTGGAGACAGGTGGGCCCCTGATCTGTTGCATTCTATAATGCCTATGATATAAATTTTCGACCTGGCCAATTTTAACATGAAGTCTCTGAACTCTGAGTAGGGAAGAAATATGCACAATTGACTTTCTTGAGCAAGTACAAGCCAAATCCAGTACACCACTACCCTACTCCTACTTTCAGGAAAAAAAAAAAAAATCTAATATCAAGAAAAATTGGAAGCACCAGCCAAAATTATTTATGGCCTTGGGGTTGTGATTTTCAGAGAGTTTCTTGAGTTAGTTTCTAAGGGTTCTGACTTTTCTCTTGGCCTCCATCCAGGGCGATGTGGGCCCCAGAAGAAACCAGCCTATAGGTTTCAGAGTTTCTCTTGATCCAAGAAACTTGAAGAACACTTAGCACAAGAATGGATGTCTGAGAAAGGGTATAGACAAAAGGAGTGAGGGATGGGAGGAGACCTGCCAAATTTAGGGGAGAATGGAGATTGGCTGATTTTAAGCGTCAGGTCTTTTTTAGTCACGGCTACCTCAGTGCCACCTCCCTGAGCACCTGCTCAGAAAGGAGGGGTGGGGTGTTCAGATCTTTTCCACCCTGCCCACACTGCTTATGTAACCAAAGGACAGGTATAGGACAGTCACACATTCTGCAGTCTCCTCTTTCAGATCTTTGGCCCCAGCGAGCTCTGACATGCGACACGGAGTATTGCGTTGCCCAGGCTTCCTTAAACGGAGATGACATCGCTACTTTCTGCTTGCTGTTGGCTGATGCCTTCCAGAGGCCACAGTCACTTATCACTAGAGAGCCAGGTGGTGGGGGAGAGGGAAAGGGCAAGGCATACTTTAAACTCCTGATCTGATACAGTAATTATTTTTGGTGTACCTATCACAGCGAATAAGGGAGGGGTGTGCCAAATGCTATACTTAGCTGGAATAAGAACCATCCGACTTCAGAAAACAGAGTCTGACCCACTTTTGGTCACTTCTCTGCAGTTTCACAATGCCCACCAGTTGGCCGCCTGGTGTTTGCACCACATCTGTACCAACTACAACAGTGTTTGTTCCAAGTTCCGCAAAGAAATCAAATCGAAATCTGCAGGTGAGACTGTTGGGTCCCCATTCATCCAAATCTTATCACCTCTGAAGTGTTTACTCTCTTTTCCCTTGAGAAGGAATGGGCAGCAAGCAGGTCATCAAGAGGTCCCGATGACTGGCTGCTGTTCACATTTATGTGACATGACACGGGGATTATAGATTAGGAATTATCTTTGGAGAACTTCGTGCTTGGGTGTTTAGGTGGAGTGGGGTTCAGGGGAACATGCTGCAGAGCATGCTGAAGTTGTCAGCGCAACCTTGTCTAGGAAGGCAGGCTTCAGGGCAAGCTTATACTCTAAATCAAGTGGTCTCAGGTTCAGGTGCTCTATGCCCAGATATATGACTTTAGGGCAAGTGATTCTACCTCTCGTGACTTCAGTGTCACAGTCAGTAAATGGTCCTAATCATAGTCTCTGCACATCTGATTGTTGAGAGGGTATATGGTAATCATATACGTGAAGCTTTAAACACAGAACCTAGCACATAGAAGCAATCAATGAGCAACAAGATCTGTCAACCTTTTTCTTCACCAGACAACCAGGAATACTTTGAGCGCCACCGCTGGCCCCCTGTGTGGTACCTGAAGGAAGAAGACCACTATCAGCGTGTGAAAAGGGAACGAGAGAAGGAAGATATTGCACTAAATAAACATCACTCGAGACGAAAGTGGTGCTTCTGGAATTCATCTCCAGCAGTCGCCTGAGGAGGAAGAAAAAAAAAATCAGTAATCCAACACACCACTTTTAAAAGCACTACTATAAAATTAGTCTTATTATTAGAGATAAGATGCAGTTCAGGTTTCAGGCACTGATCTTCCTCCACATTTGTGCGTTTATCTTTGTTGGGATCAAAGCACAAGCTCATGATCAGTGAGCCTGGATAAAAAGGGAAGCTGATGCTTACTGCATTCCTTAAACTTATATGTATATTTTTTGTTAGAAGGCTTAATAAACCTTAGTCCATTATTTTGGGTTTTTTTATACAAAGGAAAAAAATCCAGCTTTCATGTTTCAAATTCCAAATTGGAAAATATTTTTATATGGTCTCTTGTATTTTGTTGAAATAAAAATACTACATATTACTTTATTTTACAGGCCACAAATTAACCATGAAGACACTCTGTGATTCTCTGCCCACATGACCACAGAGCATTATTACATAATTAGAGGGTTATCCTTTTGTTGTGAACTAAAGGATTGGAATGAAATTCCCCAAAGTGCAAGTTGGAAAGTGTTTAATCTTTGTTCTGCTGAAAAGCACTGGTATAATTACCAAGTCAACTCCAAGAAAGTGTATTGACAATATTTGCCGCGTAAGTGCTAGTAATTATATGGTTATATGTGCCATGTAAAATATAGTGATATCAAATCTTCTGTTGTTTAAAATGTCTAGATTCAAGAGGATAATCTTTATAATCATTAGAAGGGCTTATTAAATCCCAGCATTATTCAGGGCAAACTCACTGGTGGACCTGAATACAAAAGATACCGTAAGAGTGTTGGTGTTAGGATTGCTGTATTAGGGTTTATGTCCCTCAGTATTCTGTGATCTTGCCATGCTTCTGCATGTGGATTCTCTACTGACTTGAATGGAGTTGGGTCAGGACAAGGGTCCCCGAACTCTGTCCCACTGTCTGCAGGCTTGTCACATCTCACCACCAGAAACAAGCTTCCTCAGGTCTCTCACCTGCAGCCAACTTCACTTTGTGAGACACATATTTTTAACTCTTCCCAGGGAAAATCCATGTCACTACAGAAGCAGGCCAAGGCAGACCACCCACCCTTGCTGAAATTCAGTGGGGCCTGTGAAGGCGCAAAGCTGGAGGCTGGGTCTTCTGGGGTCCTTACATTTTCCAGTGCAGACAAGAATCTTATTTCAAGAGTCTAAGAAATGGTGCTATTGTGAGTTCGATCTGACCCTTTGTCATTCTGAGTTTTCAGTGTTAAAATAGAAGGTATTGAGCAGGGGAGCACTCAAGAGGCAGTCAATCACTGCTTCTCTATAAATTAAAATGTTACAGCATTCATAACAGCATTTTAAGGCCTCAGCTCCATATCTACCATGGGTTGTATAGTGGGGGCTTGGGCTTATTCTGTTGGGAGGTGAATTTACTGAAGCTAAAAGCTATGGATTTTTGTGTTATGTTTTTCTTCTAGCTTTCAGAAGTTGAAAAAGAGACAGCTAAGTCTAAACTCCATTGTTGACCATCATATATATTTGAAAGTTTATCCAGATTATAGATGGGTATTTATTAGTGGTAGTGGAAACATACCAGATAAGAGTTTGGAGAGTCCCAGAAATGCATCACCCTCTCATGACAAGGGAGGGGGACAGTAGAGTAGGGATAGATGGTTATATGTGCATCTACTTTAATTTTTTGTCAATAGAGTTGTAAATCATTATGGAAGGAGAAAGGAGACAGAATGAGAGGATAAATGTCAAGACCAAGACTCAGGAAGAATAGGCATATATCCCATCATAAAATGGTAAAGATTGAGTTTTGAGTTTTTGATGTGTAATCAGAGTTGAATTTATACAACCAAAGCTCCCATTTGATTGTAATCTTGCCAAAATGTAATGGATGTATAAATGAACCTGGGGTATAAGCAATAATATCCACTAGTGTTTGTTATCAGCTACTGTAACCAAGTGGCTGGTTCATTTGGTTGATGCTGATTATGGCCTTTAACCATGGTGGTTTGTGTTTTTTATTTCACACACAAAAAAATAAAATCATTTAGCTACAAAATTTTTCGATTTTTTTTAAGTACTACCATCATTATCATGTTTGTAACGTTAATAGCTTTTCTAAAAACTTTCAAAACTTTAAAGGTGCTTGTGTGTGCTCCAGCAACAAGGCAGCTTGAATGACTGTGATCTTTGTTTTCAGTGTTGCCAGCTAAGATTCCAGCACTACGATGTAAATGAAGGATCTGGTTCTTTGCTCTTGGCTAATACCATTATGTCACTAGACATAGTACAGCTTTGGGAAAACAACAGAAATGTCTCTACCCTAATGGACTTATTATAATATGGATTTGGGCAATCTGCCAGCAATCAAGTGGAAGGTTGCATTGGTGGGCTTATGGAAATCAGTCTTTTCTTCAGAAACACATCTGAGAAAGACTTTGGGAAAATGTGTTAACAATTTCTGGACTTATAAGTGGTGTAATGTTTACCCAAGCTCAGAGGGAAGAAGAGTCTCCAATGAGATCCTGTAAAGGGATTTTCTGAGTAGAAAGTTTCCATAACTCCATGGAAAGTAGTTGACAACTATAAAAATAACTGCAGAAAGAAGACAGTGAGATTCCCAATACATTCCCAAACCTTTTTAAAGTGGGTGGTCCAGATCATGGAACCTTTTACATAATGCACACCAGTGGAGTCTTACCTATAGAAAGTCTTGGTCTAACTTTTTCTTAGGGCAATGCCTGGCAAATCATCAAGGCTCTCAACAACCCTATATTGGCATTATAGGAACCACAAATCCTACTTTGGCGGTAACTCAAGTATTTTCATTGTGGACATTCAAGAGCAAGAATTTAGTATTTCTAAGAGTGTTGTATGGTACATCAGTTGTTAAATTTCAGTTTTTATCACTGTGACATCAGCTAAGTAGAATGAATTCTACTAATCAGAGGAAAATACAAAGTGAATTACAAGTTTGGAAACTATTTTATGACTGTAGCATTTCTGAAATGAATTCTTTTCTGCAAGCTGAAGATTGATCAGGCTTTTTCTTGAACTGGGTTTTATACGCGCACACACACACACACACATACATATACATGTATATACATACACATAGGGTATTTCTTTAATTGAATGTCCTAATTGGATGCTAGCAGATGAGTAGCAATAAATCCTTTTTTCTAAAAGAATGTGACTATTGTGTAAACGATGTGTTAGAGGTTAGCCAGGGAGAATGTTTGTGCATGTGTGTAAGTAATCAAGAAGCAGCATAATGAAGCAAAAAAATTTAAAAAGGCTAAGAGCAATTAAAATCTAAAAAAATAAGAAGGCCACTGACCAAAGCCATGGAAGCTGAGTTAAGCACTCTGAGCTATAGGTATGCTCTCTTTCTTTTAAAATGCTAATTTATGACATTACTCTGTATCTCATGACTTAATTTATTTTCAGATGAAGACTTTGTTCTTTTGAATTTCCAATTAGGCAGGTACTATATTCGACATGAAAAGGCACTGATGTGACAACACTGGTGACCTCCTATAAAAGCAATGCTTCTGGAGAAGAAATACTGTTTCCTTTGGCTGCATTTTAAAAACTTCACCCTGTGCTGATGGTACCTCTAAATTGGGTATTTTTACTTAAGTCATTTAGATGCATAATTTTTCACTGAGTTCATGGGCAGGTGCCTCATCAGTAAGATATTTACAGACTATAGTCTACAAAATATGGAAATCATTTAGGAGCAGGTAACTCTTGGGTAGGAGTCAATTAATCATATCGTCACAAATTCATAAACATGAAAATGCTAGCTAGAAAGAACAGTAGGAGACATGAAGTGACTTGCCAGCAACTCACTCCTGTGGTTTACCATTTCTATAGAAACAGAACATTTTAGTGACATGAATTTCCAGTAGAATGTAGATGAAATAAATGATACCCAAATGTGGCCTTACGGTAAACTATTTGAGTCTGAATACATTCTCAACCCCAAAGACAATGGTTATATTTTACAGGTGCTCAATGAGAAAGAACTTGTTCACTTTTCTCTGTGTGAATGCAAACCAAAGTTCAGGCTTTTTTCTTATTTTCTCCCAGTTTAATAAAAGAAACCTCCTTTTGGTTTGACAATTCATGACAGTCTCAATTGGAGTGATAATACCCATGGAATGTTAAGTTGAACTGTTGTGTGAAAAGATACACAAATTCTCTAAGCTTTAGTCACCTAAAAAATAGGAATAGGCTTCACTGAGTTTTTGGTGCAAACTAAATGAAATGATTTAGGTAAAGCACCTGGCGCAGTGCCTGGCACGTAGTAAGCATTCAGTAAATGAACCTGTGTACTAAGGACATGTTGACTACCAAGGCAAGAAATCCAAGAGAGAGTACAATGCCGCATGTTTTAAAATAGAACAACATGGTCTTTTCCTGCCTTTCTCTTAAACCAAGCACCAACTTTGCTGGTTAATGCTTAATGACAATGATGTGATTAAAAACTAGAAACTAAGGACTATGGGAAAGTAAAAAAAAAAAATAGGCTGAGAGAAAAGGCAGGTGGTGGGAAGATAGAGGAGAGTATGGCACTTTTCAAGAGTAATCCCCACCCCTAGACCTCTGCTGTTTCTGTGAAATAAGGGCTAGGCCACCCCAAAGCCAAACTTGGCTAAGTCTCCGATTTACTTGGAGCACTTTCTTTATTATTACTCCCAGTCATTTTTCTCTTATTTTTCTTAAAAATCAGATGCAGAGAGTCTAGTTTACCACATTCCTCAATGCTCCTCACTGCTGAGCACTGTCATTTTCAGTCAGTATAAGGGCCTTTCTTTTTTATTTTCCCCTTCTTCAATAATATCCAACCCCCATAAGATTTTCAATGTATGTCTTTAAACATGTGGACATCTTTCTATACAGTGTTGTTTCATGTATGTGATCATTACACAAATGGTGTTACATCATAAATGTCATCCTATCTGCTTTTCATACTCCACACTGACTTTGGAAACCCAGCCATGTTACAATATGTGCATCCAGCCTTCTTTCCCCAAGGCTTCATAGTGTTCTTAGACTGCTTCCACATTTTACTCTCCATTCCACTGGTGATAAAAACCACTAGTCAGTTTCTACTCCCTGGCACTACAGTGAACTTGTACATGCCCTGAGGTCAAGATCTAAAATCGATTTAAGGTCCCACTCCAGACATACAGAATCAAAGTGTCCTGAGGTGATGAACATGCATGGGAACCCATTGCTGGTTGGACTCAGCAATGAAAAATTCTTCCCTGCTCCTAGCACTAAATATGATTCTACAGAATTTAAGGGTCATAAAAAATCTGAAAGATTCTGGCCCAGCCTGGAGACTGGCTGTCCTCTAGCCAAAAAAAAAAAAAAAAGTGGAAAAACTGGGCTTAAGGTCCTGCTGCTTGAGAGAAAGAGACTTTCCTGATGAAAGTTATTAGATATTGGAATGAATTAGATAATCCCATCTGGCCTTGGTATTTTGTGTCATCTGATAGGATAAGACCGCTTCTCAAGAGCCCCTTGAATATTAAGATTCCCGGATTATCTGCCTTGAAAAAGTTTCTAGTGAGTTTGTGCACTGCCATTGAAGATTGCTTTCTAATTTTATTATTTCACACATGAAGTCTAAAGAAAAAACAACTCATCGGTACAAATTCTATAGATTATTCAAACTATCCCAGAGCCTTTCAGATTCCTTATGACTCTGGAATTCTGTAGAATCATATTGATAGGGGAATATAAAACTTCCCTTTCCCCTTGTTTCCTGCTCTAGGTGGTAAAGCACAGAGCAGTAACACCTAATTCATTAGATGGAGTATGTTCAGACCACTGTGACTTCTCTCCCAACCCCACCCCCACAAAGATGTTTGAAACTCATTGCCACCATGGCCAGGATAGCATTGCCTTTATATATCTGAAAGATTTCTTAGTAAGTGACCAAACATCTGAAATTTCCAACTCTTAGAGAAATGGGCTTACCAATCTTTATAAAAAAAAAAAAAAAAAAAAAAACCTTTGAGGCGGACTCTCTCCCCAGCAGATTCTTTCTGTACTGCTAGCTATCCTTACTGCCATTTTGCTTCCAATTGCATAAATAGCCAAGATGATGAGGCTTTGGTATACTAAGATGCATTTTCACATGCTCCTTTAGTCTTATTCAAATGTTTCTTCACCATGCCTAACTGGATAGATTGATGTTTCAAGTCTTAGCACCAAATTATCAAAGTTCAAAAAACTGATGCGAGAATCATAATATTAACAGTTAACATTTTTTAGTATATTTCGTGGCCAAACACAATGATAAGTGCTTTCTTGCATTTACCTAATTTAATTCCCACGACGTTACCTTATGGGGAAGGTAGTGGTTTCCCCAAAGCAGCCCCTGTGAAGAATAGTCACATGTGAGTGGTTTATTTAGTAAGCACCCTTAGGTAAGACCAACAAGGGAAGTGGAAAGAAGGTGGAAGGTAAGAAGCCATGCAGAGGTATGGTGACAGGCAATCCCACTGAGCCTGGTCTCGAGGCATGCTCTAGAACTGTAAACTATGCCTCAGATTTGTCTTTCATATTCCTGCACCCACCAGTGGTCAAGGCTAAGTGCTCCAGGCAGAGGAGTAGTAGGGAATATGTGTAAACTTGTGGATATTTTAGGCTTTCTGGCTTTGGAGAGTTGGGGGAAGTAGCCCCAATAGCATACAGGAAATCCACCATTGAGAATAACAGGTGTGGGCTCTTGAAGGTAAACAGAAGAACATAAAAGCTGGAAAGCAAAAAGGATCCAAGCACATCTGGTACTGATATGCCCACCAACATCTATTTTGAAATTCTGAAAACAACCTGGACTATTTGATGGGTCTCACTGATAGAAGTTTTGTGTGCTAATGAGTAAATGTGAATGAAAAACATTGCATCCTCTTTCACTTCTATGTCAAAAAGCTTCTGAAATTAATTTGAAGAACATCAAATGATAAATTTTCCTTGATTAACTTTTTAGAATTATAGAATCTCAAACATAATCATTGTTCCAAAAATGTATACAAGACATTATTTGTAAAAGCATCATTGAATTTTCTCCAGATTGTGCAAAATAAATTTAATAATGATTTACTTGAAACTATACAAATTGCTGTCACACAGAATTTAATAGACTTAATTCCTGAAAAAGGCCCAAGATGGCAATTATGATTCTCTCTAGAGTCTCCCACTGTCTCCCTACATACAAAGAAATATCAATCCAGGAGAAATTATTGAAGTCTAAAGATTTAAGGCAAACTTTAAAATTTTTATTTTAATGCCAACTGCCTGATTTTCATGCTGTTCATGGCCTAATTTTGATAAGCCTACCACAGGAACTATAGTCATTGCTCAGAGCCTAAGAGATAGAATCTAGACCCAACTCCTAGTGTTAATAAATTAACAGAGCATTCCTCCAATTGCCCAAAGGCTAAGCAATTCTGTCAGCTGCAGCTATACAGCAGCGTCTCCCCTTGAATAATTTCTCTGGTCTCATTCAGATAATTCTGTGAAGAAGAGAATGGTTTTATTAATCCATATATCTTCTTGCAACTTGCTGAGGGTGGGTGGGGAAGTAAATAAGCTCATCCCAGTATCTTTTTATTTTCTTTTCATAGTTTGGGTTGTTTCTGAGTGATGGATATATGGGTAATAGAGGTGAATGATGTCTCTATGGTGATAATCTTGATACTAGCTCTTTCCAAAAATTCATCTCAGTTTCAATGGGGATGTTCTTCTCAACTACACATGTCCTAAAGCAGAAATGATTGCATTCATAACCAATTAAGATATGTCTCTTTTCTTAAAAACATTTGACATGAGAGAGGCCCTCAAAATGTCAGACCAAAATGCTTCTCAATGCTTCTGTTGAGAGTGTCTTGACCAAAAACCCACCCAGGAAGTTGGGCCTTCCAGATTGAAGATAATTTAAGATCTCATTTCTCCTAAAACGGACCACCCAGTCCCAGTAAACTCTGATAACAGATTCACTTTGATCTTCAAGTCTGGAGGATGCGTTACAGCTGTCACTTTTCCATCCAACCCTCTCTCTCTCACCCTAAGCCTGAGTCCTGCTTCTAGTCCTAGCTCTGTAGAAATTCCATTTGAACAATATCATGCCATATGCAAGTAGATGATGCAAATGAAAGTCTTGGATGCTGTGTGGTAGAATAGGTGAAAAAGTTCCACTTTTCAAATCCTACAAAGGTTCTTAATGAACATCTTAAACCCAAAATTTCTGGTATCACAATTAACTTTCCCATCTGCTATATTTTGTCTTATCTTTAGAAACTTTGTGATCATGTGTTGATTTAGTTCTTCTTCTACCTTGCCAAGGGTTGATCTAAAGATTATCACAAACCATTTCAATTCATCTAGGAATCTCTGAACTTCTACTATGCATCAAAAATAATATGAGACCCAATATGGCTTCAGAGAGCATCTAAGTATTAGTTGGACACACCCAAACAAGACAATAAGTAAACATGCCTATATTAATACTATAGATGAGGTATGGAAAACAGGTTTCATTTCCTCTGCTTACTCAGATTAATAATGCATGGCTGTGTTTTGGGTTGTTCTGAGCCATAATCCAAGCTACAGGGCAAGCTACAGGGCAAAAAGAGCTGGTGTGTGACATGATTCTGGGAGAATGAACTAATAGCATAATTGTCAAGTTTTATTTATTCCACAGATATTGATTGCACAGATACCTGTCTAATATGTGCAGGCATTTTTCTAAATACCAATGTCCCTATTATTATGGAGTTTATATTCCAGTGTGGGAAGCAGGCAATGAAAACCAACAAAAATTATGCATTTTTAACAGATAAGTGCTATGAAGAGAAAAAGGAAGAAGATAGAAAATAATCAAGAATATCATTTTAGGACAAAATAGGTGAAGGTTGTCAAAAGAACAAACGTCCAATTATAAAATAAGTCTGGGGATGTAATATACAGCATGGTGACTATAGTTAATAACACTGGATTGTATATTTGAAGGTTGCTAAGAAACCAAATCTTAAAAGATCTCACTATGAGGAAAAAAAAAATATCTACAGCTATATGTGGAGACAAATGTTAATTAGACTTACTGTAG
Source organism: Macroglossus sobrinus (assembly GCA_004027375.1). Classification (NCBI taxonomy): domain Eukaryota; kingdom Metazoa; phylum Chordata; class Mammalia; order Chiroptera; family Pteropodidae; genus Macroglossus; species Macroglossus sobrinus. The sequence continues at coordinate 926,631 of PVKZ01000300.1, forward strand.
AGATCATTTAGTAGTATATACAAATATTGAATCATTATATTGTACATTCGAAACTAATATAATGTACATGTCAATTATTTCTCAATTTTAAAAATACTAATTTAGGCAATGGTGGTCAGGGAGGTTCTCTCCAAGGAGGTATTATTTGAGCAAAGACCTGAATTGAATCAGAAATTTAGAGAGAACACAGCAGGTCCAGCTTGTCTCTACATCACAATGTTTGGGGCCTCAGCTAAGACTCGAAGGCCAGAGGCAGCTAAATGGCTAAGGGCTGGAATCATCTGAAGGTATGCCTACACTCACAGATTTGGTTGACTCCAGCTCTTGGCTGAGACTTCAGCAGGGCAGTTTACTAAAACACCTTAATAAGTTTTTATCATGGGGGTCTCCCTGCCTGGGCATGCTTGGCTTTCTTAAAGAATGACAGCTGGGTTCCAAGAGTGAGTATCCCCAAAGAAGACAGTAGAGGTACACGGCATATTTTTTATTTAACCTCAGGATCACGTGGTTTCACTTCCCTATTGGTTGAGGCAGTCAAAAAGGACTATCCAAGTTCAAGGGGAGAGGACACAGACTTCACTACTCAATGGGAGGACTATCAAGGTCAGTTTGTAAGAAGCACATATGGAATGAGAGATAATGTTGCTGCCATCTGCCACAATACCTTAGCACAAAAGAGTTGAATGGTTTTCCAGAGGTGGCTTTCGATTGGTGAAGCAAGGAACAGGAGCTGGAAAGGCAATGAAGGATACTATGTGCCCAAAAAGAGAAAAGGTGGAGTCATGGCCCAGAGCAAAGAGGAAAAGGTCTGGCACCACTTACATTTGTTTCATAAGCAAATTTACTGCCAAGACTACTCTCTGATTTTTCTTGCCTGATTCCTGCATTAACCCATGCTCACTTAGACAGGAACTCTGCCCACTTTACCCAAGCTTTTGGCCATTAATATGGATGACTCTACCAGTGGGCAGCCACCAAGTTTTAGCAGCTTTAACTGTTTTGAAGATTATTGACCCCAAAGAGTCCCAGCTGTTTGCCTATTGGATCTCCCAGGTAAGAAACAATCTCGTTTAAAGTCATGTCCTCTCATTACCTTCACACAAACTCTCCAGAGAGAGTCTGACCTTGAACTAATGACCTTTTATTCAGTAAAAGTTCAAAAACCAAATATTTCTTCATAAACAGCAATAGCAACAGCAACTATATTCCTTTTTGGTTGAGGAAACAGAAAGCCTAAAAGTCAATACAAAGTACTAAAGGTACGGTGCCTGTGTTTCGAAGCATATGGGTGATTCTAATGTGCATGGAGGTTGAGAACTACTGCCTTATCTGATTTGTCCTGATTCCTTCCTGGCTGCTTCCCTTGCTACTCCTCCCCTTGCTTATTGTGCTCCAGCCCTGCTGGTCTTCTTGACGAGCCTTTAATAGGCTAAATGTGTTCTTCTCCTGTGGTCTTTGTACATCCTGTCCCCTCAGCCACCAGCCACTCTTTCCCAGATTATGTGTTTGACTCACTCAATTCAGGGACCAGCACCAGGACCATAAAGGTTCAAGAAGCAACCTTCTTTCCCCTTGGACATTCCACTACACAAGCCTCTTTGAGTTTCTATCTATTTGTACAACCATCTTCAAGGAGGCCTAAAGGGTTCATGTGATAACTGGAAGTAGCCATCTCAGCTTAGAATTGGAAAAGAATTCAGCCTTGAAGTTCTGTCATTATACACATCACTGCTCACTTGTCTGTTTTACCATCAGAACAAAAAAGCAGTGACTTGGCCTCCCACATGGCTCCTTCTCTGAAAATAGTCTCTTCATCGTTTCTAGGTAAACTCATTGTTCCACTTTCTGCCCAGCCCCCGCCCAGGCTGCAACCCCAATCACTTTCTGGCCGCTCACTCTATCTGACTCTAAGGAGGCTCTGTGTGTGTGTGTGTGTGTGTGTGTGTGTGTGTGTGTGTGTGTGCATGTACATGCAGAAGGAGGGGAGTGGGAAGAAATGGCCAGCAGGAATGTCCGTCGGGAGGTTCCAGTGCAGTGATGAGAGCCAGAGGAGGGGCGTTGAGGCGAAGAAATGTGTCCCCTCCCCCAGGGTAACATTTTCAAAAAGAAGCATCCTGTCTCTTTGTATCAAAACCACTAGCTCTTATGTATTCTTGGGCATCTGGTATTATAAAGTTCCAGATGTTCTGCTCTTGGTTTTCACAAACTTCAACAGGAACTTATATTCAGATCATTCAAGGTGAATGGAAACATGGCAGATGATGTCTGAGACAGGTGTCAGAAAAAGTATTCATCTAGGAGGTTTCCTGAAGCCATCCAATTGCCAGATTTGCAAATATTTTGAGCTCAAGCTCTTCACAATAGTATGACTGTTGTTTTCAAAACCACAGGCATAAACATTCTAGAAGGAACTCTGAGTCCCCAGCCCATGTTTCAGCAGTTTTCAAACCCCTCTCCATGATGATCGGGTCCTGGGCAACACTTCCAAACTTTCTCTCTACTCCTGTTGATTTACCTGGTCAGCGTGAGAACGACAACTCACTAGACAGAGTTGGCAGTTTCTCTCATCCCTGCCTCGAGGAAATGGAGGAAGGGCCAGGACTTTCTGATATTTCTTACCTGACAGAGAAAACCTCAGGACTTCCAGAGGCAACCTGGAGGCCACTATTTTCTTGGGGGCCTACTTTTCTCTGCCAGCAATGGAGATGGGAGCAGGTTGTGTCCCTTCCTGAAGTCAGCTGGGCTTCTTGAGCTAACTGAGCCACCCAACAGCTCCCCACAGACAAGGACTAAAGTCTGTCTTTGAGAAGCAGCAGGCAGCCCTCACTTGGCTCAAGGCCTCAGCCAAGGTCTCCATTCCAGCTTCACCAGGAAATCCTGACATTCAGGATTATTGAGTCCTTAACACCATGAATATAGCTGAGACTTTGATCGCCTTAGGCTACTCATATCTTTTCTCCACCAGATAGAACCTGGAAGCAAGAAAAGATAACTAAAAGACCCCCAAGCACACAACTACTATTTTTCTTTCCACTCACTATAAACCTGGCACTGTCCTCACAACAATTCTAATACATCCTCATCTGCCCTAATATAAACCCTGAATTGCAGTGAGGAGACAGAGGCTCAGGGAGGATGTGGCAAAGGTAGTGGTAGAATCCCACTCTGTCTGATTCTAATTCCACTCTGCGGCGATCTGCTATACAGCTTCCATTTGTTTTACAAATGAGAAAACAACCTAGACTGGTTAAAGCATTTACGAGGTTTACACACTTGGTACCAGAACAGAGATTTGAACTCACTGCAGTACTTGTTCCTTTATTTCATTTGCATGCTACATCTGTTATTTGTTTGTTTGCTGATCAGAGTTAGACAAATTTATTCTAAAGTTCATAGAGAGAGATAACATTAGCCATGTGCTATAGACCTAATGTTCATGTTCCCCCTCACATACATGTCTTGAAACCTGTGTTGAAACCTACCCCGCATGTGATTGTATTAGGCGGTGGGGGTATTTGGAAACTGATTATATCGTGAGGATAGAACCCTCATGAATGGGATTAGTGCCTTATAAAAGAGACCCCAAAAAGTCCCCTCACCTCTTCCACCATGTGAGGACACAGAGAAAAGACCGCAGTCTATGAACCAGGAAGCGAGCCCTCACCAAACAGAACTGCTGGCACCTTGATCTCAGACTTTCAGTGCTCTCCTACAGAACTGTGAGAAATAAATTTCTGTTGTTTATAAGCCACCCAGTCTGTGGCATTTTGTTAAAGCAGTCTGAACAGACTAAGATCCTATGAAATCTCTAAAAACAAGGAGAAAAAATAGGATAGCCCACTGGATGTTAAAATATGTAAGGAGAATTTACAATTAACACAGTTAATGTCAGCATAAGAATAGAGAGAAAAAATGGAATAGAATAGAAAGCATAGAAATAATAAACATTCTCAAGTACATTTTTCCTATGATTAAAGCTGTACTTCATATGACTGGGAAAGAGATGAAATTTTTGGTAAATGGTATTCGGACAACTAGGTAGCCACTTGAAAAGAAAAAATAAAATATATCCATACTTCTACATCATTTTTAACTTTGGAGATGTCAATGTGAAATAAAATAATCATTGAACACACACAAAACTGTGGATGAATTTCTTTAAATAGGACAACACAACTGATTTGAATCTTCAGGAAATAAAAGAAACAGCTGATAATTTCCACTAAATAAAATCGAAATTTATTTATGAGAATCCTGAGGGCCAGAGAATGTAAGTGCTTACCCCAGGCCACACAGAGTTAGTGGAAATTACTGAGACTAGGGCCAATATCTTTGGCCTTACTCTCAAGGTATTTCCACATGTTGTCTACTGTAATTCCCTCTTACCACTAATAACCCTTCTGTTCTCTACTTGAGTCCTTATCTGCAAACTGTCTCACACCCATAAAGCCTCTTATCTCTACCTGCACAGAGCCACAGTGTTAGGTTCCAGGGTCCTTTGAATGAAATGTGCATCTCATTTCCACATCATTAGTTGGCTTAAATTTAACCTGTGATGGGATTGTAAAGTCATCCAAAGTTCACCCATGTCATAATCTGCAGGTATAGTTAACGGATGAGCCCCAAGGGTGGCAGACATGGGCTCTGCAGCTGCATCTTCATTTTCTGCAGAGGCAGGAGGCCAGCTGGACACAGTGTTTCTCTAGTAACCCCGGTTTAGAAGACATCTCACTGGGAGAGATAACAATGACATAAAAACCTACGCCCTGCCCTCAGTGTCTTGGCAGCAAACTTGGAAATTAGGAAGATGGAGGAACTTGAGAGACCATGTAAACCAACCACTGGTCTTTTAGGAGGCGTCAGCGTGAACCCAATAGGAGATTTAAGGTAATCAATGCCAGTGTGTCAGCATAGAACAAGCTGAGGCTCAGAGAAAGGCGGAATCGGGGCAGAGTGATTGAGCCTCTACATTACACAGACAAATGGTTAGTGAGAGTCTAACCCAAGTTCCATTCCCTATTTATCCCCACTCCCAGCCCTAAGCCTTCTTGCATGTAGTACTTCTGCATACAGTTGTATACAGTTTTGCTGCTCTAACCCTCACTGCTCATAGCAGGCCCTGTAGTCTGGGTTGTCAGTTTGGATGAAGATTGAAATGTTTCAGACTCCCCGCTTCACCCTGGTACAGGCAAACATACCCTCGGGCTTTGTAATATTGGGGAAACTGAGAGTATAGTGTTTGGCATTCTAATCCTTAATTGATGAGTTAAAACTGGAGGTGAAGCTCCAATCATTCTGTCAAGTTCCTTGGGGTCACAAGGCAGAAATACAGTCTGCAGATAACAGCAATGAGGATTTATTGTAAGGGTCCTTAGGCATATTATGTAGGAAGGAAATTACCACAGTCATCTCAAGTCTCAATTCTCCCAGCTCTAGGGGCAAGGTGGGTTCAGAGTCACTAGGAAGGGACACAGAAGCACCTGGAATTCCCAAGCTGAGAGGCCTAATCTCTTGTTGTCCACTCTACATTTATCATCAGAGAGTGAAGTTGGTTTTTATACACGACATCACTTGTAAAATTCTTAATCTTTTAGAAAGAAATGATACAGGACATCTCTTGCAGAGTTCTTAATCTTTTTAGTAAACCTAGTTAAGTTTTATTCCCTCCTTTCTTGCAGGGAGGATGGGGAAGAAAGTCTCTCTCCCTCAAATCCAGATTATTGCCTCAAAACTGGTGACTCCTCAGATCCTCTGGCTATTGATAAGGGTCATCAGCCCATTGTTAGCAGAAATAGCACAGGGCCCTTAGAGTCTGAGAGTAGAGGGGACTTCAGGTCAAAAGTCTTTTTTTTACTCTTTAAGACATATATTAACCAAGCCTGTTTTCCTTCACTCACTTAATTGGCAAATCAATAATAGAAATTAATAGATACATGATTTAAATAACAAGTTCGTATCTTCTTTTCCTTGTCTAGGGACTGAGGAGACACTTCAGCAAGAAACCCAAGACCCAGCCCTGACTAAGGCAGAGAGAGCCCCATGAAAACCTAGTAGGCAGGGACTATGACCCTTCTCAGCAGGAAGCAGATGCAAGAGACCTCCCACCCCTCAACATCTATACTAATAATAAAGGAGTTCATGGCTCTTAGAAGAGTTAGAAAGGAAAGCTAGTTAGGGGTTTTAGGGTCTGCCTGCAAGATACTGAGTTCATCTTATCCTGGAAGGGGTCCAACCTAATCTGCCCACAATAAAGCAAACCAGGAGGCATTTTTTTAACTCATACAAACAAACAAGTAAGAGAAAATTAAGTACCAGTTTAAGCCAGTCATTTGCAGTTGTGCAATAAAAACAACCCAAGGACATTCAACTCACCTGAGCCTCATTATACCATCATTAAAACATGATGCATATGCCCAGAAGTTCATTAATATAAGAGACCGAATTCTGGGACCAAACATGCACAGAAAGCAAATGATGAATCACTGAGTCCTGTCAATCTTAATTGTCAACCAAGGAAGCCCACCCCTCTAAGAAGAGTAACCAGCCACAGCAAATAGGGATAAAAATCCAAAGGCTTTGTTACGAGGCCTTTTGAGCCATGCTTCTCTTGCATAGGCCCGCTTCCACGCCTGGAAGTATACTTTCCCTTCTAATAAAGTTTTTCTTTTCTGCTGTATTTCGGTGTCTTGCTCAGTTCTTTGTTGGAAACATCAAGAACCTAGACAACGTGCCGGGAGAGGATCCCCACTCTCTGGTAACAGTTTGATGTTACCAGGCACAGAACACCTCTCTGGAGCAGAGCCAACCTCCTTCACCCTGAGGCCATTTGCATTTTGGTTCATATGATATGTGGTGACTCTGAAACATGTCTCATCATTAGAATCACCAAGGGAACTTTTGAAAATTACAGATTTCCAGGCCCCACGCCTTATCTACCAAATCAGAATCTCTGAAGAATGGGGCAGCCCAGGATTCTATATTTTTATAAAGCTCTCCATGAAATTCTGATGATCAGCCACTTTGGGAATCCAGCTAAACTTAAACTGAAATGGAAGGAGGATTTAGAGGCTCTATTTGAGGTACTGTTTGCACAAGAGATGTACCCGTGGGAAGGTTCCTCCCAAAATGGTGATTTAGTATTCATATGCCTAAAGTCAGGAAAACATTGTGCTGAGGGGGTGAGGAAGAAGTACGGAGAGCACATAGTCTAGTCCCCCAACCTGTTCTAAGAACTTTGGTCTGGTCCGCTATGGAAAAGGGTGCTACAAACAGAAACCAAGTGGCCACTTTCATAAAGTGCTCTGGTCACAAGAAGCATGGGCTCTGAAAGACAGAAATGGAAACATTTTTCCAATCGTGTGCTGAAGCTGACCCACACCAATTTAGGAAAATCAAATGTTAAATTTTCAGGAATTTTGCAAGTCAGTCGACCATGAATTGGTAGTTTGCAATCAGCCACAGTGGGAGTATTTATATCACAGAAATTGGAAAACACTACAAATCAGAGCCTTCTGTTTTTTTTTCCAGAGAGTCAGTTATTCAAAATTTACCAGCACCTTATTGCCTTCTTCCTATCCTTTGGGAATACAGTGCATCTGGTACCTAAAGCATTTGGCAATCAGCTAAATCATCATGGAGTCCACCAGAGACAGTGTTAGACAACAGATGCCTTCCTCCAGCAACAGGTCTGTGTGTGACCTTGCCTTAAATAATGCTGAAGACAGGAAGCTCACTGCTTTTCATGTTGGCCCATTCCATTCTTGGGCAGCTCCAGTTTCTGGAAAGCTTTCTCACATTATGCAGAAGTTTTCTTCTCTATTATTTACCCACAATCCCATTTGCTCCATGGGCTCTCCCAGAGCTGCTTCCGGGAGAAGCCAAGCAGGGAAAGTCAAGAGTTCCTATGGAGCGAGCACTGCCCCCCTCTGAACAAGAGCGCTTTGCCACAGTCACCCCCTGGGCTTCTCCCCGTGCCTGTAATCCCCTCAGGGAGGGTCTTTACCCAAGTCTGTTTGTACTCTTGAATGTTCCATTTCCAAGGGCAGTGATGACAAAATATCGCTTTCCCCAAACCTTGTTTCCCTTTCCCCTGCCATTTAATGTGATCTCCATTTTTCTTGAACTATTCCAATTTTCTTAATGCCAAAAGCTCTGCTGCCAGAGGCGCAGCATTGATTCTGTGGAGTGATTTACACACTATAAGAAGCTCTCATTTATTTATCTGCAAGGATCCTACCCTGGGCTGGGTTGTAAGGCTGGGCCAGGAAGTACAAGGCATCAGGTTTCTGGGCCACATTGTCTTAGAAACCATGGAGCTCTGAGATAAGGCCAAGAGGGGACCCATAGCAACCTGAGGCTTCCTCCACAAGGGGTTCCCAATGTCCTTCATTGAGTAATGAGACTCCAAAGCCTACTGCCAAGTTCTGCTCTGGCCAGCTCCCAGTTGTAGAAATAGTCAAGCAATATTTGTAAAAATGGATTCCATTGAGGACATTAAGCCTTCTGAATGGGCAAGCCTCACTGGGCTTGCTTTTCTCTGAATAAAATTCATGGTGTGATGGTAAAAAGATGGGCTTTCCAACCAAACACACTTGAGTTTAAACACCAGCCTTGCTGCTAAAGAAATGACCCCATCTCTTCCAAGCTCTATTTCCTTACTTATAAAATGGGTTAGTATGCAAACTGAATGGTAAAAACCATGGGAGCACCTATAGCAGGGTTTGGCACATGTGAATGCCCTCAATGGTAGTGCCCTCTGGTTACTAAGTACTTCCTACCAACCTCTTCTGAGAATTAACAAGGGCTTTCTTCCTTTATTTGTCAAAGTAAACTGCTGTTGAGTCTCTTTGGCCCTTTGTGATAGGTAGAATAATGCCTCTCTCACAAAAATATTCCCATCCTAATTCTTGGAACCTATGAATGTTATGCCACGTGGCAAGAGATTTTTCAGGTGTGATTTAGTTAAGTTTTGTGAGATGAGGCAGTTAGCCTGGATTATCCAGGTGAGCCCACTGTAATCACCGGAGTCCTTACAGGTGAATGCGAGAGGCAGGGAAGTGAGAGACAAGTTAAGACCAAAGCAGAATTTGGAGTGATGCAAGGTAGATTGGCAGATGGTAGGCTACTGGTTTGAGGCTTAAGGAATGGCTCATGAACCAAGGAATACATACATATCTTTCAGAAAATGGAAAAGGCAAAAAAAAGTCAATTCTCCTCTAGAACCTCTAGAAGAAACTCAGCCATTCCAACACCTTGATTTTTGCCTGTTGAACCCCATTTCAGACATCCGACCTCCAGAATTATAACAGAGTCAAGTTGTTTTACTTGTTTTAAAATACTACATAGAGGTCCTTTGTTACACTAAAAACAGGAAACTAATGTAGCTCTCTTCACCTAGAAAACCCACTAAACTCCTCTTCAAATTTTGGGAGAATCCCTGGAAACCACAGCTTGGTTCTGGCACTTCTGAATAGTGAGCCACCCAAGCCTATCTGAGAGATGGAGAGAGGAGGTTAGGTCTGACTTAGGACAGAACCACCACAACAGGTAACGTTAACTGAGTGCTTCAAAGTACATTACGGATATTAATTTATTTCTCATTCCACATTTGTAAGGTGGGTACTTTATATTACTTTTTTTAATATGGGAAACTGAGGCAGAGATGTTAATTAGTTTATCCAAAGTTCATACCACTAGCAAGTTACAGGTTTCAGATTTGAACTGAAAAAGTCTTTCTTCGGAGTCCAAGCTTTAAACCACTGCTCTAATGACAAAAGGTCCCACCCTCTGAGAGTAAGGTGCTAGAATGGCCCTCTCAGATTCTCCCCTGTAGAGACTTATGCCACAGGCATGACCTGAGATTTTAAAAAACTCCTCCCTCTGGAGAATGAGGAGTGAGTGGAGAGCAGTGGAAGCTAACCTACCAGCCCCGTTTCTGAAATGCAGTCACTGTCAGAGCCCAGAAGGCTTTCTAAGACACTTAGAAAGGAGTATCCAAGATAGAGTGCTCCCCTCCCACCTTAGGCTCTGCTTTTTGCTGAGTCTCAGAAAGAGGTTTTAGTCATCTCCCAACTGGCCAGGCTGGTGTGAGTGCTCCATGTAACAGGGTGCTTGCCACCCTCCTGGACACTGCAGGGTGGCCCTTGCACAGGCATTAGGCAAGGGAAGAGTGCAGTGATGTGGCTAATGGGTTATTAGAAGAATTAATATTTGAAAGGTTCTCAGAACGTTGCCTGGCTCATAGTAAGACTATGTAAGCATTTGTTTAATTTATGAAGTGAGTTTCTTTCCTAGGCTGAAGGGTGCTGGTAGAAAGAAGAGTTATGTAAGGCAGATCTTTTCAAACTTTAATGTGTATACATATCACCTGGGAATCTTGTTGAAATGTAGACCTTGATTTCAAAGGTCTGAGATGAGGAGTCAAAGATTCTTTGTTTCTGTATCACAAGGTGATACAGATACTGCTGGTCTGTGGAGGGAGGGTGTAAGGCACAGATAACATAGACCAGAAAACCATCGTCGTTGTGGAAAGGGGTCATGAGGGTCCAGTGTGTATCCTGACTGAAGCTAGAGGTCTGGGGACTTTCAAACCTTTCTTCCTTTCTGGGCAAGTGGCTTTGGGCATGAGGCATTCCTCAGTCTGGCCACGATGGTGGCAGTGGGCCATTTCCACTGAAGGCTGGCCGTGTCTCAGGCACGAATGAGGCACTTAGCAGGAGGCCAAGGAACAAGTTGACCAGGAGAAGCCTAAACCCTTCAAAGCCTTCCCATCTCCTACAAAATAAACACCAGGCTTCTTGGGATTCACACCCATGTCGACACTACTCAAAATCCTGATCTCATTTCCACCACACTACAAGGCTTCTGAAATGCCACTGGCCGTAGACAGATGGCCTCCTATTTGATCAAACAATTTCTATCACTAGGAAGTCCCAGCTGGCCTGTGTGCTCAGACAACGAGGTAAACCTCACTCTTCTCAACTTCACAGTCGCTTTTGTGTTCCCCCCACTGTCTTCTAAGCCCTCATTTCTTAAAGTGTGGTCCATGCACCAGCAGTATTGGTATCACCAGGGAGCTTGTTAGAAATGCACTCTTTCAGGCCCCACCCAGAAGGGTTGAATCAGAAGCCGAAATTTAACAAGACCCCTGGCAATTTGTGTGCTTCTTAAAGTCTGAGAAGCACTGGCTTAAGCCATTCTATTTCTGTTTGCCTCAACCTTCACACCCAGCCCCCGTCTCAACTTCTCTCTCCCAAGCAGGTCAGCTTGACCTAGATACCAAGTATAAATTTAGCTTTTCCTCTCACTCTCCTTGGTTACCTCTCCTTTCCAATGCTTCCAGTCCATTCCTCATCTTCGTCTATCAGGGCCAATTCTGCAACCCCACCCCCACCTTAAGTTAGCCCCAGAACATGCCAGTAGCCCCTATTTAAAAATCTTTACAATAATTTTTTTCTTTCTAAATAAGAAGTAATTTGCCTGAAGTTTTAAAACTGTGACCAGACAACCTGCTCTGCACAGCGACACAACTATATTATGTTTTCCACTCTGGCCCCAGGGGTTGCCTGTCCACCAGGAGAAGGAGTCTGTCTTGCTGGGACAAAATGAGAGGCCACCACTCAGGGACAGGTATGCTTAGAGTTCTCGTCCCTGCAGCACCTTAGATAGTAACAGAGAAAACATAGAGAAATTGCAAGCAGCTGCTATTCCACACAGGTCACCAGCCAGGCTAACTCAGGTCATCTTGAGCTAGGTGGGGTTATTCCAAGGAGTCAGTTTTAGAAATTAGCCAGCAGAAAGTTCCGTCAAGGCCCTGGGAGCCTGAGGATGAATTTTGAACTTAATCTTGGAGTCATGAATGATCCTGGTTCCCTACTCACTCCCCATGAGAACAGATTTTACAATTCTTGATGAAGGCTTCTTCATATGTATTTGAGTTTTTAATCCAGTCTATCAATTTCTCTCAGAACATAAAAATATATGCAGAAAATATATATTATAAATATATACGCTTTTATTAAAGAAAATAAAAAACTAGTTCATAACCAGAGATAATCCCAATCTTGTGTGAGCCTGTTTTCTTTCTATCTTAGTCCTGAATGTCTGATATACTCACACAACTATGTTTTACGCCCTTACACATGTATGCACTGAAATATATAACATCCTTTATAAAATAGAGATTATACCATAGAATTTCATACACTGCTTTTTTAACTTAGTATGAGTACTATTTCATGTCTTTAAACGTTCTTGAAACACAATTATTCACATCATGGAATTCTGTCATGTGATTCAGTTTATAATTTGTTGACTATTTCTTTTGTTTTTATTTTTTTGCTATTTTTAATTGCTGATATCTTTATCATTTAATAAATAGTGGTTTAATAAAAAGTTACTTAAGCTTTTCATTTATTTAGCAAATATTTATTGAACACCTACTAAATGCCAGGTATTCAGACAGGTGGTAAGGACATAATGACAAATCATCGAGGACCTCATGGTCTTGCAAAGAGACAGGCAAGTAAATTAGTGCACAGAGTTCAGTAAGGCCTGCAATAAAGGGATATACGGGCTATGAAAAGAAAACCCTCAGGCATGAAAAGCAGGATTCCCAGAGTCTTTAGTGTGGATGATAATTTCAGTAAGTACTGAGTAACATGTCCCCCCCGAGATAAAAATTATTGTCATTCACATAAATGTCTTGCCTTATGCCACCTCTATGCTTACAGTGGCAATACATTTCTATGACATTTTCCATGTTTATCACATTTTCAATAATAATACATAGCTTCCCAAATCTCTTGAGGCACCAATAATTCTCTGAAGTTCCACACCATTACCACAGTTACCCATTCTCACCACTTCTTTTTCAGTAGGTTTGGAACCAGTGCTAGGATGACAGAGGTAGAATCCATCACCCTAAAGGGCAGGATCCACAGTGAATGGTGAATGGTGCAGTTCCACACGTACAAGAATACAACTCCAGACCTAGCAAAAAATAGGCCTGCAAGTCAAAAGCCAGCAGCCCGATGCTATTAACTGGGCAAATTAGGTATAAGGGGGAAAAGGCTGTTGCTCACCCAGGAGCTTTAAGTCTCCTGGGTCTCAGCGCAAGTCTGCACAGCAAACTAGGACTCCACCACTGGAGCTAGGAGGAAGCAACCCCTCCAACTGTACTACCTGTGCTGATTATAAATATATGGTCTTATATGTTCTGCCATGGTTTTCTTGTGGCTACTTTAAGATAAGTTCACATTCCTGGATAGGGAGTAGAGAGATAGTTTAATGTGTCCAGTGGCAAAGGCTGATATTTGAACTTGAATCATTCTTATTGTCAGTCTCCCCAAAAGAGGTAGCTCTTCAAACTAAGAACTGGAATTTAGATGTTGAACCTTAGTTGGAAAGTAAAATAGTGATCATGATAGTACTAACAAAATTAATGAAGAGATTGCTATGTACCAAACATTTTCATATGTACTTTACATGTCGGAACTCATTTAAAGCTCATAAATATATGAGGTAGCTCTCATTACCTTTATAGATGAATAAACTGAGGCCCAAGGGGATCCAGCTAGTCAGTGGCAGAATCCATTGCTCAGGCTCTGAACCATTACACCATATTGCCACCCTGGGGATTCTCAACCTGTCATGCATGAAAGAACCCACGCCCCCACCATGGAGTGAGATGGATAGCTATTACTAGGAGAAGCTAAGCAGCAAGTAGAAGATAAGTGAGTTGTATCTCCTAAATCAGGATTCCCCAAGCCCCAGGCCACAGACTGGTACCAGTTGGTGGACTCTTCGAACCTGGCTGCACAGCAGGAAGTGAGTTGTCAACAAGTGAGTAAAACTTCATCTGTATTGGCAGCCACTTCTCAGCACTAGCATCACTGCTTCAGCTTCACCTTAGATCATGAGGCCTTAGATTTTCAAAGGAGCAACAGTCCCTAAAGCCAGAAAGTTTGGGGACCACTGTCCTAAATTACTGGTTCTTGAACCACATATTTCTGTGCCCAACCCCCAGGCATTCTGCATGAAAATCTCCGTTGGTAGACCTGAGAATTGGTGTTTTCATTCCCTCCAGTGATTCTGTTGCCCCCAGCCCATGGGCAGCATGTAGAAACCATATTATCAGACTATATGCTATTCTATGTATCTGTTTCCCTTATGTCTTCAAGCACATCATAAAGTCTCAGAAAATTTGGGGACAATGAGAGGCCAGATAAAAGCAGAGCAATTAGTGTGAATTCCCCCAAGGGGTAGATAAATCTCAAGGAATAAAATTTAAGGCTAGCAGACTAGTTGCCTAGACCTGGAAAGGGCTGGAATATTCCAGACTGACATCATCAGATCAGAAATGTGTTCCCACAGTGATCACACTCCATTTTCCATGGATGTTATGTAAGAGCAGTGAGCTCAGCCATTAACTGGCTATTGCCTTACCACAGGCACCAAACAGATATAGTTCTGAAGTACTTAATTGGAATACTCTTAATTGGAATCACATTAAAATCCAGTCTTTATCTCAGTAGATTGGAATATATATATATATTTAACAAAATGGTCCCTGTCCAAAAGACAGCTTAATAAAAACCTAACATAAACTACTGCAGTATAAAATCATTGGACATCATTGTGATGTTTGTCAATATCACAATATTATTCTTCCATTTGCCAGCACATTCTGGATATCTGTTATGGGTTGAATTGTGTTCCTCCAAAAGATATTAAAATCATAAGCCCCAGTACCTATGAATGTGATCTTATTTGGAAATAGAGTGTTTGCAGATGGTCAAGTTAAGGTGAGATCATTAGGGCAAGCCTTAATCCTATATGACTGGTGTTCTTATAAAAAGGAGAAATTTGGATACAGAGACAGACACAAACAGACAGAATGTCATGTGAAGATGAAGGCAGAAATCAGCATGATGTATCTACAAGCCAAGTAATGCCAAAAACTGCCAATAAACCATCAAGAGCTAGTAGAGAGGGATAGTATACATTCTCCCTCAGAGCCTTTAGAAGAAACCAAACCTTCTCAGACTTCTAGTCTCCAGAAGTGTAAGATAAATTTCTGTTGTTTAAGACACTTCATATGTGGTATTTTGTTATAGCAACTGTAGCAAAATACACATCACATGACCCCAAATTATCAATCGACTGGACATTTTATATAATAATGAACTTCTCTCTTAGCTAGACTCATTCTAAAGTGCACCCAGTTTTGAGAATCACAGATTTTAGAATCGAGCATATTGTGCATCACATATTTAATAAAGAAAGACATAGAAAGAAAGAGATGGACTGAAAATACAGTCCCAAATTCTTAACAAGTCATTCACTACCACCACAGATTGGAGATGGACATAAGCAGGATGAAAACTCCAGGTAAAAGTATGCTCTAAACCCCAGTGATCTTATCTGATGAACTGAATTAACTACACGTGAGGTACCAGAACTTTTTGTCCCTCTAGCCTGAAGGTGGGGATCCTTTTCTGTTATAATATCCTCGGTGCCTAGTAGTTTTGACCCCAGAATTTGCTCAAGAAGAACTTTTTTAATTAAATAAAAAAATAAACAGCCCCTTTACTTTCTTTTAAGCTCACAACCTAATCTTAGCCATTTAGATCACTGATAGCCTTGACTATGTACCCTTAATACGCATTTGTTTGTTTGTTTGTTTATTATAAACATACACTACTCTACATTATAAAATATGCAGAGAAATAGAACTATCCAAAAGATAAGGTGAAATGTAAACATAATCTTGGCTCTTTTACCCATTACATTCTTCTACAACTCTAGGGGATATTCTTGCACACTTCTGAGCTTCCTCAGCCACTGCCACCACTATAGAGCTTACTGTTTAATGACAAGAAGGGCAAGAAAACATGGACCCAAAGCAATGAAGGTTTTTCCCAAACCCTGCTTTGCTACTCATTTGGCTTTGGTAGGTATGACCATGTGGTTTGTTAAACAGATTTCTTTAGCACAGGACCTCACAGAGCTGTTAATAAGCTAATGTGTTTCTGAAAGCCCCAGAAGGAGGTAGGTTCTGATTCCCTTGAAACAGTTTGGGAATTCTACAGACTGGGAATAAGGGATTACATGATTCAATTCATCTAGGCTCTTTTAGTGTTGATCAGAGAAAGTCTTCCCTCTCTGCCCCCCACCCCCCTCCAACTTATTTGATTATGGAACTCTGTTCAGTGAATCCTTATTAACATTTTGAGAAAAATTAGTTTGAGATTGAGTTAACCAAAGAAAACAGTTATTTTAAATAACCTTCATTAGAAATATTCCATTTCTAATTCATATATAACTAAAAACTTTGTTCACTTAGGTTGGGCATATAATTACTTTCATTTAATAAAATTTTAGAAATGTAATGAATTCATCAGTTGAATTTAGGTTCACATAAGAGGGGTTAATTTTTAAATCCTAAATACATAATGGACATAAGAAATATCAAACATAAGCAAAAATATTGAGCTCTGCTCACAAGAAACACAAATTAAAGACAACTCTTATTAAATTAGCAAGAGAGAAAAGAGAAAGACAAAATACTGGTGAGTATAATGAATATGTTGCTCTAATGCATTGCAGCTTTTTGTTTCATTGGAACAAATATTTTGTAAAGTAATTTAACAATATATATTCAGAGCCAAGAAAATGTCTTGGCTCTTTTACCCATTAATTTTACTTTTTAGAAATAATTTAAAGTCTGGAACCAGAAAAAAAAAATGAAGGAGGGGCACTGTACACATGAATATATTCATTACATTTTTATTTTTAATGGCAAAAAAATGCAAAAAATTTACATGTTTTATCCTACAGACAACAGTTAAGTAATTTTGGCACATCTTGAAGGAATACCATGCAACTATTAAAATTTTAAATTAAAATGTGGGCTATGTAACAATATTTTTTTTAAAAAAGCTTATTTTATAATTGGGGGAAGCATGATATAAAATTGCATAACAATATGAAAACCATATGCTCACAAAAGATTATAAAAAGATGAGTTCTTGTAGTAGGCTGGTAAAATTGTAGATGATTTTCTTCAGAAATTTTGTAATGTTATTATATTACTTTTTTCTTTTAAAAATATTTTTAAGAACATAAAAAGTTTGATGCCAATATGCCAGTATTGCACTAAAGAAGTATCCACATACATTTTAAACCCAAGTGAATTTCTGACAAGGTACAGAGCACATTCATACATTCTCCCATTCATCTGTAGACACATTAAAATTCTACCAAATTTTTAGTGATACAAACTAGCTTTCAACTTGAAAGCTGTGCTAAGGCTCTTAGATAAATATAACTATTTCTGCTGCCCAACATAATTATTTTAAGTAATTTTATAAAATCTATTCTGTTCTTGCTACACCTAGTAATTAAGTTCAAACATCCGAAAGAAGGCCACCTCATCTCCCCGAGGCCCAGAAAGAATTTCAATTGCCATTTAAAGCTTCCAATTAGTTCACAACATAAAATCACAATTTACTTTTGATATTTTTTCCTCTGGGTCTAATTTTTTTTTTTTACCACTCTTCTAATCTGTATTGTAATTATGCTTGCTCAAAGTGATGCAAAAACTTTCCCCTTTTTCATGCTAGGCTTGGCTAGTTAGTAGTCACCCACGGTCCTATTTAACAATACCTGGTCCTGGAGATAAGCTGTCACTCCATGCTTGTGGGAAAGACTCTCCAACCAACTGAAGACCTCTTAATCTTGGACCCTACTCCTGTGCCTTATCACTCAGGTGGAAAGACTTGCAGGTTTCATCTCTAATATGTTTCCTTTTTTCAAATCTGATTTCCAGCAGGGCCCTTATTGTAATTCAGGGAATGAAGGTAACAACTCAAACTTATCTTCCCACCACTTGAGAAACAAGTAGCCATGCCACTGTGGCAGGATAATTTATAGAGATATTGATTTCTGTTAGTTTTTCTTATAACCTTCCGTCTACCTATTATAAGCAGACAGCCAAACCCTCCACTATTTCTTGCCTCCGGGATTGCCTCCTCAACCCCCACCCAGAAATCTGAAGAAATTGAAGTCAGTCCTTTTAAACACCTAAGTCATTAAAGAGATCCAAGTAGTCCTTGAAAGAAAAAAGAGAAAAAAGCTTTGAGAGCAGTGAAGGTGAGAGGAAAGATCACCTCCTGTCACTCAAACCTCTCCCCACCTTAACCTCCCCAACCCGCAGGAGACTAAGCCCCAGGAATTCTGGGTAGCTACAGAAAGATGGCCACATAGGCAGCGCTTTCTTCCCAGGGCAAAGAGGTACCCCTCTCCTGGAGCCCAAGTTTTAGAGGATTCCACTTATCACAAACACACACGTGACTATATTTCTGTTTATTAAAGAACATTCTAAACATCCTCTCTGTGTATAACAACTTTTATGACCCAAGGAAATACATCTCCCCACTTCCCTTTCTATTTCCTCAAATTAACTGCATCTTAATGCCATGAAATTATGTGGATTGTACTCTTGACCATGTCAGAGATGGGCACTGCTTGGGAGTATGAGGAGGATTTGAGAAGAGAAAAAGTTTAGGTAAAGGAAAGGACAAATTAATTTATTCGTCAAATCCTTTCTTTCATTTATCATGAATAAAATTAATCTTGCAAATGAAATATTAATTAACAGTAGTGCCGAGAATTTTTTTCTTGCATTTCTTCATGTCCCAATTACAGTTACAGAGAAAGCCAACAATTAGAGAGGTATTTGCAATATTTGCATGTGGTAACTGAGGATATTTTACAATATTAAATAATTTATATTACTCAAAATTTTTATATACGAGTCTAGGTTGTTTTATGCACAAAATGTGATCCTAATTTAATATAGTGCAACTAGAATATTGTAAAACCAGAGTTATGAATAGCTTTTTTAATTAATAAGATTAAATTAAAATTTCAAAATTAACTCAAAATTTAAGCTACATGTATATATCTTTGAATTATAATTTTTGACATGAACTATAGTATGTATTTTTATTCTAATAGATAATGTTTAAAATCTTAAAAGCAAATTAACTTAAAAACATACAACTATTGTCATTTTTTTAATTTACATTTACCTTAATTCTATATTTTTGATAAAAATATATTCAAATTTTATTGTTTAATCTACTGTACCATTACTGTCAATAGAACATAAAATATGTGTAAATCTTGATTATGAGTGATTTTTGCTGACGTAAAGGAAAGTATATAGAATACATACATAACAATTTATAGCATATGTGTGTATATATGTGTATTTGTGTGTTTATTTTAACACTGATCATCACCAGCCCACTAACACAATGCCCAACAGTGCTCAATAAAAATTTAATTCATTTGTTTTTGAGTATTTGATCATTTTTTATTCATGTAAAGACCATAGCCATAAGCATGTTTTGATTTTGTCATTATCAGGATATATACGTCATGATGGATGAACAGAATATATCTTATTAGGCAACTTAGTACCTTAATTTATAGCTCATCATTTTTAGACTTATGGTATGAAGCCTCTATTTTTGCCCTTGCAACAGCAGCCCTGCAGCAGGATCTGCTTCCTAACCAACTGGCTTTTCTATGCAGTCCAAGGACAGAGTCTCTTTGGCTCTGGTTCAGTCATGTGACCCTGAACCCCTGAACCATTCTCTGTGACCAGATGAATGCAATGCTCTATTGGCCAGCCTAGGAAGACCTGCACTACTAGCATCTGGGGTAGACTCAGCTCCACTTGAATGTCATAAAGTGAGTGTGGTAAAAAGGATAATTTCTAGAGGCAGTCAAATTTTGTGAATTCTAACAGTTTTTCAGTTGGTGAGGGAGGGAGCTTTTTAAGAAAAAGACAAAATTACAAATTAAAAATTAGACATCAAAAGAAAACATTTCAAACAGGAAAATACATATCACAAATCCCAAAAAGCTAAGAAATACCATAATTATCACAAAATCCTTCTTGACATAGCTCTATAATTTTTTTTCCTACCCTTATGGGCTGGTTAAAGTGACTCTTCAATCACTTCATACAACAACTTAAAAATATTATTTAATAAGAATAGAAAGATAATTCAATCCTTCTACTGTGGTTGATCAGTATTTTTATTTTTTTTATTAGTAGTAGCAGGAGTTTTAAAATGTTCTTTCACCTTCACAATGTATTATTGGTGATTTTCTGTATATTTTTATGATTATTGCCAAATTTGGGACTTTTCTCAAATTTCTTCTACATATGAGCTAAATGAGTTCAAGACATTTCAAGTTTTCTTGTTCAAATTTGAGTCACCTTAAACACTCTGAATTAACGACACTCATCAACAGTTTGCTATCAGTGTCCTTGTCATGAAATCAGCCACCACAGTGGGCAGTAGGAGTCATCCTAGAAGTCAGGAATCACATTAGAATGCTAGCAAGCACAAAACTATAATTTAGTAACTATGAACCACGTAAATATATCCACTGAAACACAAACTAAATGTATTCCCAACTCAACTTCTCTTTAGCTGAATTTAAAAAATACACCTACAACCCTTCCAATATCTCAAACACAAGGGGAGGTATGAATGAGAAACGTCAAGAGTGGAAAGAGACAGTGGTCTTAACCAACTGAAGTTAAAATATCTCATTTTCACACATTTTACAACATGTATGACTTTGAAACACATTGCTAAGTCCCTTCACAGGGCCTTGGAAGGGGCTGTGCAAATGACAGGGTTGGTGCTTAAGCTTCAGTAGCTTTACAATATATCCACCTCTGGTGATTCCCTAAGGAAAATTCCAATACTGTTTCCTGAAGAAGTGGGAATGGATTCTGGCAGGCTAAAGCTGTAGCTGTCCACAACAATTATTTTGGCTTTTGTCCTTTTCATCAGTAAGTTGAGTTCTTCCCCTATGAATAAATATGTCTTCTACAAAAGATTTTTGCTGCCCTCAGTTATAACATCTTGTGCTTTGCTTTTGCTCTGCTCTGCCTAAAATATCCTGTACCCCATCTTTATTCAACCAAGTAACTCTCATCTTACAAGGCCCAGCCCAACTGCTGTACTGCTATCTTTTTTTACCTCTGAACTTCCTTTATCAAGGCTTTCAAAATCCATTTGTTAAAATAGTAGCTCCTTGAGATGCTCTTTTTAAAAAAGGAGAAAATTTCTGTGGTCAGATTTTGGAGAAAGTTGCATCATTTCTTCTCTCTCTCTCTCTCTCTCTCTCTCTCTCTCTCTCTCTCTCTCTCTCTCTCATTCAGAATGCATAATATTAGCACTCTGAGTTCTGAGAAGTCCTGCACTAAAAGAACAATCATTACTGAGAGGCTGTTCTAAATGCTTTACGTGTTTGATCTCATTTAATTCTCACTACTAATTCTACAGGATACATTGATTTTATAGATGAAGAAACTCTAGGGTTAAATAATTCGACCAAAATCACACAATAGGTAAGTGAAAGATCCAGGTTTTGAACAAGGATGCACTAGCCATTGCACTATACTGCCCATTTAATTTGGTTTAAACCAGGGCTTCCTAAAATATTCGAATAACCTTTATGAAATCACCCATAAAAATAGGTTACACCACATGCACTTTAATTATGCCATTCCTGGGCCCTATCCCCTTCTGTCTCCTGGCTGAGCTGTTTGTATATGTTTCTCATCTCTTCCAGTAGGTCATAAATGACCTTTGCCTTAGTCATCTTAACCCTCCAAATCCCCCATAGTGGAGTGAATACATATTTATAGCATTTTAAAGTTTCCCAACTTGTATTTAACTTCAAAAGGGAAGAGACAAATCCAACACATTACATAGTAACAAATGGAAACTAGAGGGCTTTATACAACTTTTCCAAATCCTTTCATATTGCTCCACTTTCACTGTTTACCAAGTAAATAAGGAAATTAAAAAGAAGCTAAAAACTGTTTTAATAGTCAGACTTAAATTCAATTTGGAATCAGCACAGACAAATATTATTTCTGAAGGCCCTTAACTGAAAAGGGCTGGAAAATGTATTAAATAAAACTCAGAAGAGAATCAATCATAGCCTGATATTTGCAGCTTTGAAAGAGAAAATACACAACAGCATTTTTAAATAATGTCTAATAATTCCCATAGCATAAGGACACAAAAATATTCATTCGGAATGACAACATTTCAATTCAGCTTCTTGTCCTTCAACCTGGAATAAACAAAGAGCACTCTGAATGTCCTATTGTTAAGAACTACCAATGCAGAAGGAATTTTAATTTTAGAAGATTCAAGTTCAAATCATGAGTCATCTTATCCATTTCAATCACAATTCTGGCATAATTTTTATTGGTTAAAATGAACATTTCTTACTGCAGGAAAAAAAAAGAATGCAAGAAAATTGGCACACTCACTTTCAAACTTAATCCAAACACATTTTGGTACCAACATAAATACGCCTCACCCAATTTTGCAATGTCTTTTAGACAACAAAATGGCTTATCTTAAAAATCCCTTAGTCATTATAAATGTATCACATACCACAAATCCATATTACATTATTTTGATTGTAAAAACTCTGTCCAAATATTTAATGTGAATAGCTCTGCAGAGTAAAATGCTCTACAGGTAGCAAGATGTTGACAGAGCTGCTACAAGGTAGGATTCCAGCTGTGAAACCAAATCCATTCTCCACATGGCCTCTGGAGTGATCTTGCCTCTGCCTTGCTTTCAGTCATTCAGTGACTCTCTATTACCCTCAGAAGAAAGCACAGACCAAGAACAGACTCTCCATAGCCTGAACTCTTCTTTCTTCTTTAGCCTTATTTCTCACCACTTTCTCCATCTAGCACCACTTGAAGTTTCCTGTATATATTCCTTTTTATTTTATATTTCTATGGATTTGCTCAAAATAAAAAATCCTCCCAATTCTCACTCATCCTTTTCCCTCTTCTGACTTTCCCTGCCTCTTCAGCCTAAAACCCTATTTATCATTTAGAATAATGCTTAGCCAAGCAATTCTACTCCTAGGTATATACCCAAGAGAAATGAAAATGTGTCACACAAAAACTTGAACACAAATGTTCATAGACGCTTTTTCATAATAGCCAAAAAAATGGAAACAACCCATTTGTCTATCAACTGATAAATAAATAAAAAATGGTATATCTATACAATGGAATATAATTTGACACTAAAAAGGAATGAAGCCCTGATACATACTACAACATGCATGACTCTTGGAAACACTATGCTTAGTGAAAAAAGCCAGTCACAAAGCACTACGTATTTTGAGATCCCATTTACTTAAATGGTCAGGATAGGCAAATCTATAGAGACAGAAAGTATATTAGTGGTTACCTATGTCTGGAAGTGTTGAGGGAAATGGAAAGTGACTGCTAATGAGTACAGAATTACTTTTGGGGGGTAATGAAATGTTTTAAAATTGATTATGGTGATGATTGCACAACTCTATGAATATAAGAACCACTGAATTGTATGTTAAATGAATGAATTGTATGGTATATGAATTATTTCTCATTAAAACTGTTACAAAAAACAATGCTCAGGCATCACCACTTCTGAAAACTGACTTTTTCCTGCACATTCTGTAGCTCCATCCTCTGATTACCTCTATTCTTGGCACATGAAATTTATCACCAATTTAGAACAATTAAGTGTGGTCATTTTGCCAAGTACTTTATACCTAATTATCTTATTTAATGTTTTCAATAAACCTGTGAGATAAGTATTATTATCATGTCACTTTGCAATTAGATACATTCTTAAGTGCTTTGTCATTCAACAGGACTGTTTCTTTTTCAAAGACAGAAGTTGCACACATGTGGCCATCAGGCCTAATGTGGTCCAGTGGGATTTTTTTGTGTGCTCCAAAGACACAATGTTTTTAAAAACACAATGCTTTAAAATTAGTTGACATTTTTTAAATCTGGAGATTTTATGTAAAAGCCCATTCAGTTAAACCTATCCCAAAACTCAGAGGGCCTAATGATAACGTATCAAAGCTTATAAATCTGGGAAGCCTTCTCCAATTTGGCACAATCCTCCTTACTCCTGCCTATTGTCTCATTTTACTAACTCACTTTAGCTCACTTTACTAACTGGTGCTACCTGCATAAGGTAGCATAATAGAGTTTGGAAGCTACAACTGCCCCTAGACAAGGGCCATGTCCTATTCATCTTTGCATTTTTTGCAGCACCTGGCCAGCACCTGGTCAGTATGGGAACAATAAATAACCCCGAATTGCTACCTCTCTGACATAAGTGAGCTGTGTTCTGGAGCATGTTCCTAACTCCCTGCCCTCTTTTTTTTTTTTTTCTTTTTCCTTTTTTCTCCCCATTTTACCAGCTAATAAATCCCCAGAGTACAGCCTTGCAGTGGACTCTTAGTTGAAATCAGTTCAACCAAGTTCAAATCCTGGCCTTCCAGGGAAACAAAGGGAGGTCTTACTCACAAAACAATTAGCAAATGGTACCAAATATAATTAACAAAATGTAAGCAAGGTGTACAGATTATACAGGATCCCCTGTCACTATCCCCGCCAAAATATTTAAGTTTAGTAAGCCTTAGACAAAGTATAGGCATATGAACACTAAAACCTTACTAATATGATATCTATTTAGGGCCAGTCCGGTCCAATCTGAAACTGGCCAAGAATTTTCTATGAGGGTATATTTTGCCAAGCAAAGTAATAGCATAAAGAAAATTTGTTTAACCGACTTAGCCAGAAAGAAAAAATTAAAAACTTTATTGAATCTATTATTGCTGGTATACAAATTGATAAAAAGGAATTTTCAATTACCTAAAATACTTCCCATAAGACCCTTTGAAGCATTTTATTGGCATCTGGTACTGACTTCAGTGACTATGTATGAACTCTACTTTTCATTTGTTTACTGGTAGTACAGAAAATTAGCTCACTTTTACACAGAATTATATTAATTATATAATATAGTGAAGTACAATTAATTATGTACATACTGTACATACATGTAACCTAAATCCTTAATCTACTAATAATGTTTTAGATAAGTATATCTTTTCAATTTTAAAATAGTCATACGCATAGAAAATTAGAAGAAAAATATTAAATTTCTCATAATCCCAATCACTCAAAGATGAACATTTAACATTTTAGTATTTTTCCTTATAGTCTTTCTATGCATATTTTTGCATAATTTTAATCATAAAGTAAATCACTTTTGTACATTGCTTCCCATTTAAAATTATAACTTGAATTTTTTAATGGCTGCATTGTGTGTTGTCCGTATGTACCTAATTTATATAACTAGTTTCCTATGATTGGACAGATAAGTAATGTCTTATTTTTCAGGTTAATTCATAATGCCGCAATTATCTTTTGATAAACAACTTTTTTCATATTTCAAGTTATGTCCTCAGGGTCAATTTCCATCAATAAATTTACATGGTTAGAAGCATCATCTGTATTTCCAAACTTCCATCCAGGTTGAACTGATTTTCACTCCTACCAGCAGTGAGGGTTCACCAATCCAGTTTTAATTGAGATTTTCTCTTCTAGATTCTTTTCGATTGTGATGTGCAGGGCTAGCTGCAGACAATCTGGAGAAGTCAGAGAAGAATGTCCTTGATGCCACATCACTTGCTTTTCACTCCCGTTCATGTTGTCACCCCCATCCACCTCTATCCTGCCTCCCTGTGCCCACTTCCCCTTCAGGCATATAGAGCCTCTGCCTTCTCCACCCAAATCCCTACTGATCCTGCATGCCCCACTAAGGAGCTGATTGCTGCAGCCAGATTTAGCAGAGAATAAATAAAAATGAAGGTGTGCTCATCTTAGACCGAATTCGCATCTGCAGTATCCCCAGCAGCTGCAAGACTGACAAAAGGCCTTGAGTAGCCAAGAACTTCCTGGGGCCCTTGAATCTTACCACATAGAAGGCTGCTGGTCTGTTCTAAAAAAATTATTTTGGAAAAAAGAAAAAAAGAAAGGAAGAAAGAAAAAAATTGTTTTAATAAACTTTTTTATTTTTCCTAATTGTAAAAGTAATATATGCTCCCTATTAAAAATCTGGAAAATATTATCTCTAAAAGAATTAAAATAAAACCACCCAGGATTGCCTTGCCAGCACAGTGCATGTATTTGGAAGCCTCTGAACACTCTGTACCCTCACCTTGAGCTCTAGTGAAGTCTGAGGCCCCTTGGAGAAGCCAAGTTCTACCTGTTCCTTTTTGACTGGCTCCCAGAAATTTGTACTCAACCAGGTCGCCAGAGTTGGAACCAGGAAAGGCGATTTTATCCCATGTAAGCTCAGAGGGCTTTTGAAAGTCCAGACCAGCAGTTCTTCCCCCTCATCACTGAGAAGACAGCATGTTTCTATCCTGTCTGTGTTCACAATCCAGTGGCATTTCCTGGAATTCAATCACCTTCCTCTCTCTACAGAGGCCCTCCAGAATGGGATTTTAATTATGGCCATAATGTCTTTATATTGTTTCCATTGAGTATAATTATCAAGTACCTTCTGTTTTTCTTCTGGTGTATAAGACTTCTGGCCAGACATTTGACTCAGGTCAAGTTTCTGACCTTTTCTTATGTAAATGAGTTTTCCTTGGACTCACACAGCTTTCAAACTACTTTGTCTTTAGGAGATAGTATGGTACAGTGGTTAAAGGTACAGGCCTCTTGACATTGTACTGTGTGAATGTGACCATGGTGAGACAGGCACTTTGGTCCATGGCTGGTAGGAATAAAAAGGATTCAAATCCCTTAGAAGGCAATTTGTCACTATCAAAATTACAGAGGCATTTACCTTCAGTTTGAACTCTGGCTCTGCAAATCACTAGCTCCAAGGCCTGGCCCAAAATTACTAAATTTGTGACTTCTCCAAGGCTGAAATCGCTGCTTCATAAAAATCAAATCCATAGGTAATTGAGATACATTAGTAACATGTTTAGTGTAGGGTAGGCCCATGGCATGTGCTCAGGAAGTATTAAAGGCAGTTGGTATTACTTACTCTTCACTTTCACTTTCTTTCAGGTGCCCCCAAAGACACTTGTCTCCTCCTATAGCTGCCAGCATTCCAGAACCTGAGACCTGATTACTGGGGATGAATGGGGTGGATTCAGAGCAGGGTTCAAATCCCAGCTAAGCCTATTTTTACTGACAGCATGGACTTGGGCAAGTGGTTTCAGCTTCCTCATTTGTAAATGGAGACAATGACAATATTAATAACCACCATATTGTTGAGTTGTTGAAAGGATTAGAAATGATGTTTGTGAAGTACCCAGCACAACACTGAAGAGGCACTGAGCCCATGGAAGTTATTTTGATGTGGAGGACAGGAGTGCTGGTAGAGATGTGGAGTGGCTCTTATTCTCAGCTCCTCCTCTTCCAGTGTAGTGGGCAGCTTAGCTACTGAACGCCAGTTGCTAAGTCTTATCTTCTTTTAGCCTCCTGAGGAACAGAAAGCATCTGGATTAAGATGCTCATTATAATATCACACTATTATTCCCAACAATGCTCAATAAAACAATTTGGGTGTAGGTCATCAGTCGAGAAAAATTGGCTGAACTAAACAAGTACAATAGCATCCCCACTTTTTGAGCACCCCATGTGTGCCAAATACTGTCCTCAGCACTGAGGCTTCAGGCACAAACAAGGTAGGTGAGTCCCCAGTTCTCATAGCACACATACTCCAGTGGGCTTTAAACAAATAAGCACAGAGAATTAAAACCATGTTTGTGAGATGCTGCCTAAGTGAGACAGATATGAAGGTAAATTGGGGAGCTCGGTAGTTGTTTTAGGGTTTGAATATATTATTTTCATACTGAAGGTATTCTAGTCTCCAGTTTTGTGAAAGATTGAGGACTTCAGACACATTTTCATCTAACGAGAAGAAAGGAAGAGGTCAAGTGAGCGATCCAACACTAGTTTAAGTCTCCACTGTTCACTGGGACCTCTTCTCTCAATCGACATGGTAGCAGTTGGGCTGGAAGATTGCTAATTATCAAGGTCCTGACACTCTGGAATCCCACTGCTCAAATTGGCATTAACCATGATATCGATGTGATGACATTGCAGAATTAACCATAATATCATTTTTATGTCTTTGTAGACTTTCATTTTTTTTACTTTCTCTCTTGCTGAGAGCCATGTGCAGTTCTATGTATTATGAAGTCAGGTTTTTAGTATCCTGGATGTGAAAGGTCACATTTTTGGCAAGATGTGGATAAACAAAACCCCATGTGTGTCTATAAAACTAAATAGTAACTCCAAAGTATCTCTTAGTATGAGCTCAGGATGTTTCCCAGATTTTAAAACATATAATTTTAAATTCATGATTTTTTTGAGAAATTCAGGAAAGTAAAATAAATCTCTTTTATACACATGTGTCTCAAGGAAAACAGAGTTTTATGTAAATAGCTGCAGACAGTGATGTAACAGTATTATAATAGCCTCTATAAATTTTGAAGTCCTCCATGTGGGCTCTGAGCACAGGCTCTGAGTCTTTGCAAATTCCTTCTCCTTACAGTACCCTCTTCACCCCTACTTGCTCCTAATTCACCTGAAAATATTTTAATTTTCCTTTAGTTACAACTGAGACATCCCTTTCTCTAGGAAAAGGTCTTTCTGTGATCATCCCAAGACATGGTTAGTTGCACCTCCTCTGTGCTGCCTTACCAACTTGAATCTTTATCAGATGATTTAAATAATCTTTACTACACTGTTTAAATAATTTTTTCCCTTTACTTCACATGCACAGAATTGGTTGAAAAATAATCTTCAGTTTTGTAATGCATTGTCATCACTGGTCTATGCTTGGCTCTATTTTATAATCAATATTTTATTTTATCTTTGTATTTATCTATAATAGTACTGGAAGTCACATATGTAGCTTTATATTTTCTTGTAGCCCTATTTAGAAAAATATAGAATAATAGGTGAAATTAATTTTAATACTATATTTATTTAACCCAATATATCCAAAAGATTATCACTTCAACATAGACTCAATATAAAGATCAGTGAAATATTTACATTCATTTTTCCATATGAAGCCTTCAAAACCTGGTATGTATTTTACAATTAAAGCATATCTTAGTTTAGTCTCATCACATTTCAAACGATCAATAGTCATATGTGGCCAGTGGCTACCATATTGTACAGTACAGATTTATAATATAACAACCTCCATGCACATAGACCATAAATGAGAACTAAAATATTCCCAATAAATTTACCCACCTATAGACTCTTTCCTCAACCTGCTTCTTGTCAGCTGGTCTGCTGGTTCAACTAGATGTTAAGTTTGTGAAGGACAGAACATGTATATGATGCTTGTGTTTCATTGTCTTCTCAAAGTGTGGTTCCTGGTCCCTAAGATACTTTTAGGTTAGAGCATTTTTATAATAACATTAAGACATTATCTGCCTTTTTTACTATGTTGACATTTGCACAAATTACAAAAGTAATAGTGTGTAAAACTACTGGCATCCTAACCTCAAATCAAGGTAGTGGCCCCATACCAGACTAATAGTCATTGTAATCTTCAATACTAGGCACTTTGAGTTTAAAAAAAAAAAAAAAGAAGCAAGTTTTACTAAAAATTTGATTGACTAAGCAGTAAAATTCATTAATTTTGTTAAATTTTGACTTTTGAATTCTCATGTTTTTAGTACTCTGTGTGATAAAGGGGAGAACATACACACTAAAGCATAATTGTTGTCCCAGAAAAGCACTGGTGCAATTATTTGAGCTATGAGCTTAATTGGTGGCTTTTTTCATGTAATATCATTTTTACTTGAAAGAACAACTGACAGACTATGGTTATTCAGAGTTGGGAATTTAGTGGGCATTTTCTCAAAATAAATTAAGTAAACCTGTCACTTAAAATAATTGACAATATTTCTTGCCAGTAATAAAAATTGTGGCCTTAAAGTAAAAACTCAAATTTAAAAAATTTGTATCCACCACTGTGAATTCACATATTCTCAATACCTAAACACGTTTCTGAAGAGCTCTGAGGTATTTTTTTAGTTATTATATAAAGAAGTGGCAACATTTGGAAGATATATATATATAATTTAGGGAGCCAATATTTTCCAAATAACCAATGTATGATGCTTACAATATCACACATGGTTCAAAGATTCATTCAAAGTACATGATAAACCAGTAGATTTTAACATAACAGTGAACAAAATGTTCATTGATATGGTTTCAGATTTTACACTGCAACTAATCTTTTAGAAATTATCACTTATTGAGTTTTGGTATAGTATCAAAGATTATCCACAATCATCTAAAAAGTTTACTAAAATATCTCTTTCTTTTAAAATTACATATGCACTTTTTCATATGTATTACATATGTATTTTTTCTTCATATACTTTAACCAAAAAAACATACTGCAGTGATTGAATCTAGAATCAGATAAGAAAATCCAGCTGCTTTTATTAAGCCAGATATTTAAGGGGTTTGCAAAAATGTAAAACAATGACATTCTGTTTACTAATTCTTTTGTGAATATATAGTTATTTTTCATGAAACATATTATTTGTGTTATTTTATTATAACTTTATTATTGTAATAGGTTTATTACTTTAAAATAAATTAATAAGCCAATATTTTTAATTTCTGTTTTAATTTCTAATATAGTAAACATTGACAGATATAACTAAAATAAAAGTTCTTTGAGACCTTCAAAAATTTTTTAGAGTATAAGTATTCCTGAGACCAGAATCTTAAGAACCACTAGCCTAGTACATTTCCTAGCACATATAACATATATTATGCTATATTTAGCTTATATATTTAGTTTATATATTATATTTAGCTTATATACTATATATGCTAATATTTAATAAAGATTATAGCTTTTACAATATATTTATTACCACCTTACAAGCGATCAAAGTTAATGTCACCAGCAATGGGACAAATAGAAATCAACATCATGTGCTTCTCGATGTGATATACTGAGAAAGACACAACATCATTTCTATGGTATTCCTAACAAAAATGCACATCCTGAATGTAACCATAAAGTGACATCAGATAAACCCAACATCGACATTCTACCAAATATTTTGCTTGTATTTGTCAAAAAATGTCAATATCAAGAAAGAAAAAGAAAAAGCAAGAAGTGAATGTCATCTGGGAGTTTCTTTTACTATAAAAAATATTAATGACAATTGGAAAAACATGAATACAGTCTGTAGAATAGAAAATAATATTGTCTTAATGTTAATTTATTGATTTTGATCATTAATTTCTTAATTTTGATCATAGTAGAGAGGTTACATAAGAGAATGTTCTTAGGAAATATATGGTAAATAGGAGAAAGGTATAATTTTTCTATGACTCTCAAATGGTTCAGAAAACAATAGGAGAGAGAGGAAAGAAGAGAACAAACATGGTAAAATGTTAATGTTTGGAATCTGGGAAAAGGAAATTCAGAAATTCTTTGCATAATTTGTACAACTTTTCTGTTAGTAGGAAATTATGCCAAAATAAGGAGTTAAAAAGAAAAAAAAAAGATTTACTAAATGAACATGAGTGAATCTTTTTCTAGATATTTTACCCTCTTCAGCTTCTGGGTTTAGACGTTAGAAGGATTAAATGGAGGAAAAGGAAGTCTCTTAATGGTTATTATATTCTTATATTGCATTAACATATTGCATTATATTTTTGGCAATATAATCCTTATATTGCCTCTGAAATTTACCTTCCCTCTTAATTTTTCGTAAAAGGGCCTTTAGACCCCTGAAATTGAGTTTTTCATTACATTAACTTCAAACTATTTTGTTCCTATTTTGATGTGGGGGAAAGAGGATCGTTTGCCAGCCTCTAACACTGAACAAGAAGAGAACAAGAGCAAATATAAAATGACTCTTGGAAGAACCTGGAAAGGCACTTGTGTCCTATCTTTGCTTAGCTATCAGGAATTAGGGCAGTTGGTAGGGAATGGTTAACATAAACTGCTCCTCTGTTCCTGGAGGCTCTTCATGGCAGGGGAAGGGGGTTGGGGGACACTATATCAGTGATTCTTCGTTCCACTTCTCTGGTCTGAAAAATGCCTCGCTTGTGGATTGACTGCCTTGTGGGTGAAAAAGGAGCCCAGGCCATCTATGACTCGCTGAAATGTGTGTAGTTAAGAGTCCAGCCCTATGTGTAATTAGAATCATATCTTGGGAGTGAGAGACGGTCGTTTTTGTTTGCTTGCTTGCTTGTTTTAAAACAACACGCCTCAGTCTTATTCTTAACATTTCAATTCCGCAAAGATAGCCTCGCCTGCCTCCCTCTAGCGGTCCTGAGAAGGATCGTGGTGGTCAGAGGAGCCATTATGTTTCTGATCGGTGGCCTCCCAGTTCAGGAAGGGGTTGTGAGTATTGGTTTCTTGTTTTAAGAGCAAAAGCCTTATAAATTAGTTAATCAGACCTGGGCTAAGAGTATTAAAATTTAAAGAGGTTAAAGAAATCTCCTGAGAGCACAGCAAATTAAGGGCTAAATCACTGGGAACATCTGTCAACTGAGCCCAGTCCAGGGCCCCTCAAAGGACTTGAGGAGGAAACCACTGGCTTCCTAAACATAGTGAAGCCACAGTTAGAAGAACATACAAAGCTTTCACCCCCTTATTTTGCACCCCCTGCAGAACCCTGCACACCCTGTCCAACTCATTTCCTACCATTCTCCCAGGGTCCATAGGCTTCCATTGCCCGCTTTATTTTTAGTATATAGCCAGGATCATATCTGACATCACATTGCACATCTATAGATCTGTGCATTGTCTCTTCCACATTAGAATATAAGCTCCATGAAGGATGTTTTTTCTTAATTGGTCTCTTATCTCTCATATGGTAAGTGTATTAGATTTCCACAGCTGCTGTAACAAACTGCCACAAACTTGGTGGCTTAAAACAACAGTTCTGAGAGTCAGAGTCTGAAATCAGTTTCTCCATGTTGGCAGAGCCACACTTCCTCTGGGGGTTGTGGGGAGAATCAGTTCGTTGCCTCTTGCAGTTTTGGGTGGCTGCCAGCATTCCTTAGTTTATGGCTGTATCATTCCAGTCTTCAAGGCCAATGTCTTCAGATCTCTCTCTGCACCATCTTCATATCACCTTCTCCTCTGTGTGTGGGCCTCAAATCTTGCTCTGCCTCTCTTTTATTAAGACAGTACTTATGATGCTATTCAGGGCCTGCTTCAATTAGCAGGCTAATCTTGCAAATCAGGAAATTAAGGTCCCTAACAATTGACTGCCCATGGTCGGACAGGAAGAGTCTAGGGGCAGGGTCTGAACCCAGGCAGTCTGACTCCAGGGCTCTCCCACTACCCAGAGTCTGATGGGCATTGTGCTTTACAGAGTTACCTAGTGAACTATCTGTCACTAAATCCTATTCTAGACACTGAAGCGATCCAAAGATATCTATGATCTGTCTCTGTCCTCCAGGATATATCCATTTATTTGGAAAGAAAAGGCATAAAGTATGATAGTGGTTACCCTGATGTAGAGAAGTGATTGAAAAAGAGCATGAAGGGGCTTCTGGGAGCTTGTGATGCTTTTTTTTTTTTTTAATCTGGTGCTGGTACAGGAGTGTATGAAGCAGTTTGTAACGATTCATCGCTGTACACTTGTGATTTCTGCACTTTTCTTTGTATTATATTTTGAAAAAGGCATAAAATGAAGGCATAAAGTCAGGACTCGGAAATGTAGGGGCTGCAAAAGAAGTCACAAGGCACTCTCTCCACAGCACTGGATGTCTGGGCCATTCCTTTGCCTTTTGATTAACTGCCTGACTAGATAAGGGCTATGAAGTAGGACGGTGAGGGACTGAGATTTTTCTAGGGCCTTTCATATCAAAATTCCCAAGATGAGCTCAAATTAAGTTTGGCTTTAAAGCAAAGTTAAACAAACATTTTAAGTGATATTCTACAACATTGTCAATAAGAGTTAACCCCTCCAAAAAGGAACTCTATTATCATATAAATTTAGAAAAATCCTGGGCTAAACAAATTTAAATCCCTTTCTTTACTACAGGACTTGTAAGAGTCTTTAATATAGTAATGTGAACTCTAAGTCAGTAAGAGGGAGATATATTTTGCATTTTTCCCAAACTTATTTTACTGTGGAATAGTTGGGTTTTTTTAACACTTTTATAATTACTGTTCTAAGGAACAAATTTTGTGAAATGATGTTTTAGAATCCTAAAGTACACTCAAAAATAATGGATCCAGTTCACTCAAAAATCATGGAGCATTCTCTGAGGCTTCTCAAGGTTCCTCTCACTGTCCCTCACAAGCAAAAGACCAAATGAATTCCCACCATCAGAATGGTTGAATAAAATGATTATTTACTGTGAGGATGTAGGGCTTTCTCTTGGAACCCGAGTGGGTGACTCTAGGCCTCAAGGACAAATTGGGACTGGATTCCCTCTCCATCAGTGCTCCTCGGTGGCCCTTCCATTATTGCATCTCCCTGCAAATTTGTGTTTTGGTTCCTAGTCAGCAAGATAAAAAATGTGGTGACCAACTGTTCCTGAGTTTACATGTCATTGTCCAGTCATCTGGAGAGAGTGTCAACTGACTCGATCCCAAATTCCCATGAGAGGATTTTGGTCAGGCTACCAGCCACTGTTGATTCACACAGTATGTCAATCACACTATGACCATGTGGATGGAGGGATGTATATGGACACCTGAATATGGGAGGGGAGCTAGACAGACCATCTAATAGACAGCTGTTCAAGTCCAAGGATTCGTTGCCTTTTTAAAGCATCTTCTTGCCTTCTGTGTAAATAAATACATTTTTTTTATCTGATGATTCAGGAACTTTCAATTTTTCAAAATCATGATCCAGAACACCAGCTTTCATCTCCCGGCCTGTAGATGTGTCATATAGAGGGGACACTGCCTACTGTGCTAGCCAGATCTGAAAATCATTTTACCCAAGTAACATGAGAGGAACTTGCAGTTTTAAAAAATTATGTTTCTTTCCCTTAAAATTTGAGTCTGAAGGGAAATTTAGTTAATTAACAATATTTGTTTGTGGAAACTGGTTGTTTGAAACTTCACTGAGCAGGATTTCCATTGTTTTCAGCAATTACATCCTCCATATTTAATGCCATCGTTTTGGAAATGGATTTACTTCAAACATATTTTTCTCTTGCTTTGGAGATTTTGCACACTGGCCCAAATGGGTTTTTATTTTCCATTTTAATTTATATAGTATAAATACGATGTTGGACTTCTTTGGAGTTAACAGTTTCGCTGTGCAGATGTTTCTTGAAAGCCTTTTCAATTGTGTTGGTTTTTTAAAAATTATTTTTTATTAGCCTGGCTG
Source organism: Macroglossus sobrinus (assembly GCA_004027375.1). Classification (NCBI taxonomy): domain Eukaryota; kingdom Metazoa; phylum Chordata; class Mammalia; order Chiroptera; family Pteropodidae; genus Macroglossus; species Macroglossus sobrinus. Next base: position 961,935 of record PVKZ01000300.1, read on the forward strand.
CCTGCCAGAACAACAACAAAAACTATTCATTTTTACATAAAATTATAAGATTTTATTTCCCTGTTCTTTCCCCACCCCCATCCCCCTCCAGCTACACGATTATTAGAATTAAAGATGCCATAGTGACATCTTGTGGTCAACCACGAGATACACAGCAAAAAGTGGTCACGCTGGGATGACAGAAGTGATCCAGTTCATCTTCCACAATTATTTCTTGATTTACTTTATTTGCTTTTTATTTATCATTTGACTCAAATCACTTTATATTTTCAAGTTGTTTTTCCTTACAGAAAATATTTAACTTTGCCCCTAAAGAAAGGATAAACACGCTATGTTCTGAAAACAGCAGGAAGGAAATAACTCTTGCTCTTGGCTTTTTGTTGGATCCCTCTTAAAAACAGAGTTGCGCAAGTTACTCAGCAACAACTCTAAAAAATATTTTATTTTTTTCTCTGAAAAAGGAATAATAAACAATTACCATAAACAGCTTTCATTCATTAATCTAATTTTAGAAACTAGCTGATGGTTCATTTACTTCACTTGTCTAGTATTTAAATGGAAATGTCTAAATAATAACTCCCTAACTTTTATTTCTGCTCCCTAACTACTGTGAGTGGAGATAAAACTTGTTTGCATAATTCTTAACTTTTAAAAGGAAAATGTACCAAATATTATGCAGCAATACAAAATTAGTCTTACCAGAACTTTTGGAAAATGTAGATGTAATGTAGTGTTAAAAGAGCAAGACACCAAATCATACATAATGTATGATGCTCTGTACCTATCATTGTGAATATTTGTATAGGTGTAGATGTCTATACAAGTGTGGGTGTAAATCTCCATATTGAGGTCCATGTAGAGGAGGAGATGGGCAAAGAAATAAACCCAGAAGGAAAATTTTTTGTTTTATGGCATTACAATTAATATTTATTATGTTTTCCTCAATTTTCTATTTTTTTTTTTAAGGATCAAGAATCTATTTGTTTATATGTAAAATAGCTTCATTTCAGGATGACAGGAAAACATGAAAAAAATTCCTGCAAAGTAAGATGCATAGCAATGCATTGAGATGAGGGAATTCAAGTGAACCACAGACCAAGAGCAAAGTCACTCAAGAAGAGCTGAAATGCTTGGAATTCCAGAAACATAAAGACCTGTCATGTCTCCTAAATGTCTTCTTTGTGGATCTGCGGAAATGGGGTCTCTCTTTGGTGTATGGAGCCATTCTCTGCAGGAGAGGTTTGCCAAGGCCTCCAGAGAAACTGTGAAGTAGTTTCAGTTTGTACGCCAGATGTTCTGCTAGAATCTTGACATATATTCATTCTAATAGTGACAATTCTGCAAGGTATTACTAAAGGTGAGGAAAGTGGGAGTTGGAAAAATCAAGTGCTCCATTTACATAACTGACAGGGCTGGGATTTAAACCCAGTTCTATAAGGCTCATGCCCTTGGTACTATACCTGCTTCTCACTGCCTTTTCAGCAGATAAAATAGTCCACACACACACACCTTTAGTATCCCAGATATACAGAAATCATAAGGCCAAATTCCTTGAAGAACCATTAAAATATATTCTTAGAAAAATTTCTAGCAGGTGCCCCTCAAATTCCATGTACACAGATACATGGTGGCCTTCTCCCAGTTTGGGCGGCAAGAGAGAACTGTTTAGGATCCAAAATCATTATCTATTCACCTTTTTAGGCTAGATCTTTCCTTCTGAGTTCCAAATAATAATAAAAAATAACTATAACTGAGATTTGCTGTACATCAGGCACTTTAAATGTTCACAGCAATCCTAAACATGAAGATTATTATTATCCTTATTTTTAAAATAAGGAAACAGAGGTTCAGCGTGGTTGTATATTTGTCCAGGATCACACGAGCTAAAAAGTAGAAAGGCTGAAATCCCACCAAAGATTGACCCAACACCAGTTATTATTCTTTCTCCATATCAAGCAACTTCTAGTTCTCTCTACACTATTATTCAACACCCGTTCAGAGCTTCCTCTTTATTTGTTTCTCTTTCTAGTCCTCCTCCTAAGAGTATTGAGCCTTCTACATTCCTCTGGCTTTATTGTCTACAAAATCCAGTGGTTCTTAGTACTACTCCTAAATGAACATTGGACTCTTGAGAAGATAAAAACATACCTCTGATCAGAACTCACCCCTAGAGACTTTGTTTTAATTGGTCTGGGATTGGGTCTCAGAATCAGTATTTTCAACGCCTTACCTCCACTTCAGGTGTATTTTATTCAACTGTGTATCTCCAGTGCCTGGCAGGCTTTCACTAAATATTTGTTGAAGAAATAAATGAATGAACAAACTTTAGGATAAGGTAAAAGCCAAAATTATTTTTGACAATAAAATGAGTAGTTTTGAAAGACCTAGGCTCAGTAGAAGCTCGAGATAAATGCAGAGTCATTTTGCTCTTCTTCTGGGACGCTGGAGAAGAAAGCTGCATCCCTGTAACTGAGTCCAGAGCCCACACAATGAAAAACTATAAATAGCCACCATGAATCACATGAGGGTTATGTAATATAGGGTTCACAGAACACGGCTGCCTTTATCACTCAGGCTCAAGTTGCACTGAAATGGAAACTCAGCTGATGCCCTATGTATTAGTTTCTTCAAAAGATGAAAGCTTCCCTGCATTCGCCCAGATCGTATATTGGCCCCTTTTTTGAGACAGGTTTCTGGGTCTTTCTTGCTAAGAAATCCCTGCTGTCTTTCCAAATAACAAGTAGGCAATTTCAGTAGAATTCTTTTTTATTTGTAAAGATAAGGCCAGAATTTTCCCTGATTAAGTGAAAAAGCAGTGTTGGTCACCTTTTCGGACATTTGAGCACACTGGATCACAGGCTCCAGCGAGGAAAGGGATATGCTGCACGTGTGTGTGTGTGTGTGTGTGTGTGTGTGTGTGTGTGTGTGTGTGGTTCCAGAATGGTCACCCCATCTGTTCCTGCAGTAGAAATTTACCAATCATCTGAAAACACTTTATGAAATACCCAAATCCACTCTGTGACATTTAATTCTGTTAGAAGAGGTTGTCACTGTCTATAAAATGATGGGTGCCCACACCCCCTTGGAATAGGATCCCAGAGCTACCTCTGAATACAGAGTTTTCGCTGGTTGGCAAAGGGAGACTCTGGGATATGTTTTTCCATGAGCCAAACCATAAGAACACAGTGGCAGAGATTAGTACCATATCCTTTTTCTTTTGTAAGGCACAACTAGCCCTCATTTCTCTACCTTGCTTCCAGCTAGGCATAGCCATATGACTATTCTAGCCAACGAAATGTGAAGAGAAATGAAGTGTGCCACACCCAGACCTCGGCATGCACATTCCTCCATGTTTCTATCTGCTTCCAAATGGCTGGAATGGAGGTCCTTCCTAGGGCAATTCTGGAAGACACCAGTCTAAGTCCTTAAATGATTGCCTTCAGGTGAGCCGTCCTGCCATCCTTTTCATTACACAGTGCCGTCATCAGAGTAAGAAATAAATTTCTATTGTATTTGAGCCATTGTACATTATAGAATCGTCTCTCTTATAGCAGTTAGCCTTCCCTATCTAATTATAGATGTCATTCACATGTCACTACACTTTAGCATCAAGGACAGGAATCTTTCATTTGCTTTGGAAAAAGAGATCTCCCAGAATGGCCAACCCAAAAACTATTTCATCAGCCTGCCTTTGCCCCCAGAAGGCCCTGGGAGTTGATAAGCTCAGAATTCTTATCTGAAGTCAGGTTTGGATGTTTGTCAGGCTCACCTGGTTTATCTCTAACATAGATGAGCAATTTTTTCCAAATTCCATCTCAAAACACAGATATGCCATGAAAAGACTTTAGTAAAGTCCTGAACTGGAGGAAAAGGATACCTCAAGTAAAATTCACATTATACTACAGATGGTTTTCTGAAACTGTTGGACAAAATTGAAACTTTTATCAAACTGAACATATGTCAAGAACATAAAAAAGAATAGGACTTTAAAGATCTTTTTGCAATTGAAATCATCACAATTCACATTCTCTACCTAATGATTTTTTCAATTATCATAGCCTAGTAATTCTTTTAATGAAACTAACACAACCTATATTTTGAAGAAACTATCAATGATTTCAGTGATATCACCAACATGCAAGTAGAGGCAAAATGGAGAAAGAGGAAAAAAAGAAAACTTAGATCAAAGTGAAAAATAACCTTCAATCCAGAAATTCACTGTGGTACAGCAGAAAGGATTTCTGGGCAAGAAAGTAGGCAAAGAGTGTTGGATGCACAGACACCAAACAAGCTAATGAGAAGAGCTTACACTTTTCATAGACTTTTCTGTGATCGACAAATGGGAGATCCTGTTAGACACCTATTACCAAACATGTGTGGCAATAGAAGAGATGGGAACTCAGGACCCCAAATGATGCTCCCCCAACTCCAGCTAGAATAAGGTGCCAAGAGTGATGGGGGTCGATAATTATGGTGCTTATTTGGGGAAATAGGTGAAAAGTAACTCTGGAGAAGAGCACAACAACAAATAAACATAAAATGGATTCCCCAAGTATAAGGGAAATCAATGAGCTCTTAAAACTCAGGATCCTGACAGGAAGGAAGAACTTATTCAGCTAAGAAATCTATCCTTCCTCTGTGTTAGAGAAGATTTGGCAGTCTGTAGGACCTGACTTGCACTTTACTACTCTAGAAACCTCTCCTCAGCCAGGAGGCCAAATCTGAACCCAAAGACTTTGGAAAGCTTCCCAAATTAGCCTTTCAACAGAGTTTTCTATACTGTTAAGAGAAGAGAAGCAGTGTAGCTATGTTTTTAGAACAGCGAAGCCCAAATTCTTGATTACCTATCCCATCAATAAAACACTATTGAGCTCATAACATGTGTACTTATTGTTTCATAAAGTATGTATGTGCACTAATATATATATAATAACATATATATCATCTAAAACATATTCTCAATAAAAGAAATGTTATAAAGATATGTAAAAATATTTCCTTCCTGCACCCCATATGGGTTGTTCTTTATATCCCAAGTTGGATACCACTGCCTTCAATCTTGATCCTAGAACAAAAACTTATCTTCATAAGAGTGATTGTGGTAAACATCTTCTGGTCAAGATGGAGAAGTAGGTAAACACTGTGCTCATCTCCTCCCATGACCACCCCAAAATTACAACTAAGCCACAGAACAACCATCATTGACTATCACCTGAAGTCTAGTTGAACAGAAGTCCTGTAACTAAGGACATAAATAAGAACCCATGTTGAGACTGGTAGGAGGGGTAGAGACATGAAATGAGCTGGTTCCACACCCATGTGGGATGGTTAAAATTCAGAAGGGATTTCATGGCTGCAGAGGTCTCCCTTGAGAAGTAAGGGGTCTCAGACCCACACCAGGCTCCCCAGCCCAGGGTTATAGTGCTGGGAATATAAGTCCCTGTAACTTATGGCTGTGAAAACCAATGAAGATTATGGCTGAGTAAAGTGGAGGGCTGCTGGAGTCTAAGGTGTTCCTTTTAAGGGGCCTGCTCATGGACTTATTCACTGATGGACTCACTCACTCAGCTCCAGCACTAGGGCAGTAGCTTGAGAAACTCCAAACACATAAAGGGAGGAACTGAATTATCTGGCTTCAGGGAGAGGGCTGGAAGGATAGCTTTCTCTTAGACAGAAGTGCTTAGGATGAAAGAAGAAGGGAGTGAAAGGTAGGAACCCAGATGATGAGGACAAGAAAGAAGCAAGACTGTGTGCTTTTTATCATATTGTTTGAATTTTTAAATACTACATGCAAGTAATAACTATTACAAAATACAAGTATTACAAGAGCTCCCAACTTTTGTTCTGGGGAGTCAGTTGTCATGGCAGGTTTGTGCTAGAGGCTGCCATGGACAGTGGAGAGATAAATATGCTGGCCTGTGAAGCCAGGGAAGTGCCATGCTGGTCATAAGCTCATTTTCCTCAGCCTGTTAAGCAGTTGTGCTTGTATTTATGTGCTTCTTGTGGCAGCGTGAGACTCTGACTGCATACTGCTTGAGTTTTCTCTGCTCCACCCCATCATGGCTCTTGGTTGCCAGTTGGCTACATTGCACAGAATTGGTTATATTTTAGAGACTTACTCAGTCCAATAAACTTTCCAAGTTAGTCTCTGTTTAAACTGAAAGAACATGTTCCCACTATAGGCTTGTGTTTGGTTGAATCTGAAGTATTGTTGGGCTAGAAAAGCCTGGGAGGTGCCCCCAGTGAAGCCATGCTCCCCTCATACCTCATCTCTTGAGTTCATTCATCTATTTTAATGAGAAATGTTGATGTATGGTCCTTGACCAGCCAGCTAAGCAGGGATCTGGGTTGCAGAAATTTGTCCATGCTGGTAATTTGGTCATACAATTTAGCTCACAACTGGTGAATCTAGTTCCATCAACAAAGTTCCAAGAAGCTCAGAGAAACAATAAAATATGTGAGAACTATATTAAAATTAGAAAATCCTGTTCATGAAAAGACATCACTGAAAAACTGCAAGACAAGACAAAGAGTGGAAGAAGATATTTGCCACATATATAACCATCAAGATTTTCATGTAGAATATAAGCAACTCCTATAAAGCAATATGAACCAAACAATCAAATAATAAGTGAAGAAGCAATTCATCAGAACAGTAACCTGAATTGTCAATAATATGTAGAAAGTCCCTCAGTTCAAGAAAAAGAAACTAAAACCTCAGTGAAACGTTGTTGCAGACCATCAGAATTAGCAAAACTTAAAAAGTCTGACAATATTTAATATGGGAGCTCCTATACACTGTTGATAGTAATATAAATTGGTATGCTCACTTTGGAGAGTAATTAGAGTAGAATTTACACAACCTATATATTAGGATGTAACAGGAAACAAAAGCCATTCCAAGTGCTAAAATATAAGGAATTTAATCTAAGAAATTGGTTACCTGGCGTTCAAAAGAACTGGGAAGTCAAACAGTACACAGCGAGGCAACGAGGGACTAGCCACTTCAGAACCCACTATCATCCCAGTCCACAGAGATAAGTAGGGCTACAGAAGACCAGGAGTGAGTTGGAGTCTCTGGGCAAAATCTAGAATCAGGGTAGATCTGTGCAATGGGAGTTGGAACTGCAGAAGAGACACCACCTGAGCGAGAGAGATAAGCACTCTGACTTCTCTCTCCCCTCTTTCTCCACTCTCCTGCCAGTGTCTTCCGTTGGCTAAGCCCAGAAGCAAACCAGATGACATAGGGGTCTGGGAAATGCAAGCTATGTGGGTAGTCAGGTCTCTGTGGTACAAAGCAGAACAGGAGATGAATCTGCCCCCCACCAAAAAAGAAAAAAACAATCTTACACAGAAGCAAATGGAAACATATAGAATAAAATTTGTAGCAGCATTTATCCCAAAAGCAAAACATGAGAAACAAGTGTCCATAATAGATGAGTAAGTTGCAGTAGAGTCAGACAATGGAATGCTCTCCAGCAATAAAGGCAAGTGAACTACAGCTACATTTATCAACATGAATAAATCTCACAAAGCCAAACTACATAAATTCCAGAATCTTTAATATTCTTCATATAAAACATAAAAAGCATGCAATATGATGATAATGAAGCTAGCTAGATAGAAATGATAGACATGTAAAATTATAAAGTTGAAAAAGTATAAAGAAATAAATCTGTTGAGAGATAGGAAGATGTGATCAGGGAAAGAGACATTGGGGGTTTCAAATACAATAATGACACAGGGCAGTACATATTATTATTTATCATTTATATTGAAATATCTCATAGTATATTAAATTTTCATTTTACATAGGAGCTCGGAGGATGAGTGATATAGACCTTGTTATTCTAAAAGACAGGAACAAATTCCATTATCCGAGTTTTGGAAGCAGGCTTAATGACATTTGGCAAGTGCAAACTGGCCCAAGACCCCCTCTCCAGCTCTCTCCCTCTTGGTCCCAATCCAGTTGGGCAAACAATCACCTCTTTGTCCCAAAGTCTCTAGACATGTATGTGGGCCCCATCCCAGTGACATTCTCCTGTCTTGTAGATATGGTGGATAGGAATTAGGCTTCTGGTTAGTTTGCTTGTTTTTTCAGGCCTCAAGCAGGCATTGGTTCTGTCTCACAAATGGCATGAAATGTTTCAGAGCTCTTTAAGGGGTGCCTTTAACCACTTCCTCCTTAGACTTTGGTTAGATGGGCACATTCTCAAAGCACAGCACAGCTCTGCAAAGATCACCACTCCAAAAATCTCTCCTCTCCCCTCTTTTTTCACTCTTCTTTCTTTAGCTAAAGGATCTGAGCAGAGCCATCCATGGGCAAGTGACCCATGAAGCCACACAGAACCCCCCACTTTGAAGGGCACTGCACTTAGTTAATTTAATATTCTGCTATTACCGTCTGAGATTTTTAAAAGATTTTTGAACAAGACACGCTGCCTTTCCACTTTTCACTGGACCCTGGTAATTGTGTAGCTTATCCTGGGCCTAAAGTTGTGGGACAGGTTCTTAGAGTCATTTCCTTGTAAACCTGCATATCAGATATGGAATTCTGATCATTTATAACTATCTGATTGGCCTTCGTAAAAACATGCAGGAAGAGTCCCATTCTAACATCCCATTACATTTGTTTACTTGCTTATAATCTGTCTTTTCTTATTAGGGAATGTAAAGTCCACCAAGGCAAGAACTATTTAGTTGAACACTGTGTCCTCATATCCTACCATTGTATCTGGCTCATAACGCGAGCTCAATAAATACTTGTTGGATGAACAAACATTTACAGAATCATTAAACTTGTGCTTGTCCCAGAATGATTTTCCAAAAACTGTTTATGTGAAAATCATATACTGAGTTCAGAGGATGTGTTCTTGAAGAACTTGCATAATATTTTCCACAAAAACAATGTAAAGTAGGGGGATGCTTCCTCAAAATCCACACCTACTGATTTTGCTTTAACGCTGCTTTTTATTTCCTGAAGATTATCACTAACATTTTAGTGTGAGTACTCACACTAAATTGTACCATGGGAATTGTTTGTTCTTCTTTGTGACATGAAAGCACATCCAAAGTTCATTCTAAAATGCCTAATTTTCAGGCCTATTTTTCAGCACTAGCATTGTTACCTCCATTGAATGAATGCTCAGATAAGATTGCTTCAGAATGTAAAAATATTTCAAATTATAAAGCAGAAAATGTTAAAATAAGTAGAGTCATTACCACAGGCACTGGCAGGAGTTCTAATTTAGGAAAACCACAGCCTGGCTCACACAACACTGACAAAAGGCCACAGGTATTTCTGTCTCACCAGCCAAAGAGCCGTGGGGCAATAGCAAAAACCAGTTCTACAGTTCACTCAGCTCGCCAACCTTAAAATGAATTTTCAAAACTTGGAAGTATTTGCATTATTTCAAACTCTAGATGAGACACTACTCATAAATTTTATATTATTAGGCATTTGCATAATTAAATTCACACAAATGCAACTATACTCTATGTCACTAGGTTATCTTGGTTTTCATGTGTCCTTAAGCACACTACTTTAAACTGAACACAATAAATAGTGGATGGTGAATATGCAAAGAAGCAATAGCTTGGGTGTAGCACCAGATGACCTAAAGCAGTTTTGGCAGCAAAATCAAACACAAGAAATACTTCTTTAAATCTATTTGCTCCACATGGCAAATGATAGAGGAAGTGAAATATCTGACTAAACCTAATATTTAAGTCCTAGACAAAACATTTCAGTGCAAACCGGGAAGTGCCAAGTCAAAGGTAGCTGGATAATTAGTTTTCTTTAAACAACATTCAGCTTTGCTGACATCTCATTTTCCAAAAGCAGCTGTTAGCCAAATATAGTATTGTTTATTTTCTCCCTAGAACGCTGCTTTTTAAAAAGAGCTTCTTCTGGTAAAAAATGTTGCTCTCATAATTGGAGATAACAGGAAAAGGAGGAGTTGCTGTTTGTATTTAAATAAACATCTGCTCAAAAGTCCAGTTTTCTGTTTGTGAATAATTCCTTTATTTTTAGCCATTAGGCACACTGAATTATTGTGTTTATTCCTCGCTTTTTGGCCATGCTAGGAAATATTCTAAATATGGTAACATATGAGATAGTTCTTTTGAAAAGGGATAAGAGATGAAGTTGAGCTCTTTGGATTTTTCCTTTACTATACATATATTAGCTATTCCAGTGCATGAGACCTTATGAATATGTAGTACTATCACAATGTTTATTATCTGACATATAATTAAATTGCAGTCAGATAGTTGTTGTTTTAAAGAATGTCGCTATTTAAAAATACCTGTAGAATCAGAGTTAAATCCCAGGTTACCCTCTAAACTGCAGAGGTCCCTAAGCTTTTTGGCACTAGGGACTAGAGCTCCTATGAGAATATAATGCCTGATGATCTGAGGTAAAGCTGAGGCAGTGATGGTAGTGCTGGGGAGCGGCTGCAAATACAGATGAAGCTTCTTCGCTAGCCTGCTGCTCACCTCCTGTTGTGTGGCCTAACAGGCCACAGACGGATACTGGTCCTCGACCTGGGGTTTGGGAACCCCTGCTCTAAAGGGAAGTAGAGAGTGAAAAACCACTATTGCTTGAGCAAAGAACACACTCAGTACTTATCACAATGTACTTGGCTTGCATTTGTTACTTGCATTTTTGGCTATTTCACTTTTAATTTCTGGGATCTGAAAATGCATGCAACTTTCTCTGATCTGAATTTTATTTCCTCCTCACCGATTACTTGGGTTCTCTCCTGACTGAATATTTTATCCTTAAATATATAATTTCTTTCTTGACTCCATTATTGATCCCAACTTCATCATCAGAGCCAAACTGAAACAAAGAAGAAATCTCTTAAAGTATATCAGAAAACCTAACTTGTTTCTCTGTTGCTGAAATTTGGAAAATGAGAACTGAATTGCATGATGTCCAAATCCCATTCAATTCTTAGATTTTATGACTTTACTAACTAGGAAATAAGATTTACTGCCCAAAGTGGGTGGGTCACATGATGAATGCCAAAATTTGAGGCAAGGGAGGTGAGATTTTTGCTCTTTAAGGTTGTTATGACCTTCTGTTAGCACAGGTAATTAAGAGCTCTCAACATATAAATGCCATTACATTTGCCATCCAGTTCTTGGGGCTTCAGATTGATGTTGACTGGTCAAAACTGTTTTGTGCTCACCTGGGAAATTAAAACCTTTTTACGTTTTGAGCCATTTTCCATTAGGACTTGTACATGAGAAGTATTTCAAACCAGCCAAAAAAGCAATTCTAAAACTATGCTCAAATTCTAGCAGGATTTAAGATGGAGCAAATGCTCTGCTTCTCATTGGGATTGTAGAAGCAGTGAACACACTTCATGAAGAATGCATTTATATTTTCTTGCACATAAATCCATTTGTGATGATATCAGAACCATTGAGATAAATGGATATGCTCAGTTGGGAAATGTATCTTTTCTTTCTGTATTATAAAGAATGCATTGTGGAATAATTATTTTTGTTTTATAGTTAGGAGCATTTTTATGGTATAGGAAGCTTCTCTCTATAGCATATGCTACTTAATTACTATAAAGCTCTTTACAAATATAAAGAATTGCTAATACTTACTAGCAAGTAAATTCCCCCAAATACCTTCTGCTTTTGTTATTGCATTATTTCCTTAACAGAGAATAGCATGGTTTTGAAATCCTCTCTCAAGGGAATGACTGCCTATAGAAAGCATGTTCTATAGATTTCTACTCCTGACTGGTAAAGAGCAGGCACCCATACATAAACATTCCTCAAAAGTTTGTAAGTTCTTTGAAAGGTCAACAGGCACATAAAACATTTACATATCAGGACCATTTTACACAACCAAGACTAGAAGCCACAGTGAAAACAATGATTCTGAACAATAGAGCGTTTAAAGAAGGAAAATATGTAAGAATTTATCACTAAAGGGGTGCTTAAAATTAAGGGTTCCTTTAAAATTATCCAATTGTTGTCTTGGGATTGTCAGCGGTATTAAGACTCTGAGGTTTAAACTACAGAATTAAACTCAAACCAGGTAAAGCAAAAACAACTATGAGGAATTCTGGGTAGCTTGCAAATTTGAAGGCAGTATGGCAGGAACCACATCAGGATCAGAACCAGCAAGTTAATGCTCCCAGGAATCTATTCACCACTTTCTGAGCTTGGTTAACTCCAGAGTGGAGATGCCACAGACTTCCAGTCACGTCATCCCAGTTCAGCAACAGAAAAGAGACTTCTTTCTCTTAGGGTTTCTACAGCAAAAAGAACCCCGATGGGTCATTTAGGTCATTTGCCACTCCTTGGACCTATTTCTGCTATTGGGATGTGGTGTCTTATGACGGATGCAACCTGGGTCATCCTTATGAAAAGACTGGAGACCCAGAATTAAGAACCCCTTTGGGCCACATACAGTAGTGGTTTCCCAAATAAAAGGGGCTATTGCTACCTAAAATGGGATAGGAAAATGGACTAGACTGAAGTGTCCTATTTGAGTCACTTGGTCTTGAGGCAGAGGTTTCTGATTATTAGTCAGGAGCTTCAGTGCTAATAAGGGTTCCGCAGGCCTGTGGTGTTAGTTTTGACAACCCCAGGCTTGGTGCCGCTTGGCATCTGGGCTGCATTGGCTTTAGTATTGCCCCGTCTTCTTCAGTTTTCTTCTTAAAGTTTTGAAACTAAATACATGTTTTCTTTACAGGGTTTATCTTGGGAATCAATGTGATGCCATGGAAAGATAACAGTTTGAAGTAAAAAAGCCCCAGGTCCCTGCTCTGGCAGTTACTAGCCAGCCTTGTGACCACTGGCAAGTTACTTAAGCTCTGTGAATATGAGTTCCATTATCTGTAAAATAAAAACACCCACTTCCTTATTGGGTTGCTGTGAAAAAGAGAAGAAATGTATTTAGAGTGACTGCTCACAATAGATGTTTAATTATTATTGTAGGGTAGTTGCCACTATCTTTGGGCAATCTTAAAAAACCAGAGTTGTGTCAAATGCTTGAGGTATTAAATGAAGGACTGTGAAAATTAAAGAACAAAACATGGCCCCTGCCCTCACTGGACTTATAATTTAGTAAGGGAGAAAATAAAAGAAGGGCTATAAGAGGTAGTATGAGAAAGAAATGCTGAAAATTCAAAGAAAATTACCACATGCCAGGAACTTTACCTATACTCTTTAACAAGTGTTACCATTTAACAGATTTAAGCACCAATTACTGTGGCAGAAAAACAACTCTAATAGCCCATTTTTTGTAATATATTGAAAAAAGGGCATTTAGGGCATCCTGATAGGTTATATCCTATATATGCAGAATGCCTGGCAACCCTATCTATATCCCTCACAATAATTCTGCTATCTCCTTTGTACAATTGAGGAAACTCAGAGCCAAGTGACTTCTTCACAAGGATATAAACAAACGGCAGAACTGAGAAGAAAAGCCCTAATCTCTCCAATTCTAAAGCCTGGAATCTTTACATAGTTCGTTTTTTGAATAATGACAATGTAATATTTAGGTTCAAATTCCAGTTCAGTCTCTAAACATTATGCCTGACTTTAGGTCAATTTCCCCTGCTGCGCCCCTGTGCTTCTTCTACAAACCTGACAAGGTGGCTGAGCAAGTTTAGATCTCTAGAATTCTGAGAACTACCCATGTAGTGACTCTCATAATGTGGTCCCTGGACAAGCAGCATCATCACCTGGGAACTTAAGAAAGCATATTCATGGCCACACAGGACATACTAAAACAGACTCTGAAAATGGACCTGGCATGTTTTAACAAGCTCTCCAGATCCTAATGCAAGCTTGAAAACCACAGACCTTCAGCATCTTAAAGGAATGTTACTATTGTTATACCATTTTCCCTCCTCAATAACAAAGTCTTTTGACTTTCTCAATACATTTCTTAAGATTTTGAAGTGGTTTAAAAACTTCATATTTACACTATGGCATGGGACTAAAAATTTGTTGCTTTCAAATACTTCGTTAAACTTCACCCTTCTCCACAGGACTGCAGTTACAATCCTTTTCAATACCATTCCCATCTTGCCTTTCCTTTTGTAAATGCTAGTTTTAAGTCAGAAAGGACTCTCCCTCTTTAGGGTCTTTTATGTTTTATCTCTCCTCCTTTTGTTTTCCCTTTAGTTATTCAATACTATCTATCTTGTCATCAACCTATTTAAACAATGACTACTACTCTCTTCTCTCCACATTCCACAAACATCAGGAACGTCTTTGCTGTGTCCCCAAAGCAAAATGAGTCTATAGTCCTATGAAAGATCAATGACTCGTTTGAATGTGGTAACAGGGATGAGTTGACCTATTATGAACTAGTTTGCTAAAGAAAAGAATGTAAAAGTCTGTTCCACCCAATAGAGCTTTGAGTCTCAAGCACTTTTAACTTTTCCTTACCATTACTGCTTATATATTTAAACTTAAAGATTTTAAAACCCTCCTCTAGAGACTAGGGACAATCATGAGATAGAGCAATTGTCAGTGCATGCACAAGTATATGAAAGTGTTATGATGGTGATTAAATAAACAGCCCTCTCCCCTCACTAACAAGTACAGGCTGAAACAGAAATATAAGTAAAGGATATTGTCTGATGCCATGAAGTTTTAAGATAACTAAAACCAGACATCCAAAGTTTTAAACTTACTACCAAATGGTGATTACTGGCTGCATCAGAATCAGGTTGGAGAACCTTTGAAAACCTAATTACCTGGAACACATTTCCCAGTTTTCAATTTCAGAATCGTTCACGGTAGAACCAGTTAGTTTGTAAGTGTTTCTAGTGCATAACAGATTTAAGTACTGGCCCAGACAAGCTCAATTTTGAAATGAATCAGAAGCATCACAGTACAAGCCAACTAAATTTAAGCATGAGGATCCAATTCAGTAGCTTTTCATCCCATCACTGAAGCTGATATAAATATTTTACACAGGACTAGAGAAATATATAGAGCAGGGAAAATAGGTCGCTCATTATATCATTTGATGACAACGTTCATTATCTCATTGCCCTGGTCCACCAAGTAGGTTCTAAACTGATGAACTGACTTTGCAGACTCCATGGAGCAATAGCAGAGAGGTTCCATGGCGCTTCTACAAAATTCAGAGGCCCCAAACATTTGAACACCCATGTATCTATCTATTACTAAAACTAAAGTATCAAGAAATAATTTTAGAAGATAGGCAGATAGTTTCTATTCTACATGGGGACAGGCTGAGAGCTGTTGATTAAAGCTGGTCCTGAACCACTAAAGAGCTGCAATCCACAACACGAAACAGATCATTTACTTCACTCTATCGGTTAAAACACATATGTGGATATGCCATTTCAAAATCTCAATTAAATCTTTTGTGTGACATTTCATTTGCCAAACTTCCATCATAAATTCTTAATAACTCCACAAAATGATACCAAATGACTTCCATCTCTATGTTCTGCATTCTCTTACTAAAGGCTGTCTTCCACCAAAGAACCTAGAACACAGCCACCAAACCTCTCATCTTGCAAGTCCCACTGTCAAAATGACCCACACTTTCTTCTATAGAGTGGAAAAATTCCAAGACAACATAGATTAGGTAGATCACCAATTATATATCCAGTTGAGTGTTAGGTTAATAACAGAGAAATAATTGTTCTAGCCATGGGTAACCAGGAAGAAATACAGAATATATGTGGTCAAAGGACAAATGTACACTAAAAATGATAAAACTATTTTAACAGAAATTTCTTTTGGTTATAATAATTTAAATTAGGCTGCTTATTAAGAATCACAATGAGCAGCATTATTAAACAATTTAATTCCCGAAGTTAGTGATTTTAGCTAACTACTTGTATATTAGAACTATCTTAGAAGACTGCTAATAAACAAAATTTGCAAAGTTTTTAAGTCAGAATTGAAAGCCATAAACAATTCCTTTGTATAGTTATTACCTCTAACCAAGGCCTAGGAATTCACCAAATAGCTTTCACAACATATCTAAAAATAGATAGTTCATAAATTCTCTAAACTGTTCTTCCCTGCTATGGATAGCCCTTGATCTTTGACTGTAAAACTAGCAAACTTTGGTATGCTCTAAGGTTAGTTTTATTAAGTTACTGAAAACCTCTATAAATTAGCATTATTTCTTAAATCTGGAAAGTTTTCTCATTCTGAATGCTTAAACATTTGGGTCATAAATTGAAACATCAGTAGACAAACATCTATCTTTAGGCAGATTGTATAGTTAGTTACATGGCACAAAACTGACAAGAAAATTTAAACATTCAGAGCATACAAATACTTCAAAGCATTATGAACTTTGAACTTGGCACACTTTCTTAAATTTCAGTATTTCCAACTATAGGAAAACCAAACTATCAGGTTTGAGATGATTTAAGCTAACTCAAATTTTTCCTGATTCCTGACATCAATATTAGATTTACAGTTTTATTATAGTAACAAATAGTTGTTACAGTGAGATCTACACACATATACAGATTATATTTAAATTCATATAGAACAATATTTACATTAAGTTATAACTTTTGAAACTAGATGAAGCACAGCTTAAGTTTACAACAAAGATAAGGAAAATACACAAGATGAAAATAGAGCTGACAGTAAAAATTTAACTATCTGTTCTGGATACAACACGTGGAAACTTTCTCAGAAAGCTATATCTTCTTAATCTGATTGTCCAAATCATTAAAATATGGATGATTCAGCGCCATTTTGCCAGAAATTCGTTTGGCAGGATCGTAGACTAACATTTTCTAGGGGAGGGGGACAAATAAAAAGAAAACAGATTTTTATTTATTTAAGAAATGAACCATTAAAAAAAAAAAACTCCATAAAGCCTGCATTTCTCTATCAATAAGCTGTAAGCTAATTTTAATGAAATCTACTAAATAGACATTTCCTTTTGTTCAAAGCCAAACCACATAAATGTCTCATCCTCCATACTTCACCCTCTAGCTCTAGAATACCCTATTCCTTAAATCATAGCTATCTAAATAACTTCTTTTTGCTATAAATTGTGGCTTAAGACATAAGCATTCAGAGATAGCTTTAAAACCAAGACATACATTTAAAAAAGATAAGTAGTTAATTATGTTTACTTTGAGAATTAAATGGCCATCTGAGTTATTTACAACCTTCCTGAAATGATGGCAATTAACTATAGTGGTTTCTGGTGTAGTAGCTTCCAGCAAGTACCAAATAAAAACAAAATCAGAGCACAATGTGTTATAAACATAATTAAAATGAGTCACTAAATGAATCTGACAATCTACTATTAAAATTAGTTTACACTTCACCAGAAAAAGCTGAATAAAGTTGAATACTAATCTTAAATTTCATCTTAAATATTAATTTTAAGGAAAATCAAATCAACAAGCAGGCCAAGAGGGACTTTTACTATCTAATTACTATTCAAGCTCTTATTACGTATCTAGCACTATGTGCTCTGCACATGTCATATCACTTAATACAGCAAAAGGTATTAGTTCCATTTTACAAATTAAGATACTGAAGCTCAAAGAAGTTAAGGAATTTGCCCAAGTTCATAGAGCTGAGGAGTGGTAAAACCAAAATTTGAAACCAAGTCTGATTTATGATTTACAGCAATGGTTCTCAACAGGGTGACACTTTTCCCCTCAGGGGGCATTTGGCAATGTCTGGAGATATTTTGGGTTTTAACACTGGGTGTAATGTGCTACTAGTATCTATAGGGTAGAGGATTGGGATGCTGTTAACTATAGCAATGTACGGGACAGCCCACAGCAACAAAGAATGATCCAGTCCAAAATGTCAATAGTGGCTAGACTAAGAACCATGATTTATAGTGTTTGAATTTTGTTAACTGAAGCGAAATTCTTTGTATTTGAGAATTACAAATGTTAAAAAGATTGGGCCCAGAATATAGAAGCCTTTTATATCAAATCAACAACACTGATATACAAAATATTGAATAGCAGGGTAAAGAATTATGGACCATAAGCAACTGGGAAATCCAAGCTGAATCTAGTGGCACAATGATTTATAAAGTGTAAAAGGTGCCCAAAGACCAATTAGATGTATATGATGAATAGCAATAGACTTTTTTCTTTGTTTAGTAACCTATCAAAACATTTTTTCTGGAATCAAGTAACTTGAGATTTACAAAAATTAGTTTCTTCTAAAGCTCAAAATTTAAAGACTGTTCTAAAACAAAAATCCTGAAGCAGATCTAGGGCAATTTATATTTTATCCTAACAGAATTTTCATCTTGTTTCTAAAGAAAACAACTGGTAGTTGGGAATGGCGATGTAATAAAAGAGAGATTTTCAAGAACTGTATCAGTCCTCCTCCTCCTCCTAATGTTTCTGACATGGAACAAGGCACAAAGCAAGAAATGGGAGTTCATGCCATAAAGTCTTTCATAACTAAAAATATTAAGCAATAAGAAAAACACTATGACTAGAATAAACTAAAAAGCAGTAAATACTGAAACCAAAAGAAGCTGGAA
This sequence comes from Macroglossus sobrinus, assembly GCA_004027375.1. Taxonomy (NCBI): domain Eukaryota; kingdom Metazoa; phylum Chordata; class Mammalia; order Chiroptera; family Pteropodidae; genus Macroglossus; species Macroglossus sobrinus. The sequence goes on from PVKZ01000300.1 coordinate 980,452, forward strand.
AAGATGGCTACTGCAAGTCAGCAACTTAAAAACAACAAAGGTATATTAACCTTCACCTCTCCTTCACAAAATATCTGTAACTATCTATCAGATAAAAAAAGAAGAAAAAAATAACAACTAATGCTAAATCTTCCTCTCAAAAATCAGTAGGGTTCTTAAGTATCTAAAATGGAGCTGGTAATACATTAAAGACAAAATAGTTATCTGCCTAACTCAATAAAATGTTTGTTTTCTTCCTATTTCCCAGGTAAAAGAAAGAAGTGAGGACATTCAGAATCAATTGTAGTCAGTACAAAAGGGACTCCTTACTGAGAGCAGGTCCAATCCATTTTCATCCAAGTTTTTGACATGGGATGCTAGGCTTCCTGGTTTCCACTTGGGAAAGGTATTCTTATAGTCCTGTAAAGATTCCACTTCTGGCCACACTTCATTGTTAGGGGTACCCAAAGCTCTAAAAGCCATGGCAAAACAACAAAAAAAAAATTATTAAAGTATAAATATATCTTGTTGTTATATTAATGTTGCCTTTAAAGTTCTTAACAGCTTAAGTGTAAAACAAAAGTACCTGAAAATTCTGAAGAGTTGATCAATTTCTGAATCCCCGTGGAAGAGTGGTTTCTTAGTTGCTAATTCCGCAAATATGGTGCCTATACTCCAAATGTCAACTGGAGTTGAATAACGAGCTGACCCCAGCAATACTTCTGGAGATCTATACCAAAGTGTTACTACCTATTACAAAGCAAAATTTTCACACTGAATAAATGTGGTGCTTTAAATTACCTAAATGTAAACATTTATATTTCATTAGAACTGTCCATTAGAAGACTGTATGATTGCCTCTAATAATACTGTTTAGAAGTAAATTAAATTACTATACACGAAATACTAAATGAAAGATAACTATTCAATTTCTAAGTTTTATTCATTAGGGAAAAAAGATAAAAGCATACCAAGTCTTTCCGCGCCTTTCAAATCATTAAAGTAGGGATCCAAAAAGTAGAGACAGCTTTAACATTTCAAAGAAAAAACAACTATTTGATCATGGATAATGAATTTGGGATTGATACTGTACAATCTGCATGTAAAGCTTACATGCTAAAAACATGAATAAGTCATGTAACAGTTTAATAGTGGTCCAAAGCTAATCCATTACTTTAGTATGTATACTTTATCACCATGGTAACAATATCACCTATAACTTAAAGTTAAGGAGCTCAGTGGCATCTGTTAAAGCCAATGGGAACCAAATAATCTTTATATAGCCATGGGAAAAATGATATAATTATTTTTTAAAAGCCATCTAACTAGATGAGAACTTTTAGAAATCTTGATCTGGGGACAGTCTTTGGGCTCAAGGGTAGACAACTCCACAGAAGAGTTTTCCAATATAGTCATGTGCTGCATAATGATGTTTCAGTCAACAGCGCATGGCAAGTACCTGCGGACCTCAACCTTTTTGGCACCAAGGACCGGTGCTCCTATGAGAATCTAATGCCTGATGATCTGAGGTGGAGCTGAGGTGGTGATGCCAACACTGGGGAGCAGCTGCAAATACAGATGAAGCTTCACTTGCTCACCTGTTGCTCACCTCCTGCTATGTGGCCTAGTACTTAACAGGCCACAGACTGGTACCTGCCGACAGCCCAGGGGTTAGGGGCTCCTGATGTATACAACGGTGGTCCCATAAGATTATAAATGGAGCTGAAAACTTACTATTGTCTAATGATATCAAAGCTATCCTAATGTCATAGAGCAACACCATGGTTATTTTTGTTTATAAAGTCTACAGTAGAGTACAGTAATGCCCTAGGTTTTCATATTCATTCACCACTCACTGACTCACCCAGAGCAAATTTCAGTCCTGTGAGCTCCATTCATGCTAAGTGTTTTATACAAGTGAACCATTTTTTATTTTTTACACATTTTTACTGTACCTTTTCTATGTTTAGATATAGAAATGGTTTGTAGCATAGGAGTAATAGATTACACCATATAGCCTAAATATATAATAGGCTATACCATCTACGCTTGTATAAATGTACTCCATATTTTCACAATGAGGAAATGACCTACAGACACATTTCTCAGAACATACCCCGGATGTTAAGTGATGCATAACTATAATACTTTACTGTACATTTTCAACATTCTCTTTCCCTCCAGAAATAACAAATGAAATGAACAAAATGTCAAATTATCAATATAACACCAACAAAACAGGGTTATATTTAGTAGCTTCTAAATGTATCAGAAACGATACCGCTTAAGCAACAAAACTCATCTTTTAGTCTAATTTGATTGCATAGGGAGACAGGCAAAATCCAGTGATTAAATAAGAAAAGTTTCAAGGAATATTAACTATAACAGGAGTAAAATGAGAGATTGACTAGTAAGACATAATGATAACTTTAAAATTATAGCAAGAAAAACCCCTTTCTCCTGCAATGCCTTTCCAGCACCCTCTACTGACAATACTTATCCCACAAGCTGGCAAAGGAAACATATTTAAAGGTTCCAATTACACTTTTACATAGCATGTAATGAAGGGTGAATTCAGAGTTGAGAAGCAATAAATTGATACTGGCAGAGAGGAAATCTTTTTTCTTGACTTAAAGAAATATATAAGACAATGTAGTAATAACACATATTCAAAACAAAAAAAAAAAAAACCACTATTTTACATACCTCATGTGTATATACTCTAATAGGTATTCCAAAAGCTCTGGCAAGGCCAAAGTCAGCCAATTTAATTGTTCCTTTGTCATCAATCAATAGATTTTGAGGTTTTAAGTCTCTGTGTAGAACTCTTCTAGAGTGGCAAAACACAATCCCTTGTAGGATTTGGTACAAATAACTCTGGAAGAAAATGTTAGAAATTTAAGCACTTACTGGTTTTTTAAATAATCTTGGTGAGTTTGTTTCAAAAATATACAGAATTATGATGGAGGGAAATAATTTCTACCAAAAAAGGTTTCAGGCCATTTGGTTAACAAGAAGCATTTGAAGACTAAAAACCCCATTTATATGCAATATCATATCATGTTTGTACACCTAAGAAAAAAATATTCACTTTATGAACACACCCATATACATATAAACTCTTCTTTTACTTATTTTTGGTCCCTGATTCTTAAGTCACAAGTTTGTTGTACAGAAAGTTTCTTAAATTTTGCTCTATATAGCAGCTCTATTTCTATCTTGAATAAAATTGGTCTTTTTCATTTCTATCTTTTATCTTCACATATTCATTTCCTCTTTGGAGATATTGGTGACAGAATCCAAAAGAAATGACAAAGAGGATATTATATGTTTAAATAAAGAATGATCAGAAAAGGTTGTTTTGTAGTTAAGAAGCAAGTGTTTTACAAGACACTTAGAGTAGTTTGCTAAAACTGGTATAAGTATAGGACACTTTTATAAACTTCAATACTTTTTAAAATATTATATATACATTTACAATTAAATAGAACATCATGCCTACAATAAATTAATCAAACCATTCAAAACCAGAATAAAACTACCTGCCAGTATCACCTTGCCCCAGGCTTTTGTTACCTTTATTTTACACACATCCAACAGTCAAATAAAGACCAGAATATCCTAGTTTCCAACAATATACATACTTATTAGTTTTGTTACCTCTAGCACTACTTTTCTATACAGTATTATCCAGTAATAAAATGGTAACTATTAATCTAATCTCTAGACTGTGTGGGAGGAAAATAAAATATTTTTCTTCTTCATTCTACTTTCTAACACTTTTTCTAAGTATATTTCCACAAAACATAGGTACTTCTATAAGCAGACCTTTTATATTTACAGTGGATAAATACTAATAAAATTAGGTTAGCATCTTACCTTAACAAGTGAAGAATCCATGAACTGACCAGGAGGAATAGAATCCAAGTATTTCTTTAGATCCATGGAAAGGAATTCAAAGATGAGATATAACCTGGAATCCTGCATGAGCACATCTTGAAGACTGAAGAATAAAACAATTAGATAGGGAAAAGAATTTAACAAACATTTTTGACCTCTCAAAATACAACTTCACTATATTCCACAGTGGCTATTACAAAAAGTGGGGCTATAAAAAATTGTCTGTAATAACAATTATATACTGTACTGGGAAAAGAAGAGAAGGCAGCTTCCCTAATAGTGAAAACCTTCTGGAGTAGCACTAAACAAGAATTTGAGAAAGGGGTCTCAGTGTAGCAATATTCCAAAAGAATATTTCCAGATTGACTGCTTGCTGTTCAGAGTTTGTCTTCCCATTGAGGTAAATTATACATTTCAATATAGTATCTGACCTTAACAGTTGCTCACTACCTCCAACCCCCTAAATTTCAATCCTAACTTGGACCTTTAGAAAGACAACCCCCCAAAACACCAGCCTAAATAAAAAAAAAAAAAAAAAAAAAAAGCAAAACTTCAACCAAGCTCTTCTAACTCTGTTCCTGCTTTAGCAGCCTATTTTTCCTATGCCCACCATTTTCAATGATCAAAAATAGTAGGGTTCTATTCAGCAAGGTTACACCAAAAATTAAGCAAATGTTAAAACTTTCCACATTGAAATTCACATTTTAAATAGTATATGAAAAATGGTTTGAATCCAGATATTATACCACACCTGACTATATTTGGATGACGAAGTTCTTTCAATAGAGAAATTTCCCGAATTGCAGTACTAGGAACGCCTTCTTCTTCACTTTCTAATCTGATTTTCTTCATGGCTACCACCTGACCTGTAGTTTTGTGTCTACCTTTATACACAACTCCATAGGTACCTGAAATACACAAAGTAAATATCTGCTATGTGACACCCTCCACAAACTAAAAAATATTTGAAAAAATGATTGAATCCCACAAGGTATCACATGATAGAAATGTCTGCTGTGGCCAGATAAGAAGCATCTTACTCATAATTATACCTTCATCAATTCCAAAAAGAAAATGAGGTTAACAACCTAGTGAGTCTGTAGTTGAGAAATAAAATTCAGGTAGTCATCACAGGTTTTCCATATATTTAAATTATCAGTAATTTTCCAGAACACATTAGAGAACAGATCCTTTTCAAATCAGAATTTATCTCCTGTCAAATACCCTATCTGACAATAAGAGAAGCATAAAATACAGTGTAAGGATGTGGGCTCAGAAAATTTTACTAACAGGAGTCACTGTGACACTTTCAGAAAACAGTGCTTTATGAATTTCAAATATATAGTCAGTAATCCTCATCCAGAAAAGAATGGGGATAAAATATTCTCTTAAATGTTTATTAAATCTAATAAAGGCCACATTATTTACTGCAGAGTAGAAAAGCTTCACACACATTCAGAAATTGACGAGAACATCGAATAGCTTTTGCTATTTTCTATGGCATTAGTATAATTTCAAACTGTTCGGAGTGCATTATTATAGGGAGAAATTCTATTCTATAGCTTTTATCAGTTTCTCCAAAGGTAGGAAAAAATATTTCAAAAAAAGTTAAGAAACTCTAATTATCTGCCTTACACATGCCAATAAAATTTTTAACTCAGTAGCAAACAAAATTAGTGTAATTGAATGGGTATAATAAAATATTTAATTTTTTTTAAAAGAGAAAAGAAATCATATAAAATTAAGTTAAAAGAATATATCTCCAATCCAATCACCACTCAAACCTGTCTGTCATTACTATCTTACTAAATTCCTTCCAGTATTCCTCTCCTGGCTTTTTAGTATTCCTTATACAAGTAGGGTTTTGGAGCACACTAAAAATATAGTTGGAAATGTTCCTCAAACAACCCACATAAATTGTACTCGAGTAGCAAATTATTTTTATATAAGTTATCTCATTTGTTTCTGGAGCATTTGGAATGTTAATATCGAGACCCCTATATAGGGTAGGCAAAGAGATATTTTTATGCCTCATACCATTTAAACATTCTTTAAAAATTTTGATGAAATTACTACAGAAAGGGAACAAATGATTATAAATCACTGGTTTTAGAATAACTTAAACATGTACATATAACAGATCATTTAAACCTAGAGTAACTAAAGAGCAAATTTATTTAGTTTAATAGTCAATTATTGACACCAGTTTAGAAAATTAAGGTAAAAATATTTATCATCTTAAAAATAATTTATGAAACATAACGGAGTTCTACTGCCCTAACTTCTCCCCTCAACACATATATAAGATATCAAGTCATAATTGTTTTAAGTGTTTAGTATTAGAAGAATATAAGATTATGGGGGTTGTCAGGGAGCCATATCAGAATAATTGCAATTCTCTTGAAATGTGAACATTTTTGTAATTTTTGTGTTTAAGTTATTATGTAAAAGACATATATATAAATGAACATTAGCAGTGTAAGATACTTTAAAGGCTGGATTTTAATAAATATTTACATGTCTTCATGTCCAGGTATTATAGTAGCATTAAATCATTTAAAACTTTTATATTATTAAAAAGCACTCACCTTCTCCAATTTTCTCTATTTTGGTATAGTCTTCCATAGTTAATCAATAGGTATGATAGATGCTAAAATTAGAAGAAAAAATTATTTGATTATATGCCACTAATTCAAAGGGTGGTTTTAAGTTATTAATGAGATACTACGTAAAACATTTTCTACAGTGCCTGCAGTATTAATTTTCTGTAAATATATATTATTTTAAAACAACATTTACAAGGAAAGGGATTCCTGCGATAAGACTTCCCATTTCTTAGCTCCTAAAACATTGAAAATATTTGTATATGTCATACCAGTGTGATATTTTGCTTCTTCCAATCAAATAAACCCTCAAATTCAGACATCAACTTATCCATCTTCCCCAAACAAAAACCAGAAGTGTTTTCATATGGAACACTCTATGGAGCACCAGTGTGTGCCAGTTATACCCAGATATTTGTTATTTGGCTGAATTATTTGGCTGAATTTTTACTGTTTTATGATTTCATGAAGATAATTTAAAGACATAAATAGGGAACCAAAATGTGATCACACTACTAATCCAATCCATCAGAAAGACGTACATTGTGTTTAAAATTGCTGAAGTGAGTTTTCATTGTTTTTAGCAGTCACACAAACATGATCAAGACTTTTTGAAAGAATAGGAAATATAACTTAATTCCCTAAAAGGTGCAATTCCAGATAAAATTCTAATTATGCCTTATACAATCTCAAGAAAAAAATAAAAAAATATACACTTGACTCACAAATGGTTAAAAAAAAAAAAGCTGAAATGCTGACAACCAGACACTCAAGACTTCCTCAGCTGGTAAGTTTGTCAATGAAATATTAACTTTAGAAGCCCAAAGCATAATTACCTTGATCTTTAAACACATCCATCACTGATAAAATCATATACAAAGGTCACTCTGAGTAAATGATCCTTAAGTTCTTTTCTCCCATTCATCTTCAAAATCTTTCCGGAAATAAGTAGATATCTTTTCAAATGAACAAAATTGTACTACATGGCCGTGAGTGCCAATCTTAAAATTTTTTGATTTTACAAAATAGCAATGGAAGATTAAGGTAATTACCTTTTTTCCAATTTTCAGATTTAATATGCCTAATGTACTGTTGAGCTCGCTTTGAACAAATAGTCAAAAACTCAGTTTCAAAACTGGATCAAAGTACCCTCCCCCTCCATTTTCCTGTTGTAACAATTTTAAATAAAGGATGCAGCTTGAGGCCTTTTGAATGCCTCCTAGGGCTCTGTACTACTAGTTGCAGATTGTAAAATACCAGTGGCTTAATGATCGACCTCAGACACCTCCAGGTCTTTAGAGAAAGCAAGTCATTCACATTAGTAACTGTAGTATTAAATAAAAATTGATTAAAAGATATTAAAACCCATATGTGTATCTATCTATCTTTGGGCATGTCTTAGCTCTCCACTTTTTGCCAATTACATAGTACATAACAAACATCAAGCATAAAATAAAAATGAAAAATCGAAGTTCCCTCTGGCTCTATGACTTGGCTAAGTGTTCTTAAAAGCAAGGCCTTATACTCAGAGGCAAGTCCGAGAAGGTCCACCAAAGTTAGTTCACTGGATTGATTTTCCCGGAGGCTTGGATTTAAGGACCGGCGTGGGTATCAGGCCCAAGTGCGGTCTTGCTTTCTACCCCGGAAGCAAGGGCAGAATGCACAAGGGACCTAGGAACGAGCCTGGCACTCCGCGAGAGCTAGGCGTCGTGGAACCAAAGCACGGATTTGGTTTCAGCCGTGACGCGAACTTCTCCCTAGCGGCCTCTTCCAGAGCACAGCCAAACGCGACCCCAGACGTTAACTCCAAGGCCAGGACAACCCCAGTCCTCGCCGGAGTAACCCCGCCAGCTCTGGGCTCCCCCACGCCTCCCTCTAAAGCTGAGATCCGGAGTCGCTCACATGCCGAGGCCTGGCGCCCCAGCTGAAGGCCGGGCCCCGTCTTCTGAGGCCCGGCGTGGCCCTACACAGACTCGAGCTGCCCAACCCAGCTGCCCAATTACCAACCAGTTCCTCAGTACTCCCCCTCGAAGGGCCCTGAGCCGACCCCTGTCGACTCCATAGGCATGACCCTGACCCCAGCAACTCTACCCCGCTGATTACCCCGTGGCGAAGGGGGCGGCGGCGGCTACCACGTCGGCGACGCTCTTCCCTCAACTTTCCACAGCCAGCTTTGAAGTTAAGTGCGAGCAGTTTCAAACTCACCGCGCTAAAGGATCCAGGCTCCACCAATCAGGTGGCCCGTAGACTTTCAAAGGAGCCAATTAGAGCCAAGCCACGCTTGGGCAGGGCTTCCCGGGTAGCTAGAGCGCGAAAGAAAAAGAAAACGGCGGCTGGAGAAAAAGCAGGAGGGCGGGCGCCAACTGAGTCTGTACGCAAGCGCCGTCTTTCATCCCAGGGGAGCGTCGTCCTACTGTTTCTAGTCATCAGAAATCTACTCTTCGCTCTGTATTGGTTCCCCCCGCCAATATTAGCACGATGAAAATTTTTTGCACAGTGTACAATAGTACAAAGTACTACTATACTTGCATCCAGATTCCATTATTATCACTTCTAATACAGCTAGTGTATGTTTATGTTTTCCTAAATGTATGACTTTCCGGCTGGCCTAGGAGCACATTTCAGTTACCTTAAGAAGATAATGAAAATCTCAGATGTCCTTAACCATGTAAAGAAAATTTCAATCACTTAGCACCCTAAAAGAAAAGGTGCAACTGCACAGATAAAATTGAAAATATACCCTATACAATCTCAAGAACAAAGTAAAAAACAAACATATCTATGCTGTTTTTACCTCACCTTTATTTAAAGATTTTTATTTATTTTAAAATTTTAATTATTTAAGAATTAAAAACAAAATTTTACCTTTTAAACATTTTTAAATAGTTTCTCATAAGTATTTTAAATGTTCTTCAAAACAAGAAATTCACAATTCTATAAGGGAAGAAAAAGATCTAAATTATATTTTAAATAACCCAGCATCAAAATCTCTTTCATTGCTCTCTACCATGTCCATAAGAGAGATTTCTGCTCTTGAACATCATTCTTAAATCTTCATGAAATAAGAGTAAAATAGAACTGCAGATAGCAAGAGTCACCTAGTAAAGATTTTCCTTTGTATTAACCCTAAAGGGACACAGAACAAAGACTGACTACCATGACCTCTAAGAGTATGTATTAGATGACCTAGATTAAGATAATGAAAATAACTAGTATATTACATGCACTAAAGTGTTTAATACCGTTTTACAGAAAGAGTGGCATCTGTCATCTGGCTCTATATGTGGCACAAATGCTCTGCCTTGACAATTTTATGCTCCTAGGTGAAAGAGGAAGAGCATTCATAGTGGAAGTGGGTGTTTGAAAAATCTCCACTGAAGCTATTAATTTTTAAAATTCCAAATTCACATTTGAATGACAACTGACTGCTCCAGTGAAGTGCTCTAGGGAAGAAGACTGTTCTCTGCTAGTTTAGGGTACTGATTTTAATATAGATATATTACATATATATTATATATATTACATATATGTGTGTATGTGTATGTGTGTATATATATGTGTATATATATATGCGTATATATACATACATACATACATACATATAGGAATTTAATTTAAATGATCTAAAAACAGGCAGTAATTCATTATATCCACTTTACATTCAACGTAAGACCACATTGTTTAAGCCACCCGGTTTGTGGTATTTTGTTATAGCAGCCCGAGTACTAATACAAATATTTTTTCAGATAAAGATTGGAGAAACACTTACTTATAACTACAGTAGTCCCCTCTAATAGGCAGTTTCACTTTCCACAGTTTCAGTTACCCACTCTGCGATGGTTTGAAAATATTAAATGGAAAATTCCAGAAAGAAACAATTTATAAGTTTTAAATTTGCGCCATTCTGAGCAGTGTGATAAAATCTCACGTAGTCCCTCACTGAATCATCCCGTAGTCCAGCATATGCATGCTGTAGATGTTTTTTGTGCTCATTAGTCACTTAATAGCCATCTAAGTTATCAAATCTACTGTCATGGTATCACAATGCTCATGTTCAAGTATCTCATAGTTTACTTAATAAAGGCCCCAAAGCTCAAGAGTAGTGATGCTGGCAATTCAGACATGGCAAAGAAAAACTGTAAAGTGATTTTTTTTAGTTGAAGAAGTGAAAGTTCTCAACATTGTAAGAAAAGGAAAAAAAAATTATATGCTGAGGTCACTAAAATCTACCATAAGAACAAATCTTCTACCCATGAAATTGTGAGGAAGGAAAAAGAAATTTGTGCTAGTTTTGCTGCCACATTTCAAACTGCAAAAGTTACAGCCACAGTGCATGGTAAGTGCTTAGCTAGGATGGAAAAAGCATTAAACTTTATCATAGGTATGTATGTATAAAAACATAGTGTACACACACACACACACACATATATGTAAATACACACATATATATGGTTTGGTATCATCCCAGGCTTCAGGCATCCAAAGATATCCCCCGCAGATAAGAGAGGACAACTAACATTAAATACTCTGGAAGTAGATGCAGAAAACTAATGACATGCCTCTGTGAGGTAAAAGAGTGACTGGGGCACAAAGGTGGGAGGGAGATTTTTATATCTTTGGAATTTTGAAACATGTGAGTGTATTACCTAGATCAAAAATGAATGAATGAACAAATGTATGAATCTTGCCAAGGCTTCTTTTGCTACTGGATAAAATTCATAGAAGTTGCTGAAAAATTTATCTAAAAGGAAAATACTGATCTTCCTTTACATTAATTCAGAAAATAAAATGATAGAAAAAGCAAGACATATAATTTCAAGATCTTTTTATCACAATTGTAAATAATGAACTCTCATGGCTATTCCTGAGTTAGGCATTTTTCTAACAAAAGTAATAGGGTTTTTTTTTTTTGGTCAATTTTTCAAACAATTGCATGATAAAAGCTTTTCATATATAACCTCCATGCCCCTTCCCTCATTCTCCCAACAAAGGAGAGTGAGAGAGGGCTCACTGTTAACATATAGTGTCTGTTCATTAAAGTCATGGTGAATTTAACTCTGAAACTGATCGACAATTTAATACATATCTGGAACCAGGAGAAATGATGAGAGTCATAATTTTAGTTGAATCTCTAAGATATTTTCAATGTTTTTTATGGATTCTTAATGCCTCTTAAAGTTTGTCACAATACTGCTTATGCCTAAGATAAGCCCTTCTGTCAGAACTAAAAATTTATTGTGACAATTAATTCTTTAAATCTTTGTCTTTGTAGAGTCAGCCCAATGAACCAGGCAATGGATTATGACTAGATCTCTAATCTTTAAATTAAGGAATTAATATAAATGTTTGTTTTCTAATAACTGTCATATGGAATGATATAGGCCTGGGGGCTCATGTTATAAAATATTCTGCTTCAGTTTAAATATTAACTGTAATTTACAAAGTTCAAAGATAAAAACTATAATAATATCCTCTTATTGCTAAAATAATATGGAATATAATTTATTTTTCTCTCAAAAATGAGATAGGCACTTCAGTGTCTTGCAACATCCACAGGCTTTCTTCTGAAACCACTTTTCTGACTCCTGGTTGTGCATCATTTTATACCAGTGATATGATAATAAAGTACAACAGAAAATTAAACTGTGTTAGTTTCACTCACCAAATATTTGAATGTCTTCTGTTTGCCTGGCATTATTTGTGTGCTACTAAAGATACAAAGATGAATTAGACTACCTGTCCTCATTGAGCTTAAGAGGAGGGGCAAAATAAGAAAAATGCACCAAACGATTATACTTCTTTTACGCTAATGATTTAATTAATTAAATACCTTCCTTCAGCTGGTGTTTTGAACCAAGCATATGGAATACAAAGTGAAGTGATGTCACATTCAGATAAAATAAAAAAGGAAAGACTTCATCTGCTGTTCAACATTTGATAACATTACAAAGCCCAAGCACCAGTCTTCTAAAGCTTCAAAGTCCAGATGGGGAAACACATAAAAAGAAAAGGAGTTCAAAGAGAAAAGTAGACAGAACAAAAACTTCTTCCAACCCCAGAAATTGTATTTGATTCTTTCCACAGCCAATCCAAAACTGCAGACTCAAAATTCAGATATAAAGTAAAGACATTCAAGCAGTGCTATCTTGACAAAGATGTGTGTACTCTTGGGTAGGACATTTAAGTTTTAACTTAATCATGGTAGTTAAAAGCTCAGGGTCCAGAGACTGCTTGGCTTCAAATCTAGAGGCTGCCTGTGGCTTTGGGCAAGTCACTTCATTTCTCTGTGATTCATTTACTCAAATGATGATGATAATAGTAAATAGTTGTGTTGTTTTGAGCTTTTAAAGAGGTAACCATGTAACACTTACTTAGATCAATGCATATGATATTTCCCAATCATATTGATCACTATCTCTCACCCAAAGTTCTATTGGTAGGTACTGAAACAGAGACTTGAATAAATTACTATGGGGTCATAGAAGAGGGATGGGGGAACCTCTGGAAAAAGCAGGTGAGGCTTCATTAATGATGTGATCCTTGTGTTAGGTTGGGAAGAAAAGTTAATGTTAGTTTAAATAGGAAATGAAGGAGAGGATCCTGGGTATAACATCCAGACAAAGGGAACAGTGCATGCCATGTCAGAGAGATACCAGGCTTGTGTAGGATTTATAAAGGGAGTTTTGTAAAGCTGAACAAAGGGTGCATTTGAAATAATTCTTGGAATGTGAGCATAACTTTGGCAAAAAGAAATAAAAGAAGGAAGTTGATGGGGTGGAGATAACTAGGTGAGTGGCATGCTGGGCAGAAAGAGGAAAAACAACCGGGCAGATTTGGAGAATATCCAGTAGTTAAATTTGGCTGGAGTGTAGAGTGGATATAGGGACTAAAGGGGTAGAAGGGTGGAAAGGAGCGTTGGATTCATATTGTGAAGAGTTTTGAATGTCGTTGTAGGGAAAGTTTACGAGCGGCACTTCAGTCTAATAGGAATGACTGAAGTTTTTTTTGTTATTGAGTAGGGGAGTGATAAGATTATATTTTCCCTTTAAAAAGATTAATCTGTCCACATTTCCAGAGAGGAGCAAGAATGCTAGTTAAAAGGTGATTTCCTCAAGGAGTTCATAATATCTAACGCTGGGACCAACTCAATAAAGCTGAAATATATGTCTACATGTGCACACGTGCGTGCATGTGTGTATTTACTCCAGAGACAGTGCCGTAGGGATATTATGACTATGAATCCACTAGAGGGTAGTAGAGACAAATTGGTAAAATTGATGAAGCTGCTATCATCTCAAGTATCAAGCTAAATATTTTTTTGTTGTTTATATTTTGTAATGTTTGCAAGCTTAATCCAATTACTCCATGGCTGAGAAAAATATGACAAGTACATTTAGTGGGCTGTAGCTCTAAATTCAAGTTACCCATTTTTAGAAGGCAGGAAAGCTGGATTGTCAAAATAGAAAACTAGTTGGCATTTAGCCTTTTTATCCCAATATCTTATTATGGCCTTGAATGCAAACTCTTCTTTTAAATTGAATGCTACATCCAAGTCTGATTGATTATAGTAGAAGAAGAAGAAAGAAGGAGGAGGA